>JAKSZT010053813.1:3429822-3699132 GCA_026826555.1 Tolypeutes matacus
CCGGGGACGGGGCAATTTCTGCCTTCATTTTCTTTAAAGTAAGGTTATTAAAGTTAAGTCTGAGAAAAGCAGAATGTGCCACATTTCATATTTCTGCTAATTTCAATTGAGCTGAATAACAGAAATAAAAATATATTTTCTCAAATAAAAACCAAGCCCCTTGAAAGTGTTAATTTACTTTGTTAGAACCTATTAGGCTGGGGCAGGGGAAGAACTTTGTTGTGGGGGTCTATGTCCAGTCACTTAATTGTGAAATAGCTAGGGCTTAACCAGAGAAATGGAAAACTCCAGGTATCCTAAAAGCCTGTGTAGGATAAAGCTCTTAGCCAAGAAGTTTTTCTCCATTACACAGACAGAGCAAGAGCTGGACTCGCTGTCAGGAGAGCTGGTTCGAGTCCCCACTAGGGCACTAACCAGCTCTGAGAACTGGGGCAGGTCACGTTCAGCTCTCTGGATGTCATTCTTACCCATGAAATGAAGGAGAATATATAGGTCCTCTACAGTTCCAAATTTTTATGACTCTGTGATCAGTTATTGCCAAGTGCTGCCATGTAGATACTGGCATTAAGCTTTTTAATAATTCCTCCAACTTAAGAGCCACAATCAAGAAATTGCTCCTATTATCTGCTGCTAGCAACAAACAACCCCCAAACTTAGTGGCTTAAAACAGCAATAACCATTTATTGTCTCATAAATCTGTAGCGTGAACAAGGTTCATCAGGGAAAGCTCGTCTCTCCACCATGTCGCATCAAGTGAGGTGGCTCTCCTGGGTGCTGGGTGGCCCACTTCTAAGGTGACTCCTTGGTGAGCCTGGCGATTTGGTGCTGATGATGGGCTGGGAGCTCAGACGATGCCGTGGGCCTGAGAACTGGGCCTCCTCAGCTTCCTCACAGCATGGTGACTCGGCTCCAAGAAGGAGAAGGAGTGTCCCAAGAGGTAGGCAAGAGAAACTGCTAGTTTCTTAAGGCCTGACTCTGAGACTGGCTATGCTATTTCTGCTGTCGTTTATTAATGGAGCAGTCCCAGGGCTCAGATTTAAGGGAAGGGACATAGGCCCTCACCCTCAATGGGAAGAGTTTAAAAATTTGCTTACTAATTTTTTTTTAAAAGATTTATTTATTTATTTATTTCCCACACCCCACCCCTTGCCACTTGTGCTCGCTGTCTGCTTTCTGCGTCCATTCGCCGCGCGTTTCCTCTGTGTCTGCTTGTCTCTCTTTGTTGCATCATCTTGCTGCGCCAGCTCTCCACAGGTGTGGGCCAGCTGGCCCTCACCAGGAGGCCCCAGAACCGAACCCAGGGCCTCCCATATGATAGACGGGAACCCAACCATTTGAGCCACATCCGCTTCCCTGCTGACTCATTTTTTAAAAAATAAATTTTATTGATTCATATTCATAAAGCATACAACGCATCCAAAGTACAGTGGTACTTGGTATAATCTGAGTTGTACGTTCATCACTTCAATCAATATTAGAGCATTTTCATTGCTCCAATAATAATAATAATAAAATACAAAAAACAGACAAACAGAAAAACTCTACTCCTTAATAATCACCTCTCAATTCACCATCCTTCTCCTGCCATACATACCTGCTATTCTATTTCCAGCTCTCTAATTTATTTGTATTTATATTTTGTAGAGCTGAAGTGCTGGCTCATTTTAAAATTGCCACGTCCCTAGGAATTTCCAGAACTTGGATTTGAATCTAGATGATTCTGACTCAAGAGCTCAGAGTCTTAAGAATTCTGTTTTGCATTTCAAGTAGAAGAGGCGAGAGACAAGACAAGAGACCGTGGGAACTAGTGGGACCCCGAGACTAGTAGGAAAGCTATTTAAAATATTTCTGGTTGGTATTGGGAAGATAGATGGGAAGGATGCTGTGGTTGATATATTGTCCTGCTCGTAATCAAGATAATTTTGAAAAAAAAAATTTTTTTTTGCCCTATTTATGGAAAATTTCAATGATGTTACTTGAAATGATTGAGTTTCTTGGTGGGGGAAGGACACTTATAAGAGATAAGTCTCTTGAAATTAAAAAAAAAAACAAAAAAAACAGAGAAGTGCTTATTTCATTTTTAGCAACAGACCCATGAGCAGAAAGAACTCCTTCCATGTCTGGGCTAAGAACAGAGAGCAGTTGCTTTTCTGCCAACATGCCTTTCCTAAATGCAAGTTACTCAACAGGGCTTTCAGGCTTGGGCTACAATTGAACCATTCAGACCCAGTTATTATTCCTGACAGATGGGCGTGTGCCGGCCTGCTTCAAACCTGGTAGCACATCAGAGTGGGAGATCAGGGCTGCTACATGCAGCTGTGGGTTTTCAGATGCATAGAGCACCCAGCCCCTTGCCCATCCAATTCTATTGATATTTCCCCAAAATTGCTGCTCATGTGATGGGAAAATTTCCGCCATGTCCCACATTTGGTTTGGGGATCCGGGATTTTGATACACCATCAGAGATCATTTGTGACATCACAGTAGCTGGAAGATGGACTTAAGCGAGGGCGATGTGGTAAATCAGATCTCCCCACCCTGGTGACATGAGGTGCTCCAGAGTGGAATTGATGGATTTGAGCATCACTCCTGGAACAATGCACCGGGTAGGTTAAGGGACAAGTTACCTTCCTGCGGGACCCATTAGCACTGAGGAAATAGTCCTCTTTGCTAATCGTAGGACTTATTTTCTGGAATAATACATCCCCACTGGGATTCCCAAGAGCCATGAGCCAGAAGAGCACGCCCAGCCCCGACTGGCTTGGCACTCGGGGATAACCACCATGTACCACAACGCTCGCTGCAGGGTTAGACCTAGACACAGAATCTCCAGCGGCTGGGCAAGCACGAGCTGCATCTACCCACACTTCCTCCAGGCCTCAGGCCCCTGGTCTGACCCAGCCTCTTCTCACTGGCAAAGCCAGAGCTTAAAGTTGCTAAGATGATTCACAGGAACCACCTGGAGTCCTTAGGAAAAGGATGGCTGCTTAAAGAGTTCTACTAAAGGAACAGCCGAGAAAACCTTTTCATCAGGACACCTCACTGCGAGGGGCTCTCTCCTCAGGGCCAGGAGTCTGGGGGACGCAGGAGAGGGATTTCTGTCCATCCTACCGTCCTGATTGCTCAGAGAACCACCAGGGAATGTTCTCAGAACCTTTGCCTGGCGGGGCGAAGAAGCAATTTGCTGCTGACGTGCACAGGCTGGAATCCTCCAACCCCTAAGTGGAGCAGAAGCCATTAGCTGCATTGATTCCCGGCCAGGAAGCAGACAGAGCCCTGCCCGGGCTGATTTAGGAGGCGGGAACCCAGGCAGGGGGCTCACCGACTGCCTTCCCAGGAAGTTCTGCAGCCAGGACACTCCAACATAAGCCTTTAATCGAGCAGAAGCCTCAGAAGATGAAGAAGAGGAAGAGGGAGGAGAAGGGGGGGGGAAAGAGGAGGAGGGGGAGGAGGAAGAGGAGAAGAAGTTAAAAATAAAATACAGGGAAGAAATTGAGGCAGACAATTTGACGTCCGATGACAGTCCAAGGCAGCATACGTGGAAGAGCAGCTTTGGGGCTTAGGAGAACAAAGCTGGTAGAATAGGAACAGGTGGAAGAGCAAATTTTGGGGTGAGCCATTAATCTCTGGAGAAGTCAGGGTCAGGGTAAAAGCTTAGCAGCCCTGTCAGTGCTGTCTTCTTTGGCCTCTATCTTCTGCTGCTTTCTCTGGAGGGAATGGCTGCTATCTTCCAACTCAGCCCTGTCTGGTTTCTCTATCAGTCCTGATGAAGGGAGAGAGCATGTCCACAGCAGTCTGCGCCCCCAACCCAGGGGGTCTAGAATGAAGTCACTGGCCTGGGATGCAGGGGGCTGTTAGGCAGGTGGGCTCCTGCCTGACCACTTCCTTGGCTCTCTTAGCTCTGGTCTCTTTCGCCACAGCCCTGGGATTTGCAACTCCAGAGTTGGCCCAGCCCTTTGGTTTGTGCCTTCCTGCCTCATCTGCCCCATGGCACTACTTGAGGCCTCTGAGTTGGGCCCAATGGGGGGCTGGGAAGATGCCAGCTCTTGCCAGGCTTCCTTCCCTGGCCATCAGCCTATCCTGCAGGTTCCATGCTGGCCAGAGTTGGAGGGGACAGCATAGATCCTGCCACACATGGACAAGCCACCCAAGGTCGAAGTTGCCCCTCCTGATTTCCTAAGTTGATCACCACCTGGCACTTTTAACTGCAGGGTAAATTAGACCTAGACACCATATCTATGATGCCTGAACATGGTCCATTGGGAATCTATGCTCACATGAACTTGCTACCCAACCCAGGGTCTATTTGTGCCACCGGGGCCAGCTTCCTCAGACCCTCTCACCAATGGCCCTGGACTGGAGGTCTCAGCAAGCTCCAAGCACAAGGGTGCCTGAGGCACAACAGAATCCAGAAGGAATTATCCTTTCTGAGCAAAGATGCTTTCACCCTGTTCTAGTTTGCCAAAGGCTGCCAATGCAAAGATACCAGAAATGGGTTGGCTTTTATAAAGGGCATTTATTTGGGGTAAAACCTTACAGTTCTGAGGCTGTGAAAATGTCCAGATCAAGGCATCATCAGAAATGTTTTCTCACCAAAGGTTGGCTGCTGGCAGATCCTGGGGTCCTGCCATGTGGTGAGGCAAGATGGCGGCTCTGCCTGGCTCTCTCTGCTTTCTCCTTGAGCTCAGCTGTGGGCGACCAGGCATCTCTTCCTGGGCTTCCTCTCCTTGATGAAGCTGTAGGCAAACTGGAGTCCTCTTTCTCATATGGCCGCGTCAAAATGGCAGAGCTCCCTTTTCGGTCTCTTTCTGTGTGTGTGTGCATGTGTGTGTGTATGTGTTCACATGCATGATCTCAGGTTTTTTTCTTTTACTTTTATTTTTAAAGAAATCACATAAAAAATATAGGGTATTCCCATACATCTTTTCCCCTTCCCTTCCCACAATTTTCCCCATTCAAAACATCTTTCATAGTGTGTACATTTGTTACAATTGATGAACACATATTGAAGCATTGCTACTAACTATGGTTTATAGCTTACATTATGGTTTACACTTTGAACCACACAATTTTATAGGTTTTGACAAAATGTAAAATGGCCTGTATCCATCATTGCACTATCATGCAGAACAATTCCAATATTCCCAAAATACCCTCATGTTACACCTCTTCTTCCCTCTCCCTCCCCTCAGAACCTCTGGTGATCACTGCCTTTATATCAGTGTTACAAGTTCTTCCATTGCCGGAATAATAAGTCTACTTTGGTCCGTAGTTGCATTCCCCCCTTATGTGTGTTCATTCCTCAATCTTGAGGATTTTAGGATGGTGATGTCCACTCTGTTCCTGATTGAGAGGGGGCTTAGATCCCATGGGGCAGATGGATGGAGCTATCTTGCTTGTAGTTGTAGATACTCTGTTTTTCAGAATGGGCATTGCCCATCATCACCCTTTTGTTAGTTGTCCTTGGCGAGTCCGATGAACTGGAGAGTAAGTGTTGGCTGCAATTCTGCTGAGATTCAGGACTCAAACGGCATATGTGTGTTCTCAGTTTATATAAGACCCCAGCAAGAGGGTGGAGACCTAACCTGGGTCATGCCTCACTGATTTAGTCCAATCCAAAGCCCTAAAGCAATCTAATCAAAGGTTCCTTAATGCAATCAAAGGGCCCCACACCTACAGGAATGGATTAATTCAAGAACATATCTTTTCTGGGATTCACAAAATTCAAACTGGCATGCAGTTGTGGGGGACTCTTCTCAAGCTGGAAGGTGGTGACAATTGGTATTCTGAAGCCACTGCTGGAAGGCCAGCCGGGGTCTCCATCTGGATATTTATTTTATTCTCGCCACAGCTGGGGCCACATGCAGCCTCGGTTCTGAGCACCAGGTGAGACCTCAGGCTAAAGGGACTTCAGCAGCGCTGACTTGGTCTCCCCACCCCCGTCTGTGCCCTCTGCCCTGTCCAAATAACTGGGCCTTTGACTAGGGTCTCAGTGCTTGCTGCTTTCTGTGTCCAAGCACCAACTGGCCAATTGCCCCTGCCAATCTCTCCCAAAGACTGGCTTCGTACTTTTGGACTTTTAAGTTTTGGGGACCTGGCTCTGCTTCTCCATCCATAGGAAGCCAAATGCAGAGTGGATTTGCACTTACTTAGGATTCAGGATGTCTAGTCAGTAGATATGCTAAAAATTGCACACAGCCAAAATTTCTCTTGAATATCCTTAAATCATCCCAAAATAGTTTGAGTGACAGCTCTCAGGGAGACCATCATAGCCAGTTTTCTCACCAGTGTTGAAACTGCAGGAATTTTTTTTGTGTGTGGTGGGCATCTGATGCCATGGTTGGCTTACATCCAGGGGCCAATGGCATGAAAAATATGAATCTACGACAATGAGATCACTTTCAGGGCAGCAAGAGGCTCATGGGAGATGATGACTGCTACTGAGACCACACGCAGCTCATCAAGTCCCAGACACATGGGGGGAGTGAGATGCCATGCGGGCATGAGTAAATATGCTTTCTCACTTTCTGCAGACTGAAAATTTAATTTGCACATGTTAAAGGGCGTATAATGTGACTCCACCACGAGCCCCAAGCAGCTGAGCAGCTGGCTTGCTTGCTGGAGCTAGAGTCACTCCTGATCTGCTTTTGCCTTGCACCTCTTTGGGCTCAGTCAGCTGGGGGTACATCACCTTTCTGACCTGAGTGTAGTGATTTGACCTTAGTGTCCCTCCTGGGCTACCTGCTCCCATGACTTGGCTTCTGGATCGTTGGGACTCTTTAGCTGGTAGATTTTTGGGTATTGAGACTTGGTTTTGCTTTTGGATTAACTTCTTTGCTTGGACTGCTGGACGTTAGGAATCAAGTTCAGAATGGACATGTCCCCCCACCCCATCCCAGGGTTTGTCAGGCCACTGCCTAGCAGGGGCTTTATCTACCCAACCCCTACCCTCTCCGTTGGAGAGCCAGATAAGACACAGGGGGCTCTTGTGTTTCTGGAATATGCTTGGGAGTTTAGCCCTGGATATTGTTTGGAATCTCTGGTCTGGGGTGGGGTCACTCTTTCTCTGGGACAGCCTGATCCCTCCTGAATGAGGGAGAAAGTTTCCACCTCTTTTCTTAAATCCCTTCTGGGCAAAAAGGTTGTCACCTGGGAATTCTGAATCCACCTCCTTCACTCCTCTCTGGAAACTCCATGCTCTGAAAAGTTTATTCCCAATCTTAATTTCTCTTTGTGTCTGATTTATCTCAGTGTATCCATGGGCTAAAGGTTAAAATTGGCTCTTCAGGGAAGACTGGTCCTCTTCCCAGTGAGTGATTGGCCCTTCCCAGCTGTACTCACTATTCCAGCTTCTCTAGGTTGGCTGGCTCATTCCACAGTTGATTCCTAAGGGAAGATTTTCCATGATCCTAGCACCATCGGTTTTCAGTAGGAAATGACATGAAACCAAACCAAACCCAAAGAAATCATAGCAAATATTTTCCATACTGAGAGGTCATGATTGTTTCTACAAGTGGGAAGAGGCTGGACCTTCCGTCACACATAATATGACCAACTGTCCAGCTGTGGGGCTGGTGGGGAAAGATAAAGACATAGCCCATTGGAAAGACTCCCCCTCCTTGCAGCTCTAGCAGCTGAGTCCACACATGTATCAGCTTCCACGGACCTCCTGATGGCAATTCTGAACAGTTCATGAGGTACCACTTCTCAAACATCTCCATGCTCTAGTCTCTCTGCTAGATACTTTTCACCATGGAGGGTAGGATGGAAATCTCCAATTTGTAGTCAGTGGACACTGAGATTCAGATAGCTCAAGCAGCTTGCCAAGGGCACAGTCAGTGACCGGCAAACCCAGTTCTGCCTCGTTCCGAAGCTCATAGTCTTAATACTCCCACCACACACCCAACAAAATTCTGAAGAAGGTAAATCTCATCTCTGTTGCTTTCATAATTTCCCCTCTCCCTACACCCTATTCATGAAGCCCCAATTCACTCGAGTACCCCACTTGGTCCTGGGCTCTTGGGTAGAATCCTAAGTCATGGTTTATCCCCTAGGATTTCCTCTCATCCTCAAATATTCTGCCCTGGGTCCCCTTCCAGAAGGCTTGGTGCCAAGCTGAGTAATTTACAAAGCAGAATGGCTGCAGTGTGACTAGGAGATGACAGACTCATATGAATTCTTCTTAAAATGCAATAAAACTCTGGTGCAGAGGACCGAGCGCTGGAATTTGAGGCACATGGCCACCCTGGAATGGAAAATATTGTTGGATAAGCCTTGTCAATATACTGCAAATCTCAAATCACACAACAGAGGCCAATGCACACAGGGAGAGGAAGGGGTTAGACTCATCTTCTCCCTGGCTCCCTGTCAGTGAGTGCTGTAACGAGATGGCAAGGACTTTGTGGTCAGCCTTCTTGGCACCCTGCTGTGAGACCAGGGACATTGCCATCATCATCAAGGAGCCAGAGAGAAATGGGAGAGGGTGGAGCAGAAGGCTGGGTGCCAGGTAGACCCCTGGCTAAGTCCTGAGTGTGGGGTCACAGTTATGCCATGTCCCCCATCCCAGGCTCCCACCTGTGCACTGAGAAGCCAGGGGCATGCTACACCCCCACCCTGGGCCTCAGTTTCCCTACCTCTGACCCAGGAATGATGACACCCACTTCTCAGGTTTGTAGGGTGAAGGGACGCGAGTGTGTGTCCTTGAAGGGCTCTCACAGAGTGGCACTGTGTTACCTCCTGCCTCTGTTTCTCTGTTCTTCCCAGACGAAGGTGAGGGTGACAATTTGCGGCGCTGCAGACCTGGGTCTCCCTCTCCGGGGCAGTGATTTAGGTGCTCGTGCAAGCTGCACTTCATTCTCGCCCTCTCCCATGACGACCGAGGAGGCGATTCTGGTATAGAGGGTGGCAGAGTTAGCTAAAGGGAGAAGTCTTTGTGGCCTAGACAGGGAGGAAGCACAGATTTGCTCTGAGACGCTCGTGTCTGCCTGCCAGGAGCTGGTGTGGCGTGATCCCTGCAAATCCTCTGAGAGGGGTGGGTGGGAGGGCAACCAATTTACCATCAGGTCCCGCAGGGCTCCAGAATGCAGGGCCTGCGGGAGGGCGCTGCAAGGGGCTGCAGCCTTCTCCACAGGGGGCCCGTCCTTCCCTGCCTCCCACCGAAACACCAAAATGAGTGGAGCTGAACAAGGCACGGAGGCCACGGGGCAGGCGCCTCTGGTCTGAGTCTTGGTGGAGGACCCAGCCCATCTGCAAAGAAGAAACACAGGTCTGCAGAGAAAAAGTGGAAATCCCATCTTCTCCAGAGAGACAGAGCCACTCCCTGGTGCCCCAGGGTTTCAGAAACGTGAGTAGCAGGGTCTTTGGGAGGTGGGAGAGGCAGGGAGCACATGCAGAAGCTCCGATATGCCCTTGGACCCAGGGATGTCCCAAGGCTGCTCTGATTAAGGTAGACTGTGCGCCTTCCATCTCCACCATTAGCAAGTGTATTAGTCAGCCAAAGGGGAGCTAATGGAAATATCAGAAATGGGTTGGTCTTTATAAAGGGTATTTATTTGGCGTAGAAGTCCACAGTTAACCAGGCCATAAAGCGTTAAGTTTCTTCTCTCACCAAAGTCCATTGCCACAGACGTTTGCCAGGGTTCAGGCTTCTTGGGTTCCTTTCTTCCCCGGGGCTGCGTTTCTCTCCCGGCTTAGCGTCTCTGGTTCCTCCACAAGGTCAGCTGTAGACTATCAGGCAAACGGCTCATTTCTCTTCTCCTGGGACCTTCTCTCCAACATCAAAACTCCAACATCAAAACTGCTACTCAAAACTGCTTCAACTCTGTTCTTGCCATGCCTTTTATATTTGATTCCCCCACCCACCAAGGGGTGGGGCTCAATGCTCTATTGATATGACCCAGTCAATGCCCTAATCATAACTTAATCATGCCCAGATTAGCATACCAATTTACAAGCATAACCTAATAGAGATTTTTGGAATTCATAATTATATCAAACTGCCAGACGGCTACAGCAAGTTCTTTAAAAAGCTATTTCCTAATGGTTAAAGGGTTTCTACTTATTCCTTAACTTAAAAAAAAAATTCCAACATAAAGGACAGTTACAAAAATAATGCAAACCCTATACAGAGAACTCCAACGTACCCCTCTCCCTCGAGATCCATCCATTTTAACACTTTGCCACATTTGCTATATCATTCTGCCTGTATGTCTATCTGCCAATCTATCAATCTGTTTCCTAAACACTTAAGTGTAGGTTGCAGACATCATGCTTATAGGGTTTCTTTTTGAGGGTGTTGAAAATATTCTAAATTTGGTTGTAGTTGCACAACTCTATGAATATATTAAAATTATTGAATTCTACAATTTAAATAAGTGAATTATAGGGTCTGGGAAGTACTTCTCAATAAAGCTGTTTTTTTTTTGTTTGTTTGTTTTGTTGTTGTTTTTAAAGCTATTTCCTACATGCAACGATGTGAATGAAGCTCAGAAACATTGTGTTGAGTGAAAGAAACTGGACAAAAGAATCCATACTGGATGGTTCCATCTATGTGAAGTGCAAGAAGAGATGAGGCCGTTCTATGGTAGTAGAGACCTGGCTGTGATTTTCTGGCTGGGGAGGCTGGCCGTTGCTGGGGACTGCATGGAAAGGGAAATATCTGGATGATGGAAATGGTCTTTATCTTGACAGCGGGAGGTTGCCAAACTCAGTGATTGTACACTTAAAATCTATGTCTTTTTTTTTTTTTTTCAATGTGTACAATAATAGTATTTGGTATAATCTCATAGTTGTGCATTCATCATTTCAATCATTATTAGAATATTTTCATTATTTCAACAATAATAGTAAACAAAAAATGGCAAACAATAAACAAGAAAATTCCTCACCTCTCCATCTCTCTGTTTCCACTTCTTTTTATACACACGCACACACATATATATATATATGTCTTTTATTATTATTATTATTAGAGAAGTTATATTACAAAAGAAAGAAAGGGAGAAAAAGCAGGGTGGATATGGTGGTTTGAAACTGTATGTACCCCAGATTAGTTCTTAAAGATAATCTATTCCTGTGGGTATAAATCTGTTCTAAGTAGGACCTTTTAATGAGGCTGTTTCAGTTAAGGCATGTCCAAAGTGTGTGTGACAGTTTGAATCTGATGAATCCCAAAAAAAGATTGTGTTTTTGAACTAACTGATTCCTGTGGGTGTGGAACCCTTCTGATTGGACTACATCAGTGAGGCGTGACACAGGTTGGATCTCTGCCCTCTTGCTGGGCCTTATATAAACAGAGACACAGGGGAAGAGATGCACAGAAAAGGGAGCTCTGCCATTTTGATCCAGCCATGTGAGAGAGAGGGCTCCAGGTTCACTTATAGCTGCAGAAAGACAGAGAAGCCCTGCGAGGCTGAGAGAGGTCCTGGAGTCTGGAATCAGCAGAGCACAGAGGCACAGAAAGAGGCCCCTGAGGGCAGCTCAAGCCAGAGGAGACGAGCCCTGCCATCTGCCTGATCGCCATGTGACAGGACGCCAGGATCACCAGTAGCTGACTGGTGAGAAAGCATCTCTGACGGTACCTTGATTTGGATATTTTATTGTCTCAGAGCTGTAAACTTTTACCCTAAATAAAATGCCCATTATAAAAGCCAACCCATTTCTGGTACTTTGCACCTGCAGCCCTTTGGCAAACTAAGAAAGTGGGTCTTAATCCTCCTACTGGAGTTCTTCATAAGACAATGAAATTCAGACAAAGAGAGAGAAAGCCATGGAAGCAAGAAACTGAAAGCAGCAAAACCCAGAAGAGATGCTACTATGTGCCTTGGCAGAGGAGCCCAGGGTTGCCAGCAGCCAGGAAAAAAAGCATCACCTTGATGATGCCTTGATTTGGACATTTTTCTCAGCCTCAAAACTGTAAGCTAAAAAATTCCCATTGTTAGGCTGAACCATTTCATGGTATCCGCTTTCCACAAACTAAAACAGTGGCTAACAGTGGGGAAAAAATCTATGTATTTTACTGATTTAAATTCTACTTCAATAAAAAGTTATGAATGAGCATGCACACATAGTGCCTGCTAGCACAGAGCAGTGAGCTGGGTGTCTAAGTGACAAGCATAAATCAATCAGGACCCTGCCCTAAGGAAGTACAGAAAGGATAGCAGAAAGGAAAGGACAAGAGATGTGGTCCCTCAAAAGTCAGCACAGAAGTTAGAGTCATAATGTCCCTAGGAGAGGTAGGTAGGGAGTGACGTCAGAAGCCAGAGGAAGGAGGATGGCTTCTGGCTGAAAGATTGGAGGTAAGGCTTCACGGAGGAGGCAGCATTTGAGCAGGGCTTTGGAGGATTTGGGCAAGAACATTCCAGATAGAAGAAATAGCAGAGTAAAGGCTGAGTGTACTAAGCGATGAAACAGCATGTGGTTCAACTGGGTTGGAAAGTTGGGAAAAACAGAGAGGAGAGGATCAGTTGCAGAGGCTCTGAATGTCAGGCAAATGAGCTTGGATTCTTTTCTTAGGCAGTACCAGGGGTTGAACCCAGGACCTCATCCATGGAAAGCAGGCACTCAACTCCTGAGCAACATCCATTCCCCAATGAAAGTTGGTTTTTTTGTTTGTTTGTTTTCAGGAGGTACTGGGGATTGAACCCAGGACCTCGCATGTGGGAAGCAGGCACTCAACCACTTGAGCTACATCCGCTCCCCTTGGATTCTTTTTTAGTAGGCAAAAAATTGCTGGTGATGCTGGTGTAATACAAACACACGGGTTAGAGCTGGTTAGGGATTCTCTAGAAATGGGAGTCTGGGATTTTTTTTTCTTAAATTATTTTAAATTATTTTATTGAGGTGAAATCTACATACTATAAAATGAACCGTTTTCAAGTGAAAATTCAGTGGCAATTCACAATGCTAACCACCACCTCCATCTAGTTCCAAAACATTTTCATCACTCTAAGATAAAACGGGCCCTGGTTTTGACAGCCGTGGCTGCTAAAGAGTGATCCATGGACCAGCGGTGTTGGAATCGGCTGGGAGCTTGTTAGAAAGACAGACCTCAGGCATCTCAGTTCTCGTGAGTCAGAATCTGCATTTTAACAAGATCCCCAGGTAATTCTCATGCACTTCAAAGTTCAAACAGCCCTGGTCTAAAATTCAGTTAATGGAATAGCGTCTTGTTCGGTGGAAGGGGTCCTGAAACAATCTCTGGTTACCTGGAATTCTCAACACCTCAGGGACATTATGTAGATTCTCGATCTTTCCATTGCTGTTTGACACGACCGGAAGAACAGTTCATTTCTGGAACAAGCTAAATCTCAAGGTAAGGAAAGGGTAAAAAGTCCAAAGCAGAAAAGCTGTCGCCCCTTCTTTTCACATTGGTGTCTTATAATGAAGGCCTCTGTGGGTTAGTACCGGTCCGATCGATACTCTTGGGCGACGGTGAGTGGAAGCCAGGTTTATTTCATTTTGAATAATTTATCATCCTGCAGCATTAGAAATTGAAGCCTTGCCAACTATTGAGTTCTTTAAAAGGTTATGGATCCTTTCTTTCCTTTCCCAGCTGCCATCTTTGCTTCAAGTTAAAACTAACAAAATTGACTTTTGTCTGAACTCAGTGTGATTTCTCCTGTACCCATTTTGCCAGCACTGTAATCTTGAATTGTCCATGATGGAGAAGCGAGAGGCAGGGAGCACTTCCCATTCAAAGGCTGGCTCTAAATATTCCTAACTCACAGGGAATGTTCAGGAGAGGTCCTGGGTCTCCTGAACCACAAATCTAGCATCAGATCTCAGGGAGTGTCTGACGGTCCTAAAATACATGAAGTTAAACAGTGATGGCCTCAAATGCTGAGTACAGGCTCCCAGGCTATTCTCATGAGTATTAGGAATAGTGTTTGAGTGCTCAAGGCCCGTGATGAGATGCACAGGCTCAACAGTCACAACAGCTGGTCTGAGGACCAGCTGGGTCACATCTTGCTCCTCCATGGCTTCGATGAGTTATTTAATCTATTTGAGCCTTGGTTCCTCATTTGCACAATGCTGATAAAAACACACTGTGAGAATTATTGAGATAGTGTTTTGTAGCAGGATAGCAACATAAGCACTGGAATCTACAGACAAATTCCAGTACTGGAAGAACATCTATCTGGCCCAAAAGACCATCAATGTAATGCCCTAAGGTACCCCATTCCTCTAGAAACAAGAAGCTAATAGGCTCCAATTCACTGAAAAAGTATGGGACGCCGAATGAAGGGTGGACGTAGTTTTTTGTTTGTTTGTTTTTTCCAAAGGGAGTTGTTCTTTTTCCATGATCCAGCCCACCAAATACCATTGTCTTCAGAGCATGAGGAAACCAAGACTGTAGTTGGCCAGGCAGGCGTGTCTTTCCTGGATTGCCCAGAAGCCTGGACCTGCCTTTCCAGCCCCTCAGCATCCCCAACCCCTAGGAGCTCCCTCCTCACCATTGCTTGGTTCATTGAAGAGGTCTTTGTGGTCCTCATTTGTGTTCTTCCTGTCAGGTTAGAACCCTCGCTTTTTCCACAAGAAAGAGAGAGGAAAGTAATTAAAAGCCACTTTTACTACCTTGTATTTGGTAAGTTGTTAACAGAAGCAACCTCTTTGTTCCAAAAGTCAAGTGTCTGGGGCCATTCCAGAATCTTACAGATTTCATGACATATATTAGAATGTGCAAAGAATACTTTCAATGTCAATGCAATTTTTAAAAAAGTCTTTCCAAGAATAAGTCACTCAAAGTTGCATTCCTTTTGGCAATCTAAGAAGTACAGTTTGAAGAGGAATAAGATTGATCTAGAAAGATGGTTTTCCCATTAACATTGTGAATTTATGACCTGCCTGGTTTCATTCATCTATCCAGTAAGCATTTATGGAGGGCCCTAAAAAACTAAAGCACTAGACAAAATATATGAAACAAAGTTTCCAGACATTGAACAACAGACATCTCAGGAATGTCATCTCTGAGAGATGGGAAACCAATGAGGTGTACCCAACTATTGCTCCAACTTATTCCCAAGTGGCAACACAAGGAGGGAAACCCAGACAGAGCCGGGCAGTCTCCCTGGGAGGAGGAGTCAGAGTTGAGGATTCAGAAGGGCCAAGCTAGAAATTCCACAGCAGAGTGCCTGATAGAAGAGAGCTACAAAGAGAGAAATCACTGGAGCCCTGTAGAGTGAGTCCTTCAGGATGTTATCAGAGCTCTAATCAACATACTACCCAAGGCTGGGGATAAAAGAATCAGAAAGGAACAAGCAGAACACTTCAGGAATGGGAATAGTTTATGTCTCCACTAGCCAGAGTGAAGAAACCTCAGAATCCACACAGCATTGGAAAGAGTGTTCGTAATTGTACTGCTTCAGTAGCCAGATCAAACTAGCCATAAAGGTGGTTCTGGTCCTGCCTATGAAAGCTTAAAGCAAGCCTCAAAAAAATGAAGAGGTTTCTGAGTAACTTGATTGCATCCCAGAACAAAGTTCAAAAACATTTACAACAATATGAAAGAAGCCAGCACCCAACAACTAAAATTTCACAGTGCCTGGCATCAAATAAAAAGTCACCAGGAATGCAAAAAATACAAGCTATAAGAAGGAGAAATATAAATCAGTTGGAAAAACTCAGAAATGGCATTGATGATAGAATGAATTAAAATAGCTACTATAAATTTAATTCTGTTCTGTTCCATGGATCTTTTTGTTGATTTCCATGGTTGTATCACACTTCACTGATCACTGAATGAGTTTATAGTAGGTCTTGAAGTTAGGCAGTATAAGTCTTCCAAGCTGTTCAGGTTAGCTATTTTTTCTAGCGTGAACTTTGGTAGTTTGTGTCTTTCAAGGAGTTTGTCAAATTAATACAAATTTTCAATTTTATTGGCAAAAAATTGTTCACAATGTTTTCTTTTCTTTTCTTTTTTAAGTCTTTAGGGTCTCTGGCAACATCCTTTTTTAAAAAAATTCCTCATATTGATAATTTGTGTCTTCTGTCTTTTCTTTCTCATTTGATAATGTGTATTCAGTTAGTTGAACTTTTCAAAGATCCACTTTTTTTTTTGTTTCAGTGTTTCTTTCTCTATAATTTGATTGTCTTCAGTTTCATTGATTTCTGTTCTTATCTTTATGTTTCCTTCCTTCAGTTAATTTTGCATGGAATTTGTTATTTATTTTCCTAGTTCCTCAGTGGAAGATTTGAAATTTAAGAATTTAAAGCTATAAGTTTATCCAGCTGCATCTCACAAAAATTAATATATTGTGCTCTTTTTTTCCTTCAACTGAAGTGAAATCCAGACCTAACCTCAGACAAATGCAGACTGAAAATGAGCCTCTCAGTGGTTATGCAGTGCTGAGGATAAATGTAGCAGCAATCTTCCCCCTGGGGCCCTGGGGGAGTTCCTGCTCCCTCTTTCTCAGGGTAGGATGAGATGAGAATTTAAAGTGTATATGCCAAGCTGATAGCCAGAGCATGAAAGAGAAATGCTTACAAAATGCTTTCACTATTCTTATATGTCAAAGAAAACTACTTGGTTGTTTTTTTTCCCAACAATATAAAGATAATAACAAAGAATAATATAACAGTAGCCATGTAGCTACCACTCAAAATGAGAATTTAACATTTATGTATCATATAAATTATATCTATAAATAAAAGATAGTATTAAACACAATATAATTTAAATAAATGTTTTTATTTACTTTGAAATGCATAAAAAATAAGATGGGTAGGTAGCTGGACAGATAGTATGGCAAGTATAGTAAAATGTCATTTGCTCAATAGAGTCTATGACATTACTTAGGGAGAGCCTAAGTAATGGGTATATAGGTGTGGGTATATTTTACAACTTGGCTATTTGTTTAAAATTTTTCATAATTAAATGTCAAGAAAAACATGCTTTAAAAATATTGACTATATATATTTGTGTGTCCATAAACAGATTGTGGTTATTTGTCTGTCTGTGGGGTTTAAAATTTTATACATAAATGATACTATTCCGTTCCAATGTTCTGCACCTTGCTTTATCCACTTAATTGTATGTTTTCCAGATCTATTTATATTGAAACATATAGATCTAATTTATTCACTAGACCTCAGTCTAGTGTTCCAGGTTGAGCAGATATGAGCCATCAAGGGTTCCAAGCACTTCCCATGGTAAAGCTGTAGTCTATCCCACTATAGAACAGTTTTTAAAAACAAATCTAGTCACGTTATTACTTTCATTAAACAAGACTCTATTGAGCATATGATGTAGAACATAATCAAAATTCCTCGGTACATCAAGGTCATCCTCAATTTGACCCAGGGACTCTTCTCTGATATCTCCCATCACTCAACCCCTTATAATCAAAGCAGTGACGCACATCCTTTTCATGTCTTTGGCCCTTGCAAATACTAATAGCATCGCCAGGTGGCTTATTCCCTTATCTCTTTATCTGGAAAACTCCTAGAGAACCTTCAAAATCCATCTCAAACATCATCTCCAGGGGTAGATGTTACTGTGAAGCCAGTGGAATTTAAACTTCAGGCCTCTCATTTAAACAGGCCTCTCTTAGACCACGGAAGGAGCTCTAGCATGGGCGTTAGTTTCTCTTGTAAAATTATAGCAGTAAGGTATTTTCGTATTAAAGGGTCATCCAAATTGTATAACCTTTACACCCTTCCAAACATGGATCTGCCCCTAATCCCCACTTTTGTGAAGCTTTCCATGACCTTGCCACAGGGAAGCCCTCTGAGGTCCCACAGCACTTTATTCTGATGTTTAATTCTTGTCAGCTCACATATGATTTGTCAAGAAAGAAGAAACATCTGTCTGTTCATATGTCTGTTTCAATAGTCAGTATTCAATAAACATTTAAGAGCATATTATCGGTGAAAATACGAAAATATAAAGAGGTTTTGTGTACTTATTTGCATATTATTCCGCCATTTTCAGAGGCTATGTATTATAAAATTTCATGTGCTGTGTTTTAGTTTCCTGGATGCTAAAACAAATGCCATACAATGGTTTGGCTTAGCAACAGGAACGTATTGGATCATGGCTTTGAGGCTAGGAGAAGTCCAAAATTGAGGCATCAACAAGATGATGCTTTCTTCCTGAACACTGTGACATTCTGAGGCTGGTTGCAGGAGATCCTTGGTCCTTGGCTTTTCTGTCACTTGGCAATGTACATGATGGTGTCTTCTCCTTTCTTTTCCAGGTCCTGTTGACTTCCAGCTTTTTGCTTCTCTTGTCTTTCTCTTTCTGACCTTCTCTATAAGGTCTCTAGTAATAGGATTAAGACCCATCCTGATTCAGTTGGCCACACCTTCACTAAAAATAACATCTTTAAAAGGTCCTATTTACAATGGGATCACACCCATAAGAATGGATTAAGATTGCAATATGTTTTCTGGGGTACTTACCTCCAAGGCACCATGTGCTACCTTGTCATCTTTGAGCCTCGCCTATTCACGAATTGCTGCACTCTCACTAGATATTCCCAGCTCCAGTGGGAAAGGCTCCCCACCTTTCAGTTAGACAATCTAGTTCCCCTATCAGTTAGACAAGCTGCAGTGCACCTGGTCCTCAGCCTAACAGATTCACTTCCCTGCCAGCCCAAGGAATTAGTCTAACAAGCCAGTCACATCCTCCCTTGGGAACCAAGGGGCACCCCACCCTCTTGTTACTACAGAACCTGCTTCCTGCAGCCCCTGCTGGTTCACTCTGCTCCCAAGTGCAACCCTATGTTACCCTGCGTGGTAAACAGTATCTTCCCCCTGGCCGTGAGTCTATGTGACTAATAAACTGCTCTCCATCTCACCAGTCCCATGTCAGGTTTGTGTGTTTGATCATCCCCACAACCCTAGGGTGGGAACTCAGCAGGCAGAGAGGAGGCAAACAAAATACCCTACCATTTTCTGCCTTCAGAAGGTGGCTTCCAACTGTTTGCACACTGCACACCAGCAGGCATGGAGGGAAGCACATAGGCTAGACACAGCAAGAAGGGGCAGAGGGTTTCAGTAGAGTGTGGGAAGGGATGTGAAACAAAATTACAAAAGGAATGAGAGTCAAATATAAAAAGAGACTACGAGTTTAAATAAGGAAAGAGACAATAAAATGTAATCTGGAAAGAGTTTGCATTTTAGTTACCTAAAAAGGAAAAGAAAAGAAAATAGGAAAAAGAAAAAAAAGAGAGAAAAAGAAAATAGGTATTTAGTTACAATTAGATAAATTAAATTTGTAACACCAAATAATCCAGAACCCTGGCACATTCTGGGTTTTCTTCTGCAAAGCTCTTCCCCAGCCAATTCTTACTTATCCTTCAAGACCCCGCTTTGGTGTGACCTTTATGAAGCCATCCCTGAACTTTCCCTTCCTAATGCCCCAGATTTCATTTCTCCCTCAGCTCTGCAACCAAAAGCATAAATATAAGTATAAATATATTTTGCTTTATATATTTTAAACACCTGAGTAATTGCTAAACTATGCTTACATAGAGAAATGTTACCTTTTTATCTGATTCTTTGACTTTTTCACAGTTAAGTATTAGGTAGAAATTTTTTAGTGAATTCTATTTCAGAATATCTTCCAATCACATGTACCCAGGATTCTGGAAAAATATGACATTGTTCCGTTGATAAGAGGCAAGTACATAGCCAAAAGGAAAAGGCAGAGCCAAAACACATTTGAAAGTATTTCCCATGGGAAAAAAAATGTCACATTTAAAAACAGATGCCCCTATTGTTTCCTCTGTTTAAGCATAAGTTACTTGCTCTGTAAATCACAGTTGAAACCAGTTTCCAGAGCAAGTAGTTTCTTATCCTCCTTATGCAGGCACGACTGCCCAAGGCAGGCTCAGATGGAATCCGGCATCATTCAACATTTAAACAGTGAACACAGCAATTAAAATGTCACTAGGTCAGAGGAATGAATGAATAATTGAGCTCACAAAAACTTAACATTTAGAAAAGACCAGATTTGCAAATTCCAGGAGGTAATGACAGCCTAGAAAAAGATGGTCCCCTCTTTTCAATTAAAAGCAAAAACAAACAAACTGACCACAGAATCTGTATGGAGAGGTCTCAGGCAGCCCACTCTTTTGGCTGGAGTACAGTTCAGGCCTGAGGCGCAGCTGCCAGAGAGTGGTCCAGACCACTCTGACAAGGTATAATTTCATTTTGGTTCATCAAACATTTATTGAGCATCTACTAAGCCAGGTGCTGGACTGGGTGCTGGGGACACAGAAATGAGTGATACTATCCCTTCCCTTGGTGGCTTCCAGTCTGGTGGGGTTGGCAGGAAGGACACGGGGCTTGTGCATCACATCACAGTGGCATGACTAGTATGACAGTAGCCCAGGGGAGGTCTCCTTGTCTGGACCTGTGTTTCTATGGGAGAGCTGTCTGGTAGAAAATCTAGAAAACTGGAGGGCAGCCTAAGAGAGGCCTGAGGTTCTGGTGACTACTAGGGAGCTCCAGCAGTGGGTTTCAGCCTGGGGGTTCAGAGCTGGGACCCCACAAGGACAGCCTTGCTCTTTCATTCCGCCATGACTAGAGGCATGATGCTTTCTCTGCCTAGCAACCTTCTTTTAGTCTGTAAGACATCAGCGCAGGCTTGACTTTCCATATGACTCTTTCCTTGGCTGCCCAAGAAAGACTTCATGCCCTTTCTTCTCTGCTTCCAGTGACTGTCATACACAGCAGCAGTGATCACACCCTACTATAACTGCAACTTGTCTGACTTGAGGTGCTCAGCTACCAGGGAGCAAGGACCACATTTTATCTTTTCTGTGCGTGCAGAGCCTGACACAAGAAAGGTGTCCTGGCTTGAGTCTTTTGTGGACCCCAGGAAATTATGTTCTTAAGCTAACCCATTCCTGTGCATGGAGGCATATTGCATGTGGGACCTGTTGGTTAGATGCAGTTAAGGGACCTTTTGATTAGATTGTTTCAGGTAAGGGCCTTTGATTAGATTGCAGGGCCCAGCGTAGGTTTTAATCCTTTTACTGATTATATAAACTGAGGTCCGAGAACAGAGACATGCAAAGAAAGAGAACTGTAAGCTTTACCCTGACATGTTAGAGAGGACTCCAGGATCACCTACACCTGCAGAAAGGCAGAGAAACCCAAGAGGCTGAGAGAGAGGCTGGAGGCTGGAGTCAGTGGAGTAGCCTGAAGATGAGGAGAGTGGAGAAAGAATGCTGAGAAAGACCCTCTGACGCCACAGGATTGGCACCAAGTGCAAGTTCCCAGCAGTCCTCGGCCGGAGGAGACAGAAGACTGTGGTGTGTGGAGCGTAACTATAGTGACAACCAAACCCAAACCCAACCCAACGTCTGACTAGATTGTCACTAACAGTCTGACATAAGAAGTGGAGTGCCCATTTCTGGGGGTAAATACTTTATTTTTCTTTACTGCTACTATTCTTCTGCACATAATGTTTGACATTAAACTAAAAACTATGAGGCATGATTACAAAGGAAGCAAGAAGAAACAGAACAGCCCATTGTCAAAAGATAAAACATTCAATGGAACCAGACCCAAGTATTGGACCTATCAGAATGGGACTTTAAAGTAACTGTGATTAATATATTAAGGGATCTAGTGACAAAAATAGATGACATGCATGGACAGATATGGAATTTCAGCCGAGAAATGTAAACTATGAGAAAGTATTAAATGGAAATGCTGGAAATAAAAACATTATGAATAATTTCTTCCATGAGCTAATCAGCAAACTGGACACAACTGAGGAAAGAATCAGTGAACTGAAAAATAAGTAAAACATTATACAGACTGACACACAAAGAGAAACAAATGGTTGAGGGGGTATCTAGAATGTAGAATCCTAGAGCTGTGGAATAGTATCAGTTGTTTTAACAGTGAAAAGGAGAAGAAATAGAAAAAGGGATATAAGAGATATTTGGAAAGAGAATGGCTGAGAACTTTGTAAAATTAATGAAAGACAACAAAGTATAGAACCAAAAAACTTAGAGCACACCAAGTAAGATAAATACACACACACACACACACACATCCTTACATTGTCAAACAGCTAAAAACCAAAAGAAAATAAAATCCTGAAGGTAGTCAGCGAGGCTTAAAATAGGTATATAGGAACAAAAATTTACAATAGCATTCTTAGCAGAAACCATGCAAGTCAGAATAAAATGGAGTGATTTCGTAAAAGTAGAGGAAGAAAAAAAAGTCAGAATTCTATATTCCATGAAAAGATTTTTGACAAATGACAGTGAAGTAGAAATGTTTTTAAACAAACTACTTGCCAAACCTGCACAATCAAGAAATGCTAAAGAAAAAATTTCAGGCAGAAAGAGACCAAAATTTCCATACCAGAGGGCTGGAAATGGTCAAAGTGAAGGTAAAAAAATATTTTTATTCTTATTTTAATCACTTTAAAAGATAATTTACTGTCTAAAGCAAAATATAGGATTTGTGACATATGTGGCAGCAAAAAGTATGACAAGATAGCACAAAGGAGGGGAGGGAGGAAATGGAAGTACATTGTTATAAGATTCTTCTACTATGTGCAAAGTGGTATTTTTCTGCCCAAAGCACTTCAAATAACCACTTCCTGAGGCACCAAGGTTTCAAAGAGAGAGTTTATTGCCAGAGCATAACAAAGAGGTCAGATAGCTAAGGGCCTGAAATCTGCCTCCCTGAACCTCAGTGATTCTGAGTTTTATAGTATCCAAACACAGGCAGGTTTATGCTAATGAGTAATTTGGGGTGGGGCTGGCTCAGGTTCCTTCATTAATAAACATTAAGGGGCTGTCAGTGATCATAAGACTTTAAAGTTGTAAAACAGGAGAGGGGGTGGGTACAAAACAGGGATCAGTCACAAGATTTTAACAATCCCAAGATAACAGTTTTTTAGTTTTACAATCATTATCAGATATCAAGGCACCTGGGACCTAGTTGAGCAAATTTCAGTAATTTCAGATATTTTTGGCTATTCTACAACATACTAGAAAGTAAACAGGCATCTCTATAATGATTCAGTAATCATAATCATTTGTTAATTCTTAACCCTCAGTTACAGTATAATACTTGAAAGGAGTGGGATGATTCAAATGTATATTGTAAACTCTAGAGCAATTACTAAACATTTTGAAGGGGGCCAGTAGTGGAACTGAAATAGAATCATAAAAAAATAATTAATAGAAAGCAGATGAAAAAAGAACAAAGGACAGATGGGACACATAGACAAGAACTAGAAAACGGTAAATTTAAATTCAGTCCTACCAATAATAATATTAAATGCAAATGGTTTAAATGCCCCACAAAGATGATCGGATTAAAAAAATAAAAACAAGATGCACGTGATGGCCTCTCCCTTCTCTTCTGGGTTCCTTTGACCTTCAGCTTCTTGCGTCCATGGCTTTTCTCTCTATATGAATTTCATTCTGCTTATAAAGGACTCTAGTAATAGGATTAAGACCATCCTGATTGAGATGGACCACACCTTAACTGAAGTAACTGCATCAAAATGTCCTATTTACAAGGGGTTCACACTCACAGGAACGGATGAAGTTTAAGAACAAATTTTTCTTGGGTACGTATTTCCAAACCACCACTCCACTCGTAGCACCTGTTTCCAAAATAACCACACAGAGGGGTTTTCTCTTTCTATATTCTTTCCCAAACAATAAGGATTACTGATTTGGCATAAAGAATATGGAAAAAGAATCCCCTCTCTTGTGGCTCTTTTGGAAATAGATATTGTCCTCTAACTCTTTGGTCTATTCTCATTCTACCCTAGCAACACAGCACACATAAAACTTCCCTAATTTTGTATTGTTTTGTGTGTTTTTTCCCTAAGTTATCTTTATGAAAAAGATAGCACATTTCAAATGGATCTCCTGTTAAGCTGGGCAGTTTACCAAAATGCTACACCACGACAAAAGGAGTATTTGCCATTTTTCTAATGCTAAATCAGGAGCCTTGTGGTCTTGGAAGAGGCCATGTTTGATATTCTGTATTCATTAAGTGTATTCAATGTCTCAAGTACTGTGGGAAATCAAAAGGGAGATAGCAGAGAAAGATCTTGATGTCTTAAGGTACATTTTCACCTAGTGAAACAATTAGATAATTCTAGGACAAACAAGTCAATGCTCCATGAAAGTTCCACCATGCAGCAAGGATTTCATCAGTGGCCTTGGAATCACTCCATCCAAATTCCTCATCCAATTTGTGTGGCTTCATCTACATTGGTAATGATCCCTCCCACAGATAAACCTGTTTCTTGACTTTAATACATTAATGACCTTCTTTCCTGTGGCCATCACCTGGAAGTGCTCCATCTCTGAGATCTTAAGCTTTGATATTTTACTCAGGCCACATTGCAGAGATTGCTAGAAAGGCTTCAATTGCCTTTGAAGGGCACACGGCTCTTCAGAATAAAACCTATATTTTCCAGCCCCCCTTAAAACTAGGTGTGACTGAGTTCTGGCTCAATAGAATGTAAGCAGAAGCATATTTGCAAGTTCTAAGGACTGTCCTTCTTGCTGACTGGATTAAGGATGTGATGACTGGAGCTTGAGCAACCATTTTGGATCATGTGTCAGGAGCCATCATGTTGAGTGTGACAAAGCCACAATAGAGAAGGAACCTATGTTCCTTATGATCACAGAGCTACATACCAGCCCCATATTGCCTTTGTTTCTGTGTGAGAGAAATAAACCTCAATCTTATTTACAGTTTAGGTTTTTCTGTCCCTCACAGCCTATTTCAATCCTAATTTTTACAGCCTTTCCCTTTATGTTTGCATTTCAACCTCATTGAGAACTATGCTTTGACAGCCTCCTTTCCCCTTCAGATTCTCAGCTTCCCCTTGGTATTACTTCCTTCCCTAGCCATATTCTTTTATCAACCTCTGTAGCCTGTGCAACACATACCCTGATGAGATTCCACAGCTACATCAGGACCCACTACTTCCCGGTGAACACACAGAGCTTATTTCCCTGTCCTGTGTCTGTGCAATGAGGATCTGTTTGCAGCTCAGAGTCCAAAAGGAAGTGTTGCTTCTCTCATATTGTCTACTATAGTCCTGAGATCTCCGATATCACCAGCACTACTTATCCTGCAGAGAGGGCAGCGGCACCAAGAAACGGTGGCTAGAGAGAGAGGACTGCTGCTCTGTGGGCAGCTCCTAGGAGGTCCATTGAAGGGACATGTGCCCTTTCAAAGAAACCAACAGATAAAGACTGTTCCTTTAGCAACTGCATCAAAAAAGGCTCCAAAGAATCAGAAGTGCTGGTCTATGTGGGGGAGGCATGAAGGAGAATGACACAGGACTAGACCCTACTCCAGCCACCCTGGTTAAGGAGACAGAAGTCCATGGCCAGTGGTTATGGTTTATTCTTCATTGTTGCTATGCTGTATTTACTTCTTAATTTGGATGTGACTTTGCTTTTGTCATCTTCATAAAATTCTGAGTTAAAGAACCTAGGTAGATGTAGGGCTGGGGAAGGACTGCTAAGGGGTATGGAGTTTTTCTTTTTGGAGTAATGAAATTGTTCTAAATTTTTTTGTGGTGATGAATGTGCAACATTGTGATTATATTAAAAGCCATTGATTATATACTTTGGATAGATAGTATGATATATGAATATATCTCAGTAAAACTGCTTAATAAATAAATAATTGTGCAAGAATAGCCAGAAATAGCAGCTTTGTACAGTAGGGGAAGCATGGAGAGATCAAGAGGTGAAGACTTTTCTTGTTTGTTTGCTTGTTTTTGTTTATTATTATTATTGAAATACTGAAAATGCTCTAATGATGATTGAGGTGATGAATACACAACTATGTGATTATACCATATACCACTGATTGTACACTTTGGATGAATTGTATGCTTTATTAATACATATCAATAAAATTGATTTTTTAAAAAAGAATTTAGTTAGATATTTTTCATATAGGAAAAATGAATTAGAAGGATGCTGAGTCAAGAGTCTCATCCCCCAAGGAGCTAAAGTAATGAACCTCCCTAAGAAAATGATGTCCTAATGGGGCTCATTTTTGTTTGAGTTTGCTTCCCCCAAGCCAGAACAAGGTCCACCCTCCCCAAGCTCCCTGGCACCCTGTTCTGTGTTAGTAGAATGGTGCCTTTCTCTTCAACTGAACTCTGAGGAGTTCCTTGAGGAGAGTATCTACTTACTTGCCTCTGTATCCCTGGACCCTACACTGGAATGAAGTAGATGGTTATGATGAGTTGAATTTCCTGAATTCCAGAAAATATTATGTTTTTAAACTAATCCATTTCTGTAGGTTTGAGACCCTTTGATTGCACTGGGTTCAGTTAAAGGACCTTGATTAGGTCATTTGATTAGAACGTTTTAGGGCTTTTAATTGGACTAGTCAGTGAAGTGTGACCCAGGTTGGGTCCACCCTCTTACTGGAGTCTTATATAAATGGAGCCACAGAGAGAGACACAGAAAAGAGAGCTCTGCCATTTTGACCCAGCCATGTGAGAGAGAAGACTCCAGGTTTGCCTACAGCTGCAGAACGACAGAGAAGCCCCAAGAGGCTCAAGGAGACCAGGCCTAGGGAGAGATGCTTGATTGCTCACAGCCACACTTGAGGAGAATGTAGAGAGAGACCGGCAGACCCGCCATCTTGCCTTACCACATGGCAGAACTCCAGGATCTGCTAGTGGCCGAACTTTGGTGAGAAAACATCTTTGATGATGCCTTGATTTGGACATTTTTGCATCCTCAGAACTGTAAGCTTTTACCCTAATAAAATTCTCCCATTATAAAGGCCAACCCATTTCTGGTATTTTTGCATTGGCAGCCTTTGGCAAACTAATACAATGGTTCATAAATATTTGTCGATTGACTGATGGAAAGAAATGTAAGACTCTGGTATGGTTATGAAACTGGATATTACACTGAAAACATAACCACATAATAGTAGAGTTAATTGGGTTTCTTGCAAAGGAGATCAGCACACAGGCACTGAAAGCTGGAAGTACGGCACCATACAAACTTCCTAGGGGAAGTTTAGTAAGAGCAAAGTATCCTGTGTGAGAAAGAAAGTAAGATAATGGTTGGACTTGTATTCCCTGTAGGAGAATGGCTATACAGGATACCATAAGTTCAATCAGCAACTGCAAATACTGCAGTAATCAATCAATCTGATTCTGACTCTAACTACCCAGTGTCAGGCCAGATCCCACATGTTCAAAGGCAATCTTCTACATGATGGTCTTTCAGGCACCAGTCACAAGTTCAGGGGTTCCCGGGCCACCCACACTTCAGACAGATGACTATTAATTCGGGGGTTTCCATCCCCCACCTCAGGTTCAATAATTAGCTAGAACAACTCTCAGAACTCACTGAGAGTCCTATATGTACTATGATAGTTTTATTATAGTAAAAAGATACAAATAAGAAGAAGCCCAAAGAAGAGATGCACAGGGTGAGGTCTTGGAGGGTCCCAAATACAGGCTTCCCTGTACTCTCTTTGTGGAGTCATATCATGTCACTCTTTTGCCAAGCAGCCCTGTATTTTCTCAATCATGGAAGCTCTTCGTGGCTCCAAGTGTCCCGAGTTTATATGGGGTCTCATTACACAGGCATGATGGATGGAATTGATGCCCATGTGGTTGAATTCAATCTGCAACCCCCTCTCTTCCCAGAGATTGTTGAGATGGGCTGATATAACCTGGCTCAAACCACAATCCCCTAGTCACCTGTTGTTTTTTCTGGTGGGACCAGCCCCCACCCTACAAGGCTGTAGGAGTGGCTGTCTCCATCTTGTCATCTCCTTAGCCTAGGAACTACCAGTTGTGGTCCTGGGCCCCCCATGAAGAATAGAAGATGCTCCCATCATAGGTTCCAAAGATTCAGAGGTTGCTTCCCCAGCAACTGTGGACAACGACCAGTCAAATTTTTCTTTATACTACAATGGCGCTAGAGGCAGGTAGGAGCTGTATTTATGGCTGAAGCTCTTCTCCTTTATGCATATGAGAAAGAACAAGTGATAGAGACTAGCACCCCTCTTCCTCACTCCAGTAAACCCTGTGGTTCCTCCCATTTACCAAAGATATCCCACAGGGAGGAGGAAGGTTGCCTTAGCTGCTTAGTGTAGATGCGGCCACCTGGCCCAGAGCTCTTGGCTCTCTGAGCAGTGGGGCTGGCCCACTCAGGAGAGCAGGGTGGCCTTGGGGGTGACATGGTCCCTGGGGGACATCTTGGATAAGGATGACCGTTGATGCCCAGGTGATTTGCCAAGTGCTTCTTCCGTTGTAGGAACTGTATTATAAGATAGGGCTTCCCAGAAAACTTCTTCTTGCAAGCCATGTCAACGTTCTTTGATCACTGGTACAAGCTGCCTGGCTGTAATCTCCTCATTTCTTTTCCAGCAAAATCCCCTCTTCTTCTGAGCCAGAAGGCTGCTAAAGGATGGCTTCATAACCAGTTGTAGTGGTTTGGCATTATTTACGAATTCCAAAAATAGATATTGGATTATGTTTGTGAACTGGTCTTTTCCTCTGGGTATATTAGACTATATTGGATTGAGAGGTTTCACTTTTACTTGATTAAATAATGATTAAGGTTTTGACTGGGCTGGGCGTTGAGTCCCTGCCCCCTTGGTGGGCAGGGACTCAAGAGGCCAGAGACTCACAGATAAAACTACACGGCAGAGCAGAGGAGGGAGTTGGAGTTTTGATGCTGTGTTTTTGAGCTGGAGCCCCAGGAAGTAAGCACACCGAGGAGCTTGGTCGTGAGGAAGGAGAGAAGGCCACAGGAAAAGGATGAGTCATTTGCCTGAGAGTTCACAGCTGGGCCTTGTGGAGAGAAAAAAGCAGCTGAGCCCGGAGAGAATTGAACCCCAGGGAGAGAGACAAAGCCTAGAGAGCCTGACCATCGAGCATTAAGAGGAAGAGGAAGGCTGAACATCAGCAGCCATCTTGCTCCAACACATGGCAACAGACTTTGGTGAGGGAAGTAACTTACGCTTTATGGCCTGGTAACTGTAAGCTTCTACCCCAAATAAATACCCTTTATAAAGACCAACAGATTTCTGGTATTTTGCATCAGAAACCTTTAGGTTGACTAATACACCAGTGGACCAGTATGAACAGGAGAATAAAATGAATGAGAGATGACTGGGCACACAAAGAATAGTAAAGAGTTAAACTGAAAATTGGGGCAGAAACAATGCACATCTCTTTAACATCTGGCTTGGCTGGCAGAATCAGGGCCTAGAGTTATCAAAAAGTCCAATAGTGGCTTCGAAGACAATCAGGATTTTAGGCACATCGTAGTCAGCCAAGCTCATTTATTATCTAGTAATTGTTAAATGTTCATGAGGGCTAAACTTGTACAATTAATAGAAGAATGGGAATTGGAGGGTAGTGATGAGGACAAGAATGAAATATACCCATACTATATTTCCTAGAAGATTTTGAGAAATGAGCCTATTCACAGATCACCAGTTTTTGACAAAATATCATCTTACAGGAGCACACTCCTTGGCAAGTGTCAGGATGGTCATATTTTTGTCCCCAGGCCATCGCAGAAACTGGCAGCACATCTGTCCTAACACTGCCTACAGCAGCTAGTGAAATGGCTCCTAGTGTAAACAACTGTGTGTGTGCCAGCATTTTCAAAATGCACAATAAATCCTAATATGAGCTGCTAGTGTAGCAAACGCATAGCTGGGTAGTTTTTCAGCATGTGAGAGGCCTGGTGAGAAGCTATCAGCTCTGCAAGGGCAGGGACTGGGCTTGTGCTGCTGCCTGCTGCTTGCCCAGTCCCTAGCGGAGCCCCAAGCGCAGAGGAGATCCCAAGTGTCTGTGAGCAAGTGGATGAAAGGACCACATAGGGGGAGCTGGGATGGGATTTGTCTTTTCTGGGGCTGAAGGAGTGACATCTCTGGGGGAAGCCTTAGCATACCACCTGCTGGGGCTTAATCGGTCTTATCTGAAGATGACAGCAGAAGGTAGAATGCCTCATCTCCTCTTCAATTTCATTCCTGGACCCCCACTAGAGTAGCTTCTCCTCCTCCCTGGGCCCTTCTGGCTGGGCCATTGTGACTATTTGAATCTGGATGGATCCCAGAAAATTATGTTCTTAAAGTTAACCCCTTCCTGTGGGTGTAAGCCTATTGTGGGTAGGGCCTTTTAATGAGATTACTTCAGTTAAGGGCCTTTTGATTAAGTTACTTCAGTAAGTTACTTCAGGGTAGTCTTCATCCTCTTAATGGAGTCCTTTATAAGAGAATGAAATTCAGAGAGAGAGAGAAGAGAAAGTCACGGAAGCCAGAAGCTGAAAGCAATGAAACCCAGAAGAGAAGAGAGAGACCAGCAGACACTGCCATGTGCCTTGCCATGTGACAGAAGAATCCTTGTGATTGCTGGCAGCCCATCTTCAGGGAGAAAGCATGGCCCGATGATGCCTTGATTTGGACACTTTCAAGGCCCCAGAACTGTAAGCTTGTAAGTTAATAAATCCCCATAGTCAAAGCCAACCCATTTCTGGTATATTGCTTTCAGCAGCCTAGTAGACTAAAACAGACATATTTCTAGCTTACCTAACATGCACCCTACATTTATTTGCTTATGGACATGTCTTCTTCTACTGGACAGTGAGTGCCTTGGGGGCAGGAACCAGGCTTCATGTGCACTCGTATGCAGCGTCTGGCGCTCATCATGGGTTTGCTGATGGCATGAACAAATGGACCCAAAACTTCACCGCTGCCTTGCACAGTTGTCCTCAAATGATGCACAAGTAGGGAGCAGATGGCTGTGTGCTTCCAGAGATGCTCAGAAAGGCTAGTGGGTGATTTGGGCCTGGAGTGAGGGGCAGAGAGGATAAATCATATGGAGGCAGGTGTCATGTACATGGGCTTCAGGGTCAGATAATCCAGCTCCTAAGTCCCCGGTTCCACTTTTGCTGGCTGTACATTCTTAACTTCCCTGAGCCTCCATTTCTGCATCTAGAAGATGCCCAGCATTGTTGTACCAAGGGAGACCACACTTGGTATTGTGTTTATTTCTCATTGAGATATGTGGAACTATCAGGCCAGCCAGTTCTCCGGGGTGCCTGGCTGGAGGAGGAACATAGTTTGGCCAGTTTGCCCAAGGCAGAGGGGAGAGGAGGGCCTCCTGACACCTCCCAGTCCCCCTACCCCTTCCCTTACCCCAGAGCCTGAGGGTGGGCAGGGGACTCTGGGTGACCAGAAGTGACCAGAAGACCCGAGAAGACCAAAGTGACTGTGACAAAAAGACACTAGATTCAAATCCCCAGATCCCAGATACTTTAGGGGGATGATGTGTGTGATATGTGTCCCAGCACTTTGTGAAACCATCAATTAGTGTACAAACTATTAATATAATGTGTTCTTGTGAGGCATATGCTGATTCCAAGCAATGAGTCTTTCAGGTTACTTGGATTAGGCGGTACTCCTTGAATTTTAATCGCCCCACTCCCAAAGGAAAAAAACCAACACCTTGCAAATGAGAGCATTGGCTCCAACAGGCGTTTACTAAGGATCTACTAATTTGTGCAGCGCTGTGAGGTTATAAGGGAGAGACCCCTGCCTTCACAGAGCTCCGGACCCAGTTTGCTAACAAAGCCAGAACTCATGGTTCAATCGAGGCCAAAACAACCCTTATCAGTCTTCTCGCGGCATGTGGAAGAGCAGAATTAGGCTGGAGGAAGCTGGAAATGCAAAGCCCTTCCTTGGGGACTAGGTACAGCAGCCTCCAAGGCTGCACGGCTTGCGCGGGGTAAGGGAGATGAGATGTCTTAAACACAGAGGAGGTTAGCCCCCCACTCCCGCCCCGAGCTATCCACTGCGTTTCATCTTCCACCTGGGCTTGCGATGCTTTGCTGAAGTGCCAGGGTAATGGGAGTAATATGCTCACCAGATGGGGCTTCTGAAGCGCCTACGGGTGATGGCTGCCTTCACGTTGCTAGGCAACCAGACACGCCTGCACCTCATCTGCTCTGTCCATGTCACTGCAGCCAGGAGGTCGGGTCCAGGTGGGGGCCACTCGCCACATGCCCACCTCGTGGGACCGACATCGCAGGCGGCAAGTTAAGACAGGATGGAGCCTCGTCTGGAGCTGCTTTATGGGGCCTCTGTGAATTGAGTACAGTGTCCCAAATTCCATTAAAAAAAAAAAAGAAAGAAAGAAAGATCCGCTTGGTCTGGCATCCCCCTAAGCGGGTCAGGGTAAATTTAGACAAGATCTTTAGAGGCTCTGGGAATTCAATTTAATTTGGAGTTGACTTTTAAGGACACAATGTTCTCAGGGGGAAGATGTTCCTGCCTCGTTACTTTTAGCTTTTGCTTTCACCAGTACGGTCTCGGAATGACCCCTTTAAGGATAGTGGTTGAGCCAACAAGGACAGAGGTGCCTGACGTAGCCAGGGGAACCATGGCTTCTCACATTCAGAAACCAGAATTGCCAGGACAGTCCTAAAAACCCTGCAAAACCTATAGCTTCTGCTGTGGAAATGCTGCTTTAGCAGAGCTGTGGCTGCTCCAAAATCCCTATCTGGGAGCAGCATGAGACTTCATTCTAGTTGGATGGTGTCAGTCTGCCAGCGCTGCTGTAACAAAAATACCACAGACTGGTTGGCTTAAATGACTGGAATTTATTGCCTCGCAGTTCTGGAGGTTAGATGTTCGATATCAAGGTGTTGGCAGGATCATGATTTCTCCAAAGTCTGTGGGGTTCTGGTGGTGGTTTGCCAAGGATCCACAACTCAATCTCTGCCCCTGTAACATGGCTGTCTCTCTGCCAGTCAGTCTCTTAGTGTGCCCCACTTCCCTCTGCTTATCAGGCCTCCAGTCCTGTAGGGTTAAGGCCTACCCTGATTGAGCTTGGCCTCGTCTTCACTAATAACATCTTCTAAGATCCTATTTACCAATGGGTTCCCATCCACAGGAAATGGGTTTTGGACTTGAACTTGACTTTGTGGGGGGCATGAGTCAAGCCATAACAGATGGGGACTAGGAAACTTCTTGAAACTGTGTTTTCATGCCACTTTCTATAAGCAGTGGGGATTCAGTTGTTTGTGTCCAAATACAGGGGTAGGGGCAGATGATGGAGATACCTCTTTCTCCTTTCCTGGCCCACCCAGGCCACCCTGCTACTGCCTGTGTGAGCAATGGCTTCTTTAAAAAAAAAAAAAAATTAAGGAAGTTTTATTTCAACTTCAAAAAATAAAATAATGGACAAAAGACAGATTAACAAAATATGGAAGCATTACTTTAAAAAAAAAAAAAATTCTGTCCAGGCACACTTAACTCATTTATCATTTAATCCTAAAACCAAACTCAATTGTTTCTCCAGTGTTCAGAAAGATACACAGATGAGCACAGATTGGTTAAATGACATGGCCAAGGTCTCCTTGTCAATGAAGAAAATGAAGGGAAAAAAATGCTTGATCATATTCACATCTCATAAAACTAAACCCCGTATTCTTTTTTAAACCTTTAGCATTGATATAGCACCTTCTTTGCCTTTGCTACAAAAACATTACAATATTACTGTTAACTACAGTCTATAAGTTACATTAGTTGTATTCTCACCATGTATCACCATCTTCTTAACAATTCCTAGTAGAGGAACATTCTTGTATTTAGATTATTAACCACAATCCTCCTCTACCATCGAAAACACTGTTATACAGTCCCCAGTGACTTGCCAATGATCCACAACTCAATCTCTGCCCCTGTCACATGGCTGTCTCTCTCCCAGTCAGTCTCTTTTCATTCACATTTATAAATCAGCAGTGGCTTCTTGATACCCACTCCCAGGGAGTTTCCTGGTGGCATGCTCTGAAGACACTTCTTTAGTGATGAACACCCGATCTTAAGTCAACAAACCGTGGTCCAAACCAAAGCTCTGAGTGCCATCCAGTCCTATGAGTCTATACTTTTTTTTTTTTTTTTACATGGTTGGTCAGTGTTATAAATCAAGTGTGTAGAAGTATCTTAGGCAAATTCCCTGTCTCCTCCATCATCCATTCAGTGTCTGAGTTAATCCTTCTGTAAAATGTGTAGCGTGTCCCAGTTGGGTAAGGGCTGGATGTGCTGAATCGCTTTCTCAGGCCCGGCTGCACGTTCACATCACCAGAGGAAGGCTTTATCGGCCAGCCCCATGCCAAGCGTTGAGCTTTGAGGCACCCTGACTGGTTCTAAGATGAGGCAGGTGGAGATGGCTGGGCTACGTTTGAGGCCAAGCACCCAGCTCTGGCAAGCACTCTGAGAATGGCAGCCATTATTATGCTTCTGAATGGAATGAAGGCTGGGCAAGGATCTGAACAGTCCTTTCCAACTTGCATTTGCAATTCTCTAGGAGAATTGCTGTTCACCTTTTTTCCCTGGCTCTGGGGAGGAATTCAATCCGTACTTCTCCAGAAATGAGTGTACTTAGGAAGAAGAAAAGGGCTTGGCAAGCAGCATCCTTGGAAAATTTAGCCCATATCACCTTTGCATCATACATGTAGTCCATTGGGTCAATAATAAGCACAGCTCTATACTTTCACCTATCCTCTTAGCTAAAGGAATTAGCAATTTCCTTTACTATGAATTCAAAGAATTACAAAAAAAAAATAAATAAATAACTGCAGAGCTTTAAATTGTCTTTGTTAACGTGAAGTGACATTTTTATATGCTGGGAAAATTCTGTCTTCTAATTTCTTTCCCTGATATTATTTATACCTGCGTTTCCAAATTTTTGGACTGTTATCTCAGTCAAAATAGGCCAAATTTTGCCACAACAATGAACAATTCCCAAATTTCAGTGGCTTAACCCAACGAGGGCTTCTTTTCACCTTTGCTATACATTCCAGTGGGTCTGTGTCTCACAGTTCCCTGTGGAGCCAGGTGGCAAGGCAGAAAAGGGAATATGGCAAATAGTGTACTGGTTCTTGAAACTTCCATCAGAATGTGATGTCTGAGGAGCAGTGTAGCTCAGTGGTTGAGGCCTGCTTCCCATATAGGAGGTCCCGGGTTCAATCCCTACTACCTCCTTTAAAAAAAGCAAAACTGTGATATCAGTGGCTTTTGTTTACATTTCATTGGCCAAAGAAACCTCAAAGGGATTGGGGAAGTGTGATCTTATCATGTGCCCATCTAATTTTTATCAGAATGAGCCTGAGTACTTTGGCACCTGCCCAGAGTCTAAGTGGCAAGTAAAACAGGTACAAACCCACCATGAGAGTGTGTAGACCCACCTGCTGGTATCACCACAGGCAGGTTGGCAGTAAATTAGAAAAAGCTGGGAAGCGGCTGTGGCTCAATCAGTAGGGCTCCTGTTTACCATATGGGAGGCCCTGGGTTCGGTTCCTGGGGCCTCCTGGTGAAGGCAAGCCCGCCCGCACGGCGTGGTTAGCTGACCCAGCGAGCACAAACAGCAAGGGGGGGATAAATGAATAAATAAATAAAATCTTAAAAAAAAAAAAAAAAGAAAAAGCTAACAGGAATTGATGGGGACTTAGGTTGGGGGGGGGGTGTTGCCTTTAGAGGAACAAGACTCTTCCAACAAAATTCCATAGACGATGGGCTGCCCAGAAGGAGTAAAATGGAGTTGTTGCTTGGGCAACCATTGTACTCAACCATTTTTAGGGGACTTATATATTAGGATGGATGGCAAGTACCAGCTATAAGGATGGGATACGTCAGCTCCTTTTCCGCATTTGCTCTATTTCCAATAAAGCTTAGCATGGTGGCACCTTCGATAAAAATATCCAAAAGTAATTGCAAATAATTTTGACCCTATCTTGGAAAATCCCAAAAGGAATATTACATGTCTAACTTATGCAGTACTTTAAAAAGTTCTCTTTCTCACTCTCTCCCTTCCCTGACCATTTCTACCTGGAGAATTCTGAGGCCTCCTTCAAGACTTGTGAAACAGGTCAGTGTGAGGCGCTTCTTTGATTATCCCCCCCAGGCAGAATTAATTCCTTTTCTGTGCTCATTTGACACTTGCCTCTAATTCCATAGCACTTATCATATTACATTATAATTTGACATTTTTATAATAATTTTCTTTAACAAAACTAAGATAGTACCAGGAACTATTCTAAGAGCTTAACAAGTAGTCTCTTGTTTAATCCTCATAACTCATTTAGGTGATAATTGTGATATTTAATTTTAATCTTATAATATTTTAAAAACTTAAAATTATATCTTATAAAAATTTAAATAATTTTCATCATAATTTTCACATTGCAAATTTTATTATTCATATTAATTTTCATTTCACACATGAGATTGTGCTGTTATCGAATTTTGTCTAGGTTCTTGACTATGCTGCAAAAATGAATTTCAAGAGCATGTCACGTTGATTAGGCCAGTAATTTATTAAAGTGGGGAGGGAAGAGAAATGGGAGAAAATAACAGTCGTAGGTCCCAGGTAGAGAGAAAGGGGCTGAAGAGTGATAAAGAGGACCGATTCACAGACTACAATTTCCCATTATAGATTATAGATGTCCAGGTTTTACTTGCATATTGATCCAGGCAGGGGCGAAGAAGGCCAGAACAGGAGTCCAAAGGCAAGAGAGAGAGAGAGAGAGAGAGAGAGAGAGAGAGAGAGAGAGGGAGAGAGAGAGAGAGAGATTCAGCCTTTGTGCTTGCTTTTTGGACCATTATTTGCCCCTTTGCTAATGGCACAGGAGGAGTATTTGTGCTGCTACGAATCTCTTTTGGAGGAGTTCTAGCTGTTTGTTGTTTTGATTGATTGCCCCATCCATCAATCCCCCAGGAGGGCCCAATGATAAGGTCCCTGGAGAATATCCAGGGCTTCTCTTCGGTTCCGGAGAAAATCTCATTTCAAATGGCAGAATTTTGTGAGGGTCTTCCAGCAGGCATCTTGGGGGTATTGATGTCCACGTGGACTTCTTGCCAGGTTCCAGATCTATTGATTGCCTATTTTACTAGCCTGCTTCAGAGGTGCAGAGGGAGGAGTTAACTTTCTGTGGGTTTTTCAGTTAGAAAGTGGCACAGGGGGCTTGGAGCCCAGCTCATTTGTCTCTTTGGCACATTCACCTATGCGTTCCCACAGGCATGGCTGTTAAGAGGTTTATTAGATGAACGAGCATACAACATTTAAATATATTGATGAACCCTAACTTGATTAACCTGTATCCAAATTGCACTATATGATTTGTGCTGCTACGAATCTCTTTTACAAATTATTTTTATTTCATTGAGATTATTGGGGGTAAGTTCCCCTAAGTGAAATAACTGTCTCAAACAGGCTGAATGGCTTTATAGATAATTGCGCCAGGCTTTTTTTTTTTTTTTTTTTACCGGGAGGTACTGGGGATCGAACCCTGGTCTCTCCATATGGTAGACGGACGCTGAACCTCTTGAGCCACATCCGTTTCCCAATGCGCCAGGCTTGATTATTCTCCAGCAATATTGAACGAATTGAGAATCTCACCAGCTATTTTCAGGCACACCTATTTCACCATGGAATCATCAGTGCTTTGTTATTATTTTAATCATTTAAAATTCTATTCCCAGGGGACCAGTGTGGACCAGGGGTCATTGATGAGTGATGAATTTGTTCCAGGATTTGTTGAGTTGGATTTCTGGAGCCCTGCTGAAGTTTATTAGCTCTCTGGGAAACTGTGGAAGCTTCTGTCTTTGAAATGAAATGGGTTCTTGCAATCTAATAAACACAACAGGGCCTAGAAAAAAATAAAAGGTAGGAGGCACCCTTCGTGTGCCTATTCCAACTCCTAGATTAGGTTATGTGTAGCTAACTCTATCTCCTGTGCCCCCTGCCACACCCCCTGTGCCCAAAGCCCTTCACTGCCCTCTATGGAAAACAATTTTACAGAGCAGCAACCCACTTTTACTAAAGCACAAATGACTGATAATATAACTGCCAGCTTCCTTTTGGAGAAGAATTAGATATTGTGTGAGCGTGTTTTTTTTTTTTTTTTTCCTTAAAAAAACAAACGAGGGGGACGGATGTGGCTCAAATGGTTGGGCGTCTATCTCCCATATGGAGGACCCTGGGTTCGTTCCCTGGGATCTTCCGGTATAAAAAACAAAACAAAACAAAACAAAAACAAACGAATGAGACTGCTTCTGTGTAATCTTGTGCACTGAAGGAATGGAATAAAAGATGGCGGCTTCCTCACCTCTGCCCCCGGGCAATTGACAGGTTAGGAGGCCAGGCTAGCCTGCCAGGCAGCACCAGAATAAATAAGGGCTTTCTTCAGCTTTTATCTGAACAATTGGGGTAGATTCTGGAGTTCCTGAAGCCTTCCTGGAGTTTGGCAGCGGGCCTGAGAATCTTCGGCAGCAGATTCTAAAATACAGTCCTTGACAACAGATTGCAGCAAGGCTAATGATAACAACAGAAAAGCTGTCCTGTGCTGGCACTATTGTTTTTTGGTTGTTTTTTGTTTTTGTTTTGTTTTAACCTGGGAGTCTTGCTCTTAACCTTGCCCGGGTCTCATCCTTACAACAATGTAATCGTCTAAAAATAGATAACAGATTATCTGCCTAGGATCAAATCCCTTCCCGTGAACTTCTGCGTGCTACATGTTTGGTGTCTCCCAAGCTCTCTGACCTCACCTCCTACCCCTTCTGCTTCCTGGGACACATCAAGTCACCCCCCTCTCATCCCAACTTCACACCGGCTATTATTGCCTGGGTCTGGCTTACAGCTTCTTCTTCTTCAGGCCTCAGACCGAACTGTATCTCTTGTTCACTGTGTGTTTCCCACCACTAGGACGCACGCTCCATGCAAGCAGGGAGCTGGTCCTTTTGGCTCATTCCTATGTTTGCAACTCTTGGCGTAGTGTCTTGCACACAGGATGTACAAAATAAGCCTAAATCCTTACAACAGCCTTGGGAAGTAGATCTTATTGCTACTTTTTTCCAAATGAGTCTAGAAGACATGGCCCAAGGATGCACTTGAAGTCCAGATTTTTCTAGTGGGTCCAGAGAGTGTGTCGATGGCCCAGGGTCATCATGTCCATTCAAACGACCAACTGGCTTCTGACTCAGAACCTGGTGTCTGGTGCTGGATTCTAACGCATGCTGCATTTGAAGAATGATGAGGAAAGGAGTAAATGCAAACCAAAGAAAAGCATGATGAGTATAATCTATGGGTGTCCTCTTCTTTTTTCTTTTTTTAAAGGAGGTCCCGGGAAATAAAGCCAGGGCCTCACATGTGTGAAGCATGCACTCAACCACTGAGCTGCACCTGCTCCTCTGCTTAAGATTTAAAGATGCCACCAAAGTCCCTCTGTCATGTGGACTGATAACTGAAGGGCTGGATTAATCACTGTCAACCACCTCCCTTTGGGTGACACTCAAGGCTGTTTAAAGTAAGGTAATCAAAGGGTTTTCTTTTATTTTAAAAATAGACACAGATCACATTTTCAGGGCATTGAAACTATTCTGAATAATACTGTAATGGTGGATGCATGACGTATATTTGTCCATCACAGAGAGTGAACCCTCATGTAAACCATGGGCTTTAGTTAATAATAACATTTCAGTTTGGCTCATCTCTTGTAACATATGTACCACACTAATGCCAGATGTCAATAACAGGAGAAACTGTGTGTGTGTGTGTGTGGCTGGGGAGGGGTGGTATGTGGGAACTTTCCATACTTTCTGTGCAATTTTTCTGTAAATCTCACTTTGCTTTAAAAAATAAAATCCATTTAAAAAATAGGCAAAGGTGCCACACTATTGCAAAGTATTAATAATGGGGGAGAAGTTATATGGGAATGCTGTATCTTCTACACGATTTTTCTGTAAGCTTATGACTCTAGTTTTTTTTTTTTAAAGAGTCACATACCATTAAATGATGAATATTTAAACAAAAATTAAACAAAATGTGGTATAGCCATACAATGGCATAGTATTCAGCCATAAAAAAGAAATGATATTTTGATTCATGCTACAGCATGGATGAACCTCAAAAATAATGATGCTACATGAAAAAAGCCAGACACTACAGGTCACATTTTGCATCATTCCATTTATATAAAATATCCAGAATATGCCAGTCCACAGAGACAGAAAGCAGATTGGTGAATGCCCAGGACGGGGGTGGAGGAGGGGAAAAGTGGGGAGTAACTGCTCAATGGACATGGGGTTTCCGTTTGGGTGAAGAAAATATTATGAACTAGATAGTGGCGATGGTTGCACAACATTGTGAATGTACTCAATGTCACTGGGGGTAAATGCTATGTTACGTGTATTTCACCATAATAAAAAATATCAAGGAATTAGAAAACAGATAATGGTTGTTGTAGTTCTCAGTTGCTTATCTGAACAAAATAAATAAATACATGTAACTCTGGCAAGTTGAGTAAAAAAAGAGGGCGAAACGCCAATGTGCTAAACAAGAATTAGAATTATGATATACACAGAGAATAAATGGACACCTGCTATTGAAAGCCTTACTAGAACATGTTACCTTCTAATAAGGAGAAAGAAAGGGAGAGGGTGGCCGCCACCCCCCACAAGTGATCGCATCCCACAAGGAATGTCTTCGGGCTGCCGGGGGCTGCTGGCTGGTTTTTAGGACTCAGCTTCTGCATCTTTCTTTAGGACAGATGAGCAAATGTCACGTTAATGAAGGCTCGTGGAGACACAAGCAGATGCTTCCTGTCGACAGTCTCCTTTGTGCAGCTGTCCTCCTTTCAGACATGCACATTATGGCTCAGCCACTTGGTGATTCCTCGGGATGGAAGTGAAGAAACGATCTCATTCTACTGTCTTGCCTTTCCAAATGGAGTGGTTCCACCATAAATAGACTCAAGAATATGCCTGCTGCAGCCAGCAAGTTTCAGTCTGGCTGGATTGTTTCAAATGCAAAAAAGAGTGCTCCCGCACCTCTGAGCATTACCACGAGACTAGGCAGGGGAGGCTCAAAATCAGTATGTGTTGACTTGTTGATCATTTGTCTGCAGACATGTCTCAGGAGGTTAGTTAAGTGAAATGTTTAATATTAACTTTAAAGAGAGAACTGTGGTCATGCTGGAAATACAACTTATTCCATTAGCCCATCTAGATAAGCAGAAAATGGTTGGGTTAATGAAACATGAAAGTTTAGCCTGAAATCCTTCTTGTGTTCTTTGGTAGCACCACTTCCTTATAAATTCCTACTTGATCAAATACTAACAGGTTGTGCTATCATCTCATATCACAGACGGGAACACCTGTTCTGGAGTTATTAGCTACTCCCTCTTTCCTAGCACCTGTAGGCAACCTGTTTCCTCAGTGGGCTTTTTTCACTATGAACGAAGTCATCTTTTTTTATCCCAGGGCCCTCTTAGACAGTACAATAAAACTGCAACATGATCAGGTACTTAGTGTCCATTTTCTGTTAGACATTTCAGCAGCTGTTGTCTTTTTACATGTTCTCCTCTTTCCCTTGCTCCCCTAGCTATGGACAACTCTCAGCTTGGGTCCTCAGGAAAAGACGGAGGGCTTGTGAAGCACGAGATCGGAGAACAAGCCGCCATCTTGTAAAGGCTTTATTTCTACTTTATCATTGTCTCATACAGACTTGGAGACACCACCATTTGTTTTCAATTCTGTAGCCTCCTGGCTTTTTGTATTGGGTTTCCTTAAACAAGAAAAATTTGCTTCAACACTGTCTGTGGTCAGTTAATCTTTTAACAATAACTTAAAAATGTTGGTGCTGTTGTATCATCAATGCCAGAGGACCAACAATCAAAGTAGAGTACAAGGAAATTCACAACATATTACAATGGGACACATGGACACACGTTTGGGTGGTGGTAAGAATATAGGAGCGTATGTACACGCACGCAGGTGCTTGGGAGCCAAAGACATGCAAGTGGAGGAGAATATGTGGGTTATACAGTGAATCATGTCAGCCCATCTGAGGACTCTTTGAACCTTTTCAAAAATGTTGGCCTGTATCCCCGCTACTCTAGAGAATATCTATCTTGTCTACTGGCTTAATGGCATTTTCGCAACAAAAAGTTCACTAATTCGGACAGTCCGAAGCATTTCAAAAAATTCTTAAAAAAGAATAACACTGACAAAATAAAATTAACTTAAAATACTCGAATTCAACCTGGAAATAAAACCAAACCAGAATGTTAACAGTGCAAATTCAACTTAAAGGCAGTCAATATTGAGAGTGGGGGCATTTAGCATCTCTTAAAATGTACACTTTTTTAAAACGTTTATTTTTTAAATTTATATTGTATTTACCTTTTTTTTTGTTTGTTTAATATACTGTGTAAAAAAGATGGAGACAAAAATAGTTTTCTGAGCTATGAAAAAAAATTATTACAGGCACGTTGACTGTTTCATTCTAGAAACATCTCAGGTTCACAGGTTGAACGTTCAGCAGCTGTGTGTATATATTTTTAAAAACATTCTTTGACCTTGGGAAAACGAGATCTCTCCTTGCAGGCAGAGTTTGGGTCACGGTGATGGGGTGGTCAGGTAAAGTTCGGTGAATTATTCTGGGATAACTCATGCAGGTCTGATCACTGACTGAGCTTCTCCACGGGGGGCTCCTCCTCACCGTGGTCCTCCAGGGAGGTCAGGTCTCCAGTTGACTGAGACTGTGAGGCAGTTGGGGAGTGGGGGGCCCAACGGGACGGAGGGCGGCGGTTTGCTGGTCTCTCGGGCCTGGAGAAGCAGGGCTCTAGGGACGGAGCTAGTGCAGAACAAGGGAGTTCCTTGGGAGCCGAGAAAGGGAAAAGAGGGTTACTCAGAATGGCAGTTTCTTCGATGACTATCTCCCGCCCCCCAAAACACATATTTCAATGGACTGATGTTAAATGCAATGGACCTCGGGCAACTTTTGAATATGAATGAACGTTTTGCTCATGGAGAAGAACTTAAAGTGATGAGTAAAGAATTCAACACAAATGATCAGTGAATACATCAGTTGGAAGATAGCATCAAGATATGGCAACATTGTGACATGGGTCTGTTTCCATAGCTCCTTCAGAATAGGGCTGGGACGTATCCAAGATAGGGGAGAAGCGATTGCAGCTGCGTTTCCACGGGCCACCTTATCATCTTCCAATCCAGGTGATCTAATTTTTTTGGCACTCTTGACCAAAAAATTTACCGATGCCTTGGTCTGTTTGGGGGCCCAGGAAGAGACCTATGATTTCATCCAACTGTATTAGCAAGGAGAGACTTACCTTAAAATGAACTGTGCTATTGTTCATTTCAAATTGACCAGCAGTAGGTTAAAACAAACTCTCAACAACAAGGAAAAAGTGCTGCAGGCAGAAATTTTAATTTAAGTCGTTTCCTTTAAGGACTTCTCTCTGTAGCAGCATTTATAAAAGGTGGAGTCAGAGTGCACTTGTGATTTTGTGAGGCATCCCACACATTCTGAAAACAAATCAATGCAAGACAGACCCAACCGAAGTGCAAATCACCTGGAAACCCAATGTTCAAGGGCTCCCTGGTACTTTCTTTGTTTTTTAAAGAATGTTGAACAACTTGTCCGTGCCCCGCAGGCTAGGAAACAAGGTCGCCCAAACTTGGAGTTTGCGGGCACACAGAAATGTAGAAAGCTACACAAGGTGGAACCCGACTGCCCAGATGATGCTCAACAACCAAAATGCATGATGGTCAACCCCACATGGAAGTCACAGGAAGAACGACGACAGACAAGGACCCACAGAGCTGTTAGAAAATGAATTCAGCATGGGAAGATTTAAAGAGATGAGACATGCAACCGAAAAGACCAGAATGAGGAGAGATGAGACAGTGGAGGAAGCACAGAGGTGATAAGAGATGGAAGAGCTGCATCCAGTGGGCAACGTTATAGAGGAGGGAGAAGCCAGGCCACAATGGAGGGAGGGGGCTCAAATAGCAAGCACTTTACATGGGTACCATGGTAACAGGAAACGCCCCTCCAGTGATGCGCTCCAACAGGAACTAACCCAGGGGGCTGCCTGCATCCTACCTCAACTCAGCCCACAGCACGCAAGGGACCAGACGGCTTGGGACATCTGCAACTGTTTTATGTCTCTGTTTTTGCAAAGGGTGATGTGCGCGCATGCGTGCTTGGCGAAGTTGCTTCTATGGGTTTATCCTACAGATCTCCTGCAGGCCCCTTCTCCATCCCGCGGATGCTGAGCAAGGATGGGTTTTTATTAGATCTTTTTGCATTCCCCCTTTACTAGCATCTCTTTGTGAATTCCTAGGGGATTAAGAAATATTGTGTCACCATAAGTTCAAGGGGGTGATTTTTTTTTTCTTGAGTAGCCTACCAGCATATACAAAGAACATTGATGTTTTCCAAGAAGATGTGGTGATGGCTTTTTTGAGATGGCCCCCAAATGGATATATTCTTTTGTCATTTTTTTTTCTGTGGGCACATCTTTTGCCTTGGTGAGCAGGCTGTAATTTATTTATTTATTTATTTATTTTTTGTACTGAACAGTTCAGGTTCAGCTCCAGTGGATGAGGTGAGTGGATGATAAGATTCTTTTTTTTTTTTTTTTTTTAAGCTTGAGATTTTAATGTCAAAACATAAAGTCACGATAAGATTCTTGATCAAAAAACCAAGCATATCTTTTCTCGTGTGCTCTGAAGGCAATTCTGGGAGAAGTTCTCAAAATTTTGGAACAGGGATGCTTTGTTGTTTATCTATTCATTCATCCATTTATTGAGCACTTACTGTGTCACCTATGGTAAACCCTCGGTAGAAAAAGCCACATTTGGAGTTATTCTTTCTGGTATGATTGTTTGGGGTGGGGGGCAAGCTTCATCAGTCATGGCCACACCCCATTACAACATAGGGTGACATCAGCTCCTATGGGCAGAGATACCAGTAAGCAGGAGGGGGCCGACTGGGAAACAGGGCTCCCGACAGAAGCTGGTCTCTTAAAATCCCTCTCTGGCAAGATCTCTGTGCCATAGAAACACCCCACCTCACCCCTGCCAGCCAATATCTTTTTACTCCTCTGAAGCAAACTGGCTGCAAATTGCATGGGAGAGGGGAAAAAAATCTCAATCGAATCTCTATAACCTAAAAGCTTTTCTTCCTAATGAGCCGAGGGATGATGCAGATGACCCAGATGGAAGCAAATGGGAGTTGTGAGCTGTGACAACTGACCCTATGGCTGAGCTCGTCCCCCCCACCCTGAGCCCTGGTGAGTGTGGAAGGGGGCTGCATGGGGCAGCGATCTACTGCGAATGCTCATGTCTGGTTTGTGAACATCTGACGCCAACCCCAAGTAATACAAAATGACCTCTGCAGGCAGTTTGGAAACAAGGAAGAAGGCACTTACAGCTCGAGGCAGGCAGGGCTAGAGTCCCCAGGGGGCAGTTAGTAAGACAGTTTGGTTCTGGACAGAACAGAAGAGAAAGAAAAGCAAAGCAAGTAGGTTGGAAAGCGTTTTTTTTTTTTTTTAAAGGAGACCAGAGTACAGGTTTCATAGTCAATTATGTACGGTGCCTGGAGACAAGGGAGTCCCTTGGAATTGGGCACATTCACTCCAAGAGGGAGGCAGAGAACCCAGCCGTGCTCTTGAGCAGAGCGAAGGGTTTGTCATCTGCTACCCATATCAGCCAAGACGTAACCATCGAGCACATAAGATCCATCACTCTGGAAGAGCTGCGTCTATTCTTCCCAAGTTGCCCTTCAGGTACCCTTTAGCATTTCACATTTCAAATGCTGAGATGGGAATCGTGTGGTATTATCTGGCCTGGCTTGATCTGGTCTCAGTGCTGGAGCCACCACTGTACCTCCTAAAACTTTCCGTCACATATTTCCACTTGGGCATGGGAGGGAAGGGCAGCCTGGTCTTTTCAGGTTACACTCTTTCGTCCCGCATCTCTGAGCATTGCTGAATTGGTGCTGTGGCTTCAAAAGAAAAAGAAGCATTACACAGCGTGTGGAGTGAGAGGGCGGGGAGAAAGGGAGAATTTCTTTCCTCTGCCGATACTCCGGCTGCAGAAGTGCCTCTGCCACCCGTGTCTAGGTATCAGGGTGACCTTCAGGAACAGACTTCAAAACAGGATACTCAGAGTTGGCGAAGAGATTAGAACTAGCCCAGTGGTCGTTCTGGTTATTTTGGAATGAAAACCCTGAACTACTATGTAATTTAAGGAGTGACAGAAAGGGGTAACCCATGGGGCTAGTACATTAAGTCCATTCAAACAAGGAATTACTCCATTGGAACATCTAGAACATGCACAATCCCAAGAGAAAAGGGAAGAAAGGCCCTGGACATTTATCCCCCACAGTAAGAGCCCCACGTGGGCTTTGAATTCCCGGAATCATGAGGTGCTCCCTCCAGCCCAGTTCTCTTTTGGGAGCAAACACACCAAGTGAGAGGAAAATCTAAACAGACCCTTTACCAAGGCCCACACTTGGGGGCGAGGGCGTGGGCAGCCTGGCACTATAAAACCATTTTACTGACATAGTGCTGCACCTCATCATGAAAGCTTTCATTTATATGATCACAGATTCCTTGGAGCACTCACTGTTAGGAACTTAAAGCATTTTTTTTTGTTCCCAAAATTAATTTCTATTTAGTTTCTAATATAAATGGATTCTAGAGACACAGCCAAGTTAATGCTTTAGGACACAGCCCCGATTCCATCAGATTCCCCCAGAGCCCTGGGAAGGCAGGACACTTGCATACAAATGGCCCTCCCAGCGAGCCACTTACCTGTGCCCAGAGGGCTGAGCTGGCAGAAGCTCCCGGAAGGTGAGTTTATTACCTGAGAACACTCAGTCTGTCATTCTTGTCCCCTCACAGTCTCCTATCTTAGAAAACGTAGGTCATATAATAGCAGTGTATTGTAGTTGTGTCTATAGACACAACAATGACAATGGAGAATGTTCTAGGAGACTTGGAACAGGAAAGGGGAAGAACAGTGGAGGAGTTTCCTTGGAGGCTGGGACCATACTTTCTGATTCTGGGGGTTGGGTGGGAGGAGAGAGTGCTGGTGGCTTTTGGAGACGCCCAAAAGTAGGGCAGTGAGAAAGTGTCGGAATCCTGGTGTACTCCTCTCTGTTTCCTGGAGTTTTACAAGAGGAATTCTGCCTAGAAGAATCACAGATTGTTCTGAAGTCTTGTTAATCAGGAAGATAAGCAAGACCCATATTGAGGTGCATGAGACATTTGTGGGAGCCACTTATCTGTCCTCTGGAATTTCACAGAAATTTATAAGAACAGGACTTGGATAAATGCATATTATAATAAAAAAAAGAAAGCGTGGGGAAAGAGCTGTAAATTTTCAGATGTAATTGGACAATACAAAAGGATAAGCTAACCTGATTTTGGGGTGTATTTTTATATATTCAAACTTTTTAAAAACAGGGATGTAATGTTTTAAATAAAAAACCCATATAATTAGCATTTATCTATAATGGTAAAAACATTTTTTGCCAATAAAAAGGAAAGTGATATTCTCAAGTAAGATATAATCAGAAGTTCTTGGTCATAACTACAAAACAAAACTTAATTTCTTAAATATTTGTATATATAATCATCAACCATTTAAACTTTTATGTACTTCAGATTTTTAATTAAGGAACAGAAATTGAACAGTCTACAAAGTCAAGGACTTGGAGGTTAAAGTGACGGCTTTAGCCTCTAAATAATGTTTAATGACTGTATGTGATAGATAAGACAATAAAATCTCATTTGTTGTCCTTTTGATTACTTTCATTATTCCTTATCCTATTTTTCTTCAAATAGACTCTGGTGTGATACGTTGTAGCATAAGCTCATTGCTCTTTATGTGAGTGCTCTATTTACCTAAGAAATGAAACTACATTTCTTAGTTCTGCCCATAATATTTTGATTATTTCTGGAAAATTCTCTGGACCATAATCATGTTATTTCACTGAAAAGCCTTTGATGTACACTTTGGATAGATTGTATGGAGTGTGAATAAAACGGTTTTAAATTTGAAATAACTCCACATGAAGTAGTCTTGTCTGACTGGGTTTGAATTTGGGTTTAACATTGGCTGTGTTAATTAGGCACAAAGGGAGGAGAAACATGACCAGTTGGGAAGGGTCCTTGATGAGGAGTTCAGAGGAGACATGAGGTTAATTGGGACCATAGTTCTGAGGGCTGAGGGAGGTAGTCTAATGATGCTTCTGGAAGATTCTTGCTACTGCTAGCAGCCCTGGTTGGAGGGCTGGGCAAGCTATATGAAGTTCAGAGAGAAAGTTGCTGCAGGTGTACAGGGTGCAAAAAATTAAGGGCCTGGCTAGAAAAGCAGCTGTGCTGATGTTACACTTGGAAAACACTGCAGAGGGAAATTGGCATGGTTTGGTGAGCGTAAGGTTCCACTGTTGGAAGACAAGTGCACATTTGGAGAAAGAAGCATTCAAAAGGATGTTGAACTGCATGCATCAGCATCTCAAAAGTCCTGAACTTCCCAAAGGGGCTCTCAAGGTGGGATTTTAGATGATTTCCCCAGGAACATTCGTGCATGTGTGCATGCTTATACACACACACACACACACACACACAACTGCCCAGACTATGAGCTGGTCTTATGGAACACAGCTCAAAGATAGTCAAAGAAACGCAACTCTGTTGAATGGAGGTTGTGGAAAATGTTTTTTTAAGTCAAAATTTTCCTTCAAGAAAATGGGGTGCTGTATCTTTTATGTATTTTCAATTTAATGCATGGCACTTCAGCAAATTTAACTGTAGACTTGATGTGACTTAAAAATGGATTGGGACTCTAGAAACAAAGGGTGATGCTTTCTAAAAGACTAAGTGTTTAGCAGCAAAGAGATATTTAATAGATTCATTTTTAGTTGTGATCCTGTTGAGAGTCACTGGATGGTGGGAATTTTGGGGGAAAGGCAGAGGAGCCAACTCTTAATGATTGCTGCAGGTGGTATCAGTAAGGACAGACATTGCAGAGATGTAAGAGTGACGGAGAAAGCACAGGAAATAGCCAGATACATTGGATTTATTTAAAAATTCAGAAGAACACTAAAAATGTAGCTATCCACCACATGATTCTTGTGAATGAGAAAGCTGATTATACATAGAAATATGAATTGAGCCAGTATATGAATGTAGAATCTGAATTGAGCTGGTATAATCTGGAAAGGAGAAATGCGAAAAAACAAAACAAAACAAAACAAAAAACAAAACTTGAAAGGCAAGGAAGGGCCAGGCAAGCCTGAAATAGCCAAATTGTCCAAATTGTCTTTGAATGACAGGCAGAGAGGAGATGCATCAGGCTACCTGCTGAGAACCACTTTGGAAGACTGCCTTAGTGTGTTATTCTGAGATGTGGATCAACTGTTTCAGGGAAGACTCTGGAAAAGAAAGGATGGACATGCATGGGAAGGACTTAGGGATAAACCAGGCAGTCCTGCATAGATTTTCTTTAATTTAATAAAGATCCATGTATCCATCCTTAAAAGCAATATGCTAGGCCCTGGGGAACTCAGAATGCAGTCTGTGCTCAAAAGAAGTTTCCAGTTCAGCAGAAGAGGTAAGAATTCTCTATTCTTTGTAAGGAGATTCGATAAATCTAAGCGAATCCTACAAGTGTTGTGGCATGGAGGAACAGAAGTGGGATGTTAGGGTGTCAGGGAGGATGCAGAAGGTGAATCAATCTTTGAGCCTTAACCAGTGGAAAAGATTTCAAAGGCCCAGAGGTAGGTGAGGACAGATTGTGTCTGATGATAGCCTTGAGTTCAGGAAGGAGAAAAGTTGGAGGGAAATAAGACAAGAGAGGTGGGGTGGATCCCATCATAGATATCACGCATAACATGCTAAGAAATCTGACCCTTAGTCTTCAAGGAATGGGAGAGGGGGCATTGAAAGTGCTTGATTAAGGACCTAAAATAAGTTAGAGCTCTATTTTAAAGAAAGGACGGGGTCAATTGTATGTGTGTTGGATTGGAATGGGAAGAGACAGAAAATAAAGAACAATTAGGTTATCGCAATGCTTCAAGCAAGAGGTAGAGGGGATACAAACCAGGAGAGTAACTGCAAAGATGGAAAGGAAGGGATGGATGTGAGCAATAGTTCTATGGCTGAATGTGGGGACAAGGAAAGCAAAAAATCAGGGTTGCTCTAAAGTTTTGAGCCTGGGAAGACTGGAAAGACAGCTGGACAAGCAAGTCTGGGGAGAAAAGGAATACATGTTAAGTTTAAGTTACCTAGACAATAAGGAGTAGGCATATGAAGGTTTTGGTGAGGAAATGGGCTTGAGATAAAGACTTGGGAGGCATCTTTTTTCCAAGAGAAAGAATGAAGACTGTGAGAACCAGCAGGGCAACTAAAACCAGGTGTGGAGTGTGAGAATCAGTTTGAACCAAAGATTCCTAGCAGTTACTGCCAGAGTGAGCAGGCGGTGGAGGTGTCCAGAGGGCATCTCTGGTTCTAGGGTGTGGACCAAGACCTGACTATTTGTGGGCTGAAAGGCCAAGTCAGATCTTCATACATAGGCTAATTGGGTAGGAAGACGATCAAAAGTGCTGAGGAAGAAGAAAAGTTTGGCCCAAGGCTGGGCTGTTGTGCTTAAAATAAACTCACTAACGGGCAGAGGTGGAGCCCTCCACTGCGGAGCTGTGGCGATCATAAATTGAAAACATTTTCCTGGAATGACAGCCTGACAGTGTAACAAAGAGAAAGACGGGAGTCTCTACCAGTACCAAGAAACAGTATTCTCCTACTGAAGAAAGAACAGAAGCAGCTGAACCTGCCTGATACATGTGGTCAGGCATCTATAAAAACAAGGGTAAACATTACTGGCCTTGCCAGACAACCAACTTGACTGTATGGGCAACACTCAACCTATACCACGCTTGTGAAAGCTCATTTATACGCATGTTGCTCAGCACCTGACGTACCTTTGTTATAGAAACAAGATCCTATGTTCTAGTTATTTAACCACACCTAGTGCAGATATTGTTTTAGGTGGAATCATCTGAAATTGCCATTTCTGTAGATCATTGGTATTTCATATGGTTTAACCTATTTAGATTTTAACTCTATATTTTGAGTTAAATATTTCATGGTGAATTGCAGTGGGAACCTAACCCTCATTTTCTCCCGCTGTAGGGAAATGTGGCATGGATGGTGGATCAGGTGAAATTCACCTGGGCCCTATCCTCACCCAGAAAGCTTACGGCTGCCGGGCCATGGCTGGAGAGAAGAAAGGACCTTACAGGGAGCCTCTCTCCCCTGTTTCCTCTGAGCCCTGGAGGAGCTGCTGGAGCTGCCCAGTTTGGAGAATGCTTACAGGTGACAGGTTGTCTGAGAGCTTGCTGTTCTCTTGATGTGGAGTTTGTCCATCTGGGCTACAGGGGCAACAGGCCTCACAGTCAAGGATCAATCATGAAACAGGCTGACGAAGAAACATATCCTTTCAATATTGCATGAACCAGGAAGCATCGTCACTGTTTTTGCCACCAGCATTATAACTGGCTTTGTTATATTGTGCTTGTTCTTGAAATGGGAATGTTTTAAAAATGGTGTGGCATAAATATTCCACATCTGGGTATGCATCAGAACAGAATCCCAGACCGACTGACTTGTGAATAATGCTAAGAAGACAATGATCATCATGTTGCATTAAGGCAGAACTTTGATGTTATCCATTGGTCTCCTCTGGTTTTATTGCTAGGGGACTGACCAACCCCAAGAGGGCAGGGGCCTTGTGCAATGTCAGACTGCCATTTTATATGGCAGCTGGCCCTGGAATCCAAATCTTCCTATCGATTCTGATGAGAGAGGTTCTGGTCTCCCTGTTGTCAGAGCCTTTTCCAGCTCACCTCACATTTTGTCTCTTATAAAGGCCTGTGGCATGCAGGGCACATTCTAACATACTTTTCACCACCACACACACACATTTCTTGGATACAAATTCATGCAGAAAGAGGGCAAGTCTTGACCCTAAATGACAAGCCTAGAAAAAAACAGATGAGCCTCCATCCCTCAGATTGGAGGACAGAACCTGAATCAAGCCAGGTCCTCGATGACTTCCTGAGGACAGTATCATGAAGTCCGCTTTCAGTAGCTCAGGCTTTATGCCTCTGCTTGCTCCATTCCCCCATAACCAACACCTGCCCAGCCCTCAGCAACCCCCTGGGATGCCATTCCCACCAGGCCAGGTTCAAAGCCCCCGATATTTAGATGGGGGAAGTGGGAGGGGTCAGGTGTGGGGTACTCAGCATTCATTACCTCGATGGACCCCGATTCGGCTTTGACCATTTCTCCCCTGTGGCTGTCACTGCTCACACTCGGGGGTCCGAGGGGCGCCTGCCGCCTCTCCTCCTTTAAGGCATGCTCCAACAGCTTCTTGCTGAGGATCCGGGCAGTGTTCTCCGTGAGGGTGTGCCCAGGGGCAGCGGACAAGTCCTGCCGCCCGGGCGTGCCCTCTGCCCCCTCCTCCCTGCACGGCTCCGAGCCGACCCCGACCGGGCTGGGCGACCTTCCCCGGGAGCTGGTGCCCGTTTCCTGGCCCGGGCCCAGCTCTGTTCGGGATTCGGCTGAGCGAGACCGATTCCCAGCCCGCGCTCCCTTCTGGAAGGGGTCCTGCACCACGGGGCTGTGGTCGATGATGTTGAAGAGACTGGAAAGGCCGTCGGTGATGGTCGCGTGCACCGGGCTCTCCCTCGTGGTGGTGGAGCGCGCCCAGGCCGACTCGCTGTACCCTCTTTGGGGCACCATGGGGGAGGTCCTGCTATTTGGCTGGTCAGCTTTGGGGAGGGGCTTCCTCTGCAGCTTGGGAGACCCGTACTTGGGGGAGCAGCACGTGCGCTCGAACTTGGCCTGCACCTTCTCGAAGGCGGGGGCCACTTGCCTGCTCCGCAGGCTGCGGGAAGGAGAGGACACCGGAGTGGTGCCGCCCCCGGCCTTTGGCGTGAGACATTTGTGGGGGCTGCTGGTGATGCCGCCGGCCCGCAGGGATTCGGTCTGCAGGCCCACGCTCATGGTCTGGGCCGTCTGCGTCCCCGTCGTCCGGCACCCGTTGGTCTGGCAGGCCGTGTCCTTGACCGGAGGCCCCGCGGGCTCGGCGCAGATGGCCCCCCGCACGGAGAAGGCCACCTCCTTCATGTCGTCGCTCATGTTCTTAGACATCTCCAGGCTGCGCGGCGGGGAGGCGAAGCCCAGGGAGGCACACGCGGGGTTGTCGAGGGGGCGCAGCCTACCTTCTGCCTGGTCTCGGGGGTGCCTGGGGGGCTCGCATGGCCACCTGCCAAGCGCGGGCTCCGAGGGCCCCCCCTTGGTGTCCGCCACGCCCGCCCTAGCCTTGCCGGGCTGCCCCCGGGCCTGCTCGCCCGGCGCCCCGTCGAGCCTGCGCAGCGCCGGCGGGCTGGGGGGCAGCCCGCGCAGGGCCCGCTCGGCGACCGCGTGGCTCCGCGGGGGCTGCCGGCGGCCGTGCTCCGGGCTGGTCACGGTGTCTGTGGTCAGGGTGACGCTCGTGGTGAGGTACCACGCCGAGTCCGGGAAGGGCCCAGGGCTCGCGTCGCCCCCGACCCGCCCCGCCGCCGTCCGGTCGGCCCAGAGCTCCGGGGGCCGCGGGGGGTAGTCCCAGCCCTCGTCGCTGAACTCCTCAATGTACTTCAGGTCGTCGGGAGACAGCGGAGGGGTGACGTCTTCCTTGCTGGAAGGCAGGCCCTTCTCAGGCAGGAAGGGAGAAATGTCCATCAGGCGTTGGAACTCGGACATGGAGGACACGGACACGGCCCTGGGGAAGCGGGAAGAGAGGAGGATGTCAGGGAATCGGCCCCTCCCGTAGGGGGACCCCTGCCCAGAGAGACCCTCTCCTCCAGGGGAGCCTGCTATCTCCCAGCACCCCCTTCCTCCTTGGGGACTTTGTGTGCATTGCTCTAAGGATGAGTATTTGTGAAGGGCTCAGCTTGGCCTAAACTAGTAGCTGGCATCCAAAGAATACTTTTTAGCTGCCTAATGCTTCCCACTCATGAGCTGACCCTGTGGAGTCGGTGGACATTCTGTGGCTGTAAATCCATTCCAGGAGCCTTGCATTGGTCAGAATGTAACAGAAGCACTCTCAAATGCTGTGGGAACGTGTGGAAGGATGGGGCCAGACAGTTATAGATTTGTGGCTTCTAGTTTCATTTTCAGCCCCTGATGTCCCCTAAGAAGGCAGGGAAGCTGTAGGGAAACAGCTGGGCTTGGCATCCCAGTGAGGAGAACATTCAAGCCATGCTTTATGGTGAACTTACTAAGTTCCAGGCATTATGTCAGCGGCTCATAATACAGAGATGAACACACCACAGCCCCTATCCAGATGAGCTAATGTGGGAGACAGATGCTGCAAAAAAGTAATTATAATCTGAAGTCTCTTTTCTCCCATTGGTACCAAAACTCTCCAAAGGCTGAATGGGAGGTGTGGACAAAAGAAGGGACATGGAAAATGTAATTAGATTGGCAAATTATTTCCAAATATGATTTCTGACAAAAATTCCATCCGACACTTCCCAAATTCACCAAAGGAGCTCAGCTCTCCCCTCTACCTTCTTTCTAGCCAAGCCTTCTTTCTGCTCTTGCTCATTTATTCCTAGGTAAGAGAAAAACTCCCTCAGACACACGAGCACAAGGGGAGGGTGAAGACAGGTGCCAGTTTGGGAGAACCTGTCGCCTAGAATCTTTGAACGTATATTCTTCAATACGTGAGCACTTTGAGTCCACGTATTTCAATTTGGCATGTATTTATGGAAAGCCACCTATATGCCCAGGCAGGCACTGCGTGAGGTGCTGGGGATTTGAACCTGCTGAGAAGAGGGAGAGGCCACAGCCTGCCGGTCACTGGCCTGCTCAAGCAGCTTGTCGATCCACTCAGGGCAAAGAAGCAGTGTCAGGACAGAAGTTTGGGGCTGGGCTGAGCCTGATGGCCCCTGGGTTGGCTGCTAAGTCAGGCCTGAAGTTGCTCCTGATGGGGTGGGGTGGGGAGATGAGGTGAATGTGGACTGTCTGCAATGAGTTCAGTTATTCATAATATCCCCTGACCCCCTACAACAGAGCTTTAAATACCCTAGGCCCTAAGTACTCAAAGAGGGCCAGTCCTCCATAGGACCCACTGAGGATGGTGAAGTTGGGAGTTGAGATCCTGCTCTGATCGAGTCCTGGGTAGGGCAAGAGCTGGCCACGGAACCAGCGAGGCTCTGAGTAGCTTTGGATGACAAGTGCCTTCTCCCTGGGGACAAAACTATGGTCCTGTGGTCCCCCCACGGGCTAAAGAAGCTAAAAATGATATTTTCAGGCATTCCATTTTGTTCTCTCTCATTAGATGGAAAAGTCGGCGGTAATATTTTTGCTTGTTAAAAATAATCTACAAACTGTCCAGTGGCCTTTTGGATACTAGAAAGCTGGCTCTAAGCCAGTGCTGGAAACAAAGGGAGATAAAAGGGATGGATGGATTTGCATTAGGTCCTGAGCTTTCAGCAAGCCTGTTTTTCCTCTTCTTCCTTCTGATTGAGCCAAGGAGTTGTTGAAATAATAATGACTTTCCAGAATACTTCTCACTGAGGGGGTTAAGTACTCTCAGATACTTGATCCTCTCCATGTTTGTTTCTTTAGCTCATGGAACTCCCATTTTTGCCTCCAGAGGAAGGCTTTCAGAGGATGTGGTGCCTCTATGCCACTAGTGCTGGGTGGAGGTATTAGAACAGAGATGATGTGGCCAGAGAAAGGGGAGACTCGACCTTAGCAGAGGCCAAGGCAAAAACCCAACAAAACCCAAACCACAAAAAAGCAGTATGTGTTTGGAAAATGCACAGGTGTTTGCCTAGGAGGGTGTGGAGGAGATGGGGAAAGGGGGATGGTGGGGAGGACGCATTTACCTTTTGACTTGGAATGTTTCAATTTTGTTCGAATTTTTACAATAAGCAGGGATTACTTCTGTAATTAACAAAAGCAATTAAGATAAAAAAATAATAATGAATAGCTAAAGTGAAGGAGCTGGTAGAAAGCTTGATGGCTTGGTCGTAAAAGAAGTCTGCTATAAAACATTAACTTGGTCATTGATGTTACTGCTGTGAAAAGAAGGGAAAGCGGGAGGGGGTAATAATAGTTAAAATTTGTTCAATGTTTATTGTGTGCCAGGCATGGTTTTCACTGTTTTATCTTTATTAACACATTTAAGTGACAGAAAAATCAAAACACCTTCTGTTTACAGATGAGGAAATGGAGGGAGTAAAGCAACTTACCCAAGGTCTTGTGGCTAGTCTGTGGCAGGCCAGGATTTGAACCCAGGCCATTTGGGTCTAGTGCCTGAGCTCTCAGGCACTGTCTTGTACAGCCTGAGAATAACCAGGGGAAACAAAAGCTTGAAAGATAGAAACGCAACCCAAGGCAATTCCAGGTGTTGGGGAATCTGATAAAGTGCAAAATGGGAAGGAGGCAGCAATTCAGAGACTTGAAGGTCAAGGAAGAGGAGATCTGGAAATGGCCAATCACTCTGAGAAGAAATTCCACAGTGGAAATGGTATGTGTGTGTATAAAGAGTAAAGAGCAGAACCAGAGGAAATTAGACTGGGGCAGGGGAAAAGTAGGTATGGGACTGATACTTGTGACATCAACTTCTTTTATTTTCTTCAAGGATTACTGCCAGGAAATATTTTAATAAATTTTCCTTGTAGAGCTTTTAAATATACAGTATATAAAATGCCTCACAGAATATCAAGAGGGAGTTTTTCAAACTTTAAATAAGAGGAGAAAGGATTCCATGGACTTTGCAAAAGCCACTGACTATAAAGCATTCCATTGTTTACACTCACAACCCTAACCTGAAGGTCCTTATATAAAACTAAGGCATGGCACGAATCTGCTCACCTGGACTTTCTGTAGCTATCGTATTTACAAAATTAATAATAAAGCAACTAGTTATTTAGAAGTCTGGTTTTAAGTCATTTTGAAGAGTGTTACAATAAACTGCACCAAGACAGAATCGTAAAACCAAGAGATTTATTTCAGTTGTCTACTATTAATAATTTTTCTCAATCTTACCTTTGAAGATTTCCCTTGTGATTTTCTTCTTCCTATAAAGAAGAAATAAGTAAGTTTGTCTGAATCTGCTAATTTTGGTTGCCATGAGTGTGCTGAAATGCTTTGTTTTGCTCTGCTCCCTTAGGGAAGTACCACTTAAAATGAAAATTGAGGCAAAGTTTTGACTGGGTGTGCAGCTGCCCCAAGCCCTTTGAAGTACAATAAAACCACAAATCCAAGTGTGATGAGGGGTTGTTGCTTCATTCCTCCAGGGAGGAGCCTGAACTCAAAGGACTTAGCTAATTCTGTGAGTTTCAAAGCCAACATCCAAAATCTGAATAAGAGCAAGATGTGTGCGTGTGTGCAAGGAGGGGGTGGGGAGAAAGGCCGATGGGGGCTCGGACAGGAAGGTGGGAGCTGATATCCCTCGGTCCAAACTGTCTTGTAGATGCTGCTATGACACCCTTAAGCTTGGGCACTCTCCTGGTTTTAAATGTTTCCATTTAGATTCAGAGGTGCGGTTACAGTGACTTTCCTTTAAGGAGAGCTCTCTGTGCTGGCAGAGAGGAAAGTGAAAATTGAAAAAAACATCTTTGTGCTGATGTGTTCTTGAAGAAGGAGCAAGGACCCTGGAAAACCCTTGACGGTAACTGAAATTGATTCTTTGGGACAGAAAATAGCAGGGGTACAGTGAGGCGCCCCTTATCCCTGCCAGGCAGATGAGGCCACTCCACAGAACTGGGATTAGAACATGGTGTCCTGACTCTGACCCCACTTTCTCTCTGCTATTAAAGTGAACCGTAAGAAACTTCCAGTAGATCGAAAATGGTGGGACATTGGCAATTTCATATGGTTCAACCTAATACATAATGCTGAGGATATGATGCTTTACTTCACTGATGTGTGTGTAATGTGATTTCCCCATATTTCAACAATACTACTTGATGTGAATTCTTCTAATTCTATTAAGTGTTTGGGAGACAAAATGACAGGTAAAGTAACTGATAAGATGCTGCTCAGGTAATGATTCCTAGAATCAGTTTTTAAAACCTGGTTTTAGAAAGGATTTAACTAGGAAAACCAAACTAATACTGTGCTATGGAAATTTTGAGTATATAGCTTAGCTCAGCTATTTGGTAATCTAACTTACGTAAGGTTTCCAGGTGTGGGATATTTTTCCCTTTGCCCAGAAGGAGATATTTATAATAAGTTATTGTTTAGTGATATTTGCTACTTCCAAATGTTAGGTTATTTCTTTAAAACAGATTTTTTTTTTTCCGGTTATTAGTTTTCAAGAATCAGAAGACTAAGCTATGCTTTTAAGGGAAATCGAAAATATACTATTCCCAGAATTACTTTCTTTTTCTTGCATGCTTTGTTGGACACATTTATTTGTGAGACCTTTTCTATCTCCGGGACATTGTCCCCATGTTTCCAAACTAGACTGTGGAGACAAGAGGGCAGAACCAAATTCCACCATGGAGCACACCTGGGGGCGTTTAGGGTCAGGACCACAAAGCAAAAATCCTACCACTGTGAAGATTTCAGCTTTACTAAATTCAGAGGTTGCAACATGCAAAAGCCACTGGAACCTGCCAGAGGGAATGTGATGGATGTGCCAGGTTTAATGACCACTTGTTGGTTCTGCAGGACATAACTAGAATGGAAAGTACGGAGACTGACCTCAGGGAGGCAGTTCCTGAATTCCCTGTCCAGCCTACAGGGCGGAGGCTCCTCGGGCTCGTCGTCGAGGACCAGTGCATCCAGGTAGAGGTTCTCGCTGGCTGAGCACCTGTCTGACTCCTTGAGCTTGGACAGCGGGCGGTCTTCAAACAGGATGGGGTCCACGCCCGAGCAAGGCCACACTCCCATCGGGCGAGGTGTGCGGACACCGCCCTGGTGGGCAAAGGGGCGGAGGTTGCCTTCTTTGTGGTCACAGAGGAAAGTGCCACCTCTCCGGGGACTGTTTTCTTTCTGCAACTTGAGAGTTTTTAGAGGAAAGAGAATTAGCCTCACCTTTCTGTCCGTCATTTTTCCAAAACCATCTTTTCTCCACAATTTGGAACGACATGGGTCAATTTGAAAGACACTGTGAGAAGCAAATGTTCTTAAAGTTCTGACCTAAATTTCAAAATATAATACAATATTACAAACAAAGGCTAACAAGAAAACCCACAATTTTATCTGGACTAGAAAATCTGCATTAACCTCATGCACAATTGCCTATGTCATTATTCCACCTTTTTAACTATCACCACAATTTTTTTTTTTTTTTTAATTTGTTTACTCAGTCATACTTTTGAAACAGGGAACATCCAAAACATAGTCAAAATTTACCTATGATTATGCTGGAGAAATCAAACCAAAAGATTTTTGAAAGAAAAGTTAAAGCACTGTCAACTCTTTTTAGCTAGAACATAATTGTATACATCTCTAAGTACTAAATGGGAAATTATACATTTAAAAAAATCTAATATTGCCAAACAACATGTTTAGAACTTTCTTTTGGAATTGTCTTCAGAACTTAAGGCACACTCAATGGAATATCATCAGTGGCAGCAAACATCTGAGAGTGACTTGGATTTTTCCTAACTAGCCCCAAATCATTTGGAAAAGGTCCTAGATACATAATCTTAGTGATCAAACTGGGTTATAACCCTTTGTTGTCAAAAAATAAGTTATACTTGGCTTCAGAGACTTAAAACTTAGCTGTAAAGGCAATTAAAAATGCAATGTGAGTGGGAGCGGATGTAGCTCAAGTGGTTGAGTGCCTCCTTCCCATGGACGAGGTCCAGGGTTCAATCCCTGGTACCTCCTAAAAACAAAACAAACAATTGAAAAAACCAACTCTCATTGGGGAGCGGACGTAGCTCAGTGGTTGAGTGCCTGCTTCCCATGTATGAGGTCCTGGGTTCAATTTCCGGTACCTCTTAAAAAAAAAGAAAAAATCCAATGTGAGAGAAAAAAAAAAAAGCCACATATTTCATAGTCATATATATATATATTTGCCTGACTTGATAAATTCAAGAAACAGTGGAGTGGGGGTGGGGAGGCATGACGATGTGCGTTGGGAAGAACTGAGTTTGAATCATTTTGTGGCCTGCTGGCTGGGGTAAGTGACTCAGCTCTCCTCAGTTCGGTCTCTACCTCTGTAAAAAGGGTAACCACACTCCCTCACAGGGTTGTAGTCAGAACCTCAGGAGTTCATTAGTTGCCAGTGAACCCACCTCCAGACTTCCCTCAGGCCTACCAACTCCACTGAGATTTGGGCCTGCAGGGAAATGGCTTTCTTGCCTATTTTACAGCACTGGAACTAGGTCATGTGGACGCCGTTTCAGGAAAGGGGCCAAAGAGAAGTGATGGGGAGCAAGCAAGAAAAGGGCTCCCAGGCAGATGTCTCCCCCACAGAGATGCCCCTCCTCCCCCTCTTCAGCTTTGCCTCAGACTTTTCCTCACTGCTTTCTGAGGCGGTGTCCCCTTGGAAACAAATCAGTTAATTTTCTTAAAAAGCATCTTTTACAAACTACTTTGTGCCCTCATTTAAACCTTCACCCACTAGTTGGATGAGTGTGTTCTACACACACTAAGGAGCAAAGTCAAGGGAGATGATGGGGCTAGAGGCCTTTCCACTCCTTTCTGAGGAGGTGAAACAAAAGTTTCAGAGGGTTATCTCTTTTTGTGGGAAAGGTGGAGATTCAAACAGTCAGACTTAAATTGTCAGCATTAGAGGCAATCCCAGCTGAATTGGGGGAAAACCACTCTACGTTTTAACTCAGCACCCCTGCTCTCTACTCCACATGCCCAGTGATGCTTCTTTACAGGTCTCTTTTAAAGAGGCGAAATGCTTTCTTTACAAAAATCAAAAGGAAAGTTTAATTTATTATGTTCATCTAATGAATGCCAGCACAATTCTGTTTCAACACATGATCGTCTCCACACTATTTTGAACAAGGAATTAAAATGCAAGAAGCACATCTGCAGCTGCAAATGTACACCGAGGGTGTGAGTGGGGGGAGGAAGGACTGAAGGGAGAGCTATGAGCAAGCCTGCTCGAACTGTGCAAAGGGCGAGTTCAGAAATAAACCCGGGGCGGCTGGGAGCTACCAGCACAAAAGCTGGCAAAGCGTTGGGTTTCCTAAAAATGAATTGGAATGGTTTTAGCTGGAGGGCTCTATTGCTGCGGTGCCTCTGGTGTATTGTAATAGAATAATGGGCCCCTTAAAAGGATAGAGTTTCCTGGGGGAGTCCTTTCAAACCAGGGAATCAGCACCCACTGTACTAAGAATCCTGCAGTAGAACAACTTTTCATCCAAATCGAAAATTTTAAAGATTTGCATTTTAAAGAAACAATAAACCCTCAGAAGTGTCACTTTACCTGGAATGGACAAAAGAAGAAAGGTCACCCTGCAAACAGGTTTTAAAAGGATGGCCTTTCATATTGTAAAGGCAGCTGATTTAAGACAGTGCCTGGAAGGAGAATGGACTGGCATAGGCGCTTTCCTTTAGATCTTTAAGTACAGTGGCCTGCCCTATATTTTCTGCATGTTAACCGAGAACTTAATTCTAAGGGGAAATGTAGTGTGAACCCAGAAAAGTTTACTACAACCCAGTCAAATCTGGATTGAGACAAGAGATGCTAACATAGATTATATGTGTTATGTGACCTTGACCGCATTCCCACAGGCATGCATCATATAAAATGCCTTATGTGGCATAGAAATCATGTAGGATTTAATGACACCAGTCAAGTATGAAGCATGTGTTCTGTAAGTGGAAAATGGATTTAGTGTTACTTCTTTCACCATCTGTATTAGGTTATCATAGTCAAGGTTATATGGCTTAGCAAGTAGTCAAATACCGAGCGTATACATTGCTAAAGAGCTTACTAAAAGTGTGCAGTTATATTTCTTCTTTATCTATGGAATGTGTAGCCAAATGGTAAATGAACAAGCAACCCAATAACTGATAATACAAATAAAATATGTACACATACACATATACACATTTCAGCCAATTTTCTGTTTCACAGAGAGCGCCTACTACTGTATTACCTAATTTTCAAGATGGGGCACCAAGGTTTATAAAATCCTCCTTAAAAAATGTTGAACACTTTGGGGGAAAGGCCAGCTTTATTTTTTTTTAATTAATTATTTATTTATTTTTGTTGTTGTTTTTTTTTGGGGGGGACAGATTTAGTTGTGAAAACCACAATGGCATGTCTGAAGCACCAGTTCATTGGTAACACATCCTCTTCTAAAAACAGCCGTGAAATCATTGTACCAAGATGGTGGGATCCACAAGACAGATTTCAGGAAGAAGAAAGCTTTAAACACAAGTGTTTGGAACACATAATGTTCAGAGACATCAACCTTGAAAACTGAGGCCCTGGGGCTGTCAGTTTGGAACAACTGTTGCAATACCGACAATCTGGAAATGGGGCTCAGCTCCTGACCACCCTTATCTTTCCAAAATATAGTTTTCCAATGAGTTGACCACTCTTCCCTAGGTCACTAACTCTTAAAGAGTTGAGCATCATCGGATGTGTCTTACTAATATTTCCTTTACTGGAAACCCCTTATTCCCAGAAGTTAAGTAGAAACCTGGAAAACTTACTTAACTTAGACCCAACATGAGGCTTTTAAATGAAGTCTGTGCCAAGACCAGAAATCCACTAAAGCTAATAGGCAATTGGGAAGAGGCTGTGGCTCAATTGATTGAGCTCTTGTTTACCATATGGGAGGCCCTGGGTTCGATTCCCAGGGCCTCCTGGTGAAGGCAAGCTGGCCCGTGAGGCGAACTGATGGCCCATGCAGGTGTAGCAAGATGATGCAACAAAGGGAGAAAAGCAGACATAGAAAAACGTACAGCAAACAGACACAGCGAGCACAAGTAGCAAGGAAGGGGGGGGGCGGATAAATAAATAAAATAAATCTTAAAAAAAAAGGCAATGGGGACCCCAAAAGGAGCGCTGCAGGGGTCACGGTGACCTCCCGAGGGTAGGAGAACGACATACAAGAAGGAAGCTCCCTGGTTACAAGGTGTCTAGAATTACTTGTGATACCGGTTAACTGCAGTTGGGTATGGTAAATTCGTGGGCATTTTCATAAAAGAACACATGCTAATTTTATCCCTAAAATTTCCACATAACCACTGACGATCCATCGAACAGCACACAGGCACACAGAGGGAATTTAATTCAGAAGACTCTTCTCCAGGGGTCATTTCCAAGCCAAACAGGAAGTGGCCAGCTTTCCTCTTAATAGGACTTGGGGAATTTTGAATTACCAGGAAAGTGACTCAATTGTGCGAGTGTTCAAACCCAGGGAGAACCGAGTGCTCGGCTGTTTTCTCTTGGCAGTGTACGTGCCTCTCTCTATGGTTCCTAAGACAAAGACAACTGGTCTTTTTCACCACTTAGTTCATTCTCACTTGTTCCCATCATTATGCTTCACAAACCTTCTTCACAAAACACAGGTACAATGTCTGTGGAGAAGGGAGCACATTTTTTAAAAGGCTCCCACGTAAATGCTCGCAGTATGGTTATTTATAGTAGAGTAATGAGGTTATTTTTCCTGAACTCGGGTTCTCATTGATTAATACATTTCCTTGAGGCCTCGGGGAATTATAAGTGGCAGGCTGAAACAAATAAAATGTATGCTTATGTTAAAATCCAGCCAGGGAAGAGTTCCAAACCTTCGTCGATTTAATGTGAAAATTCAATTTGTGCATCATGCCAGAACTACTGCAACTATGCACTATGTTCTAAGTCTGATGCAATGCAGAGAATGCTTATCTGGGCGGCACAAAAACAACGCATCCCTCCCTCCACTCCCAAATCCATCTGGCTTTCTGAATCACTTGTTCAGCCGCAGAGGATGAGCTACCACCCTTGACTATGGCCCTATCTGATCACAGCTTGGCAATAGTCACAGCAGGTGCCATCTCCAGCAGACAGCCTGGCTTCCAACTTAATTCAGCAATGTCTTTACTAACAGACAACAATTCCATTTGAGCTGGAGCAGTTACCGTGACCCCATCTTTGATGGCAAACTTAAAAGTCGGTATGCTTTTTGGCAGAAACCACTGCCCAAGACCTGAAATGAACTCCTTTTTCAAGTGCAGACTTTAAATTCCTTTAGAAAGTTACTCTTGAGAGATGCCAATGCGGCAAGCACCTCGAAGCAGCCTGATTTCTATCTTTTCCTGCTAAGTGCTCTTGATGTCCAGGCCAGTTTACTTGTCTGCACTCTCCTCCCCCTGTCTCTGGTGCCAGGGGCTGGGGAGGTTCCTTACCTGTTCTATTCTCCACAGAAGCTCCTTCTTTTGCTGTTCCCACTCCTGCCGATCTCTGTCCAGGCGGTCAAGGAGCTCCACCTTCTCCCGGTTCCAGTTCTTCTCACTGTGATGGATCTGCCAACGCAGGTCCATAACAAGGCCGTGGCTGTCGGCGAGGAGCTTCTGATGCACCTCCCTCTCTTTGAACGTCCCTCTGCCGTCGGTGCTGGGGCCTGCCTCTCCCAGGCTCTTCTCTGTCTTCTCTTCCAGCTGCCAAGGGGAAGAGACTCAGAAACTCACTCCCTGGCAAGCCTTGCGTTAGTAGATGAGGAAAATCTCTACATACTGACATATTTATCCCTGAGAACAGGTTTAAACCAAGATTTGACTGATCCCATGGAAGAAACAAATGTCCTTTTTCAGATCTAATTAAGAAGCTTGGATAAAGATGGAACTAGATCAGTGGTTATGTGGGGCTGGAGAAGGATAGAGGGATTGCGAGGTGACTGCTAAGGAGTGTGGAGGTTTTCTTTTTGGAGTAATGAAATTGTTCTAAATTTTTTTGTGGTGATGAATGCAAAACACTGTGTTAATACTAAAAGCCATTGATTGTACACTTTGGATAGATTGTATGGTATGTGAATATAGCTCAACAAAAATGCTTTGGGAAAAAAAACAAAAACCTTGGGCACGGATGTGGAGCATCCATGGCCAATGTTCAGGACGTGAAGCAGTAAGTCTACTCAGGGCTGCCAAGCTTCCTGTGGCTTGCGTCTTAGCTCCACTTTCCTAGGGTAAGTCCACTCACCTCTTGCCTGGACTACTATCTGGCTCCTGGAGGGCAGGTACTAGGTTCCCTACATGGAACCTAGTTGTCCTCAATAAATATTTGTCAAAGAAATGGAGTCGCTTTCTCCAATAAATTGGTACAATCCCACAGTACGGAGAAACTCACTAGATGAATAGAGAGTGGCTAAAGAAGGCAGAGATTCTGAGTTGTACCTTGGCCTTACTTCCCAGCTATATGATCTTTGGTACTTAACATCTCTAAGCCTCCATCTTGTCAGGTATAATAAGTAGGTAATAGAATTGTTGGGAAGATTAAAACTGTGAAATGCAATATGAATTTAAGAAATGTCACAGAAAGGAGAGGTGTGGCCCTGGGAGCTGGGGATGGACCAGCCTGGGTACACGTCCAAGGAAGCAGAGATGGTGGGCTGGGATGTTGGCATATGGAAGCAAAGAACCAAAGACAATGCCTCTTGATCTGCTATTTATAAAACGTGTAACTGGGGAAAACAAAATACTTTTTTTTTCAAGTGGAAAGATAAAACAGAATCAAGGGAGCTGTGCATTCAGAGTCAACCAGAAGACTATTGCAAAGTAGGAATGACAAAATTCCAATTTACAATAGCTCCTGACAACCCATATAACTGGGGTGAAAAGATGTGGTGCTGAGCCTCTTGTAGACAGATCCATTCACCACGAGGACTTCCTCTCTTGAGAATCTCCTCAAATATCTTACCTGTTCACTGGAGGCAAATGACCACTGCTGGCCTGTTTCGTAGACACAGTAAAGGCGAATCCCTACCCATAAAATTATCTGCACCTACACCAACCCCTCTGTCTCCTTAGGGATCTTGTTTCATCAATTATCCCTGAATGTTCAAATCACACTTATCTCCAAAACCAAACACCTCCCTCGACCCTCTTTGTTTTAATGCAACGTCTGCCCTCTTCCTTTCCTTCACAATCAAAGTCACTTCTTTCACGTTCTCAGTACACTCCAATTGGTTTCAGCAATACATCCCAGTGATATCTTTTGAATTTTCTAGTGACTTCCTAATTGCCAAATTCAACAAAACTTTTCATCCCTTACCCAACCTGACCTTTCTAAAGTGATTGCTGTTGTTGAATGCTCAGAATTCTGTGGTATCTCTCCCCGTAGCTTCTGGGATAACATTTGTTCTGGATTTCCACTCATTTCTCTGACTGCTCCTTTTCAGACTCCTCTTTTTCACTAATTTCTTCACAATGAGTTATTTCCTTAAGTTCCTTCTTTGGACTTCTCTTATTCTGCACATTGCCCTGGAGATTCTACCCATAGTTCTGGCTTCTACTACCACCTATGCTTTCACACTCAGGGGTAAATAGCTCCAGCCCAGCCCTCTGTACATACCCCATACCTCCAATCCAACCTGCAGCTCCTCCATCCTGACTGGTTTCCCTCCTTTGCTCCTGTCTTGGTGAACAGGACCTCACCCAGTCACCCAAGCTGGAAACCACAGCATCTAATCAATCGGTCACCAAGTTCTGCCAATTCCCACCTTTTGTGGTATTTTAGATTTGCACCCTTCTCTCCATTTTCACTGTTACTGCTTTCCTTGGGGTCCACACCTTTCCTTACCTGTATTATTGCAATAGTCTTTGACCCTCTAACTTATTTTCTCTGCAACCCACGCTGCCTAAACCTTTTTACTGTGGATCCCTTTGGTAATCTGGTGAGGCCCAAGATTTCTTGCTCAATGCTGGTTTTTTTGAGATAGCTACAAAATTGCCATGTGAAATGAAAATATCTTATATTCTCTTGATCTTGTTGTCTACCTTTATAATAGAAGGACATTCTTCATTTTAGTTAAAGTTTAGTGAACATAAAAAAATTTTTTTTTTCCTATCTCAATTTGGCACATGCCTGAATTTGTTTGTGGACTCCAGGTTAATCCCGTTCAATCCTAATGGCTTCTAATCTATTCTCTACCTTGAAACCAGAACCTTTTAAAAAATGCATATCTAAACCCTTTACTTCCATGGTAGAATCGGTGTTCAAATTTCAGTTCTTTAAACACTCTTCTTTTCCTTCAGATCTGATGAGGTGCAGCCCCTAAATTGTGCTATGCTCTTGCAATCAGGTCGTTCCTTTTTGCCTGAAACACCCTTCCTCTCCTCCATCTACCAACTCCTCTCATCCTTCAAGACTCGTTCTAAGCAGGATTTCCACAGACAGCCCTTCCCCGAACCTCCAAGCTGAGGTGTGTGCCCTGTGAGCCCCCATGCCATGGCACTTACCTCACTATTGTCAACTACACTATTATCAACTTCACTATTATCAACTCACTAATATCAACTACACTATTATCAACTACACGTCTGTATCTCCCAACACACCGAGAGCCCCTTCAAGGAATACCTTATTTGTGGTTGACTCCTCAGCATCTAGAATAAGGCCTGACTGTGGTTCAGTTGAAAGAATCACAGATTTGGGAATGGACACAACGTGGCCTCCATTGAGAGAAAATAACGTCTGATAGAATTCAACTGATTCGTATTTATGTAGAAGAGGGTCAAGATGGGACTATTCCAAGTGGACTGGCCCCAGTCCATATTCCACTGCTTCTTGGGCTGCAAAGTTTTAGGAAACTTCAATGATTAGGGCCAAAGATGAACTCTTTACCCCTGACCACCTGGCTTCTAGGTTTGAAGCACTAACTTTATTTCTTGGTGTTAATGACTCTCCTTGAGACTTTATTTACAGCAAACATGGTGGGTGGATGCCGGCTTCAGCTAAAACAGAGACAAAATGTTTTGAAACCAGCTCATATAAAAATTGTGCCTCCCTTCTTTAGCTACACTTAAATCTTTGAAAATATTTAGCTTTTTTTCCCTCCATAAATGTGTTGTTAAGTAGGTTTAGAGTAGCTCATCAGAGTTCCTCACTCCTTTCTCCTGCCCTGTTAGCTCCTCAGGCCGTGTACTAAAGTAAACAGAGCACCTGATGAGAATTGCCCATCAGCTCGGAAGCAGGACTTATAAGTGGGTGCAATGCACTGCTGTTTGACGGGCCTGGCTTGGAGCACTGATTTTGCTATACCTTGCCACCTCCTCTGCCAGGAAGGCTATATTCCCGCTCTCCCCAGGCCTGTGAACCTGACACCACTTCTTAAGGCACCAGATGGCAACACGGGTGAGCTCAGGGGCACCAGGGAGCCGTTTTCTTTTGACACGACAGGCTACGTCATCTCTCATCAATGCCATGTGGAAGATGTCTGCGTTCTGTGCAATTCTTTTTCTTTTGTGACATCGTCAATTTACATAAAATTTTAATTACTCAGTGATGTGCCTCAAACCAGGGCCTAGGGATCTGGGATACACAGGACCTTTTCTCCCTCATCATGACCAGGGACTGGAAGAAGCCTCAAGAAATGATCTGGGTAATCAGACAATGTGTAGGTAAGTGACATTCCTTTCGAGGATTTCCAGGGAAGTGACAAACAGGGAATGCTTCCTGTTGTGTCTAATAATAATTCCTATGGCCATAGCGTAAAACCTCAGGAGTCGCCCCTCCGTCAGATGGGGTGCAGGCAGGAATCTGGGCTCCCGTCTCACTCCACCACTAAATGGCTACATGACCTTGCAAAGTCACTTTCCACCCTGGGCTTGGGTTTCCTTCCTTGATCAGACTTCTAGGGCATGTAATGGAAGGTCTCCAAGCTGTTTTCAGTATTTTAGAAAATCTAAAGAAATGCACATGTGCCTACCCTTTTCGGTGACAACTAAATCACAATCTGCTTGTGCTTTTGCTTCTGTCTAGAACTGTATCAACTCATTCTGAAAACTTCAGCTGGTCTTTCTTTGATGGGGCTAGAAACAACTCTAATATAATGTAGAATAGGAAAATGCAAGCTGCTTTTGAAATACCATTTGGTAGACACCAAATTTCATACCTGGGAAGGGAGAGATTAGGGGAAAGAAGGGGCCTTGGAAAGGGTGGGAGCTCTAAGACGAGCTGGCAAGCAGCTGCTCTCACTTCCTCGTGGGCACCTGGATTTCTCCTAGACAAGGGCACTTGGTGTCTTCCTCCCTACCTATTCCAGTGGTAAGGAACGAGCAGGATGCCACGGGGCCTTACCTGTTCCAGGCGGCACCTGAGCCTGGCCCACTCCACATCCCAGGCTGCCTTGTCGCTGGCATACTGCTGCTGCAGCCGCAGCCGCGCCTGCTCATCCTCCCACAGCTCGGAGCGGAAATCCTCCAGCAAGGTCCCCAGGGCGCTGAACACCTGCTGGTTTTCCACCACCTGCGGAGACACAAGAGTCAGGCCTCTGCCACCGCATTTCAGGGGTTTCTTTATGGCCAAGAGGAGCAGATCTCACGCCTGGCCATCAGGGTGGCTCTGGGGCCGTCCCCTACCAGGGGTGTCACCTGCAGCGGGTGTAGAGCTGGCTGGGGGATTTGCAGTTGGATGGGGGAGCCAGGACGTCCCAGGTGTGTGACCACCATGCCGGGGGTGAGACCACTCAGGGTCTGCTGGGTTAAGACGGAGGCTGAAGAAGGCTGCTGCTGGCCGTTGGAACTGGTACAGATGCTGAATCTGGGCAGGAGAGGAGCTCTGGACCCAAGGAGGCCACGGCAGAGCTGCAGGGGGCCTCAGGGGACCCCCGATCCAGGGCTGCTGGGAAGCCCTGTATGACTTCAGACTGAAGTGCCATGGAGTACAGATGTGAAATATGACGTCCCCTACCTAGATGCTGTCACCTTAGTGCCAGCATTGAACTAGAGGGGAACTAACAAAGGCCTCGTTTCTCTGTAACCAGAGGGTGATCCTCTGCTTTGTTTGTACTTGGAGTTAGTAAGAGGTCATATTTGTGAGAAACATGGCCATGGGGGAAGGGGGGCACTTTTGATGTTTAATAATTAAAGCCAAAGGTGAAATGCTTAATTTGTTTGTGAAGGCTTTCTCCTGGTTCCCTAAGATAGAACTGATCATCTCCTTTCTGCCTCTTAAAGACTGCAATAATTGCACAAATAACCATAGCACATGCTTGTTCACCTTGTGCCTCCCCTGCCCACTGTAGTGCCTGGTGGAGAGAGACAAGCCTGCCCGACCTCACATCTGCAGCGTCTAGCACAGTGCTTAGCTCATGTTAAGCATGCAATAAAAGTCTGGTGCAGGGGAGCAGGTGTGGCTCCAGTGGTAGGGCACCTGCTTCCCACATGGGAGGTCCCGGGTTCGGTTCCCAGTGCCGCCTAAAAACAAAAAGGCAAACAATAATCAAACCAATGGAAAAATCAACGCAGGGGAGCTGATGTGGCTCGGTGGTTGAGCGCCGGCTTCCCACATACGAGGTCCCAGGTTCAATCCCTGACCCCGGCACCTCAAAAAAAAAAAAAAAAAAAAAAAAGGTCTGGTGCACAGAAGAATGATACTTAGTACTCATCTGCTAACTCCCAACATAAAAGGTTTTATATTTTCTCTGATACCTGTCCAGCCCTTTGAAGGCAAATTTCAAAACCATGACTTCTATCTTGGTACCATGAAAGGTACTGAGGCATGGGCATTGTATCGGAAAGGTCTGTCCAAATGAATCAATCACACGGCAGCTATCGCGGCACCCTGATAATAAAAGCCACGTTAATCCATCTCTTCCAATCAGACAGATGCACTCTGTCTGATTCCATCAGGGGCTCTCCTGCACTCAGAGTGAGTCCTGGTTTGGTTTATGAAGTGGGAGGGAGCCAAGCTGGATGCTGATAACGTCTAACTACAGAAGCCTGAGCACCGGACTCTCAGCCAGAGCCTACCCTGCCTTCTTGTAAACTGCTCCTGCCGGGCTGAGCAGGGAAAGAGCATTTCAGCTCCTCGCTTGGGGCTGTGTGGATGTCAGTCTCCACTCCTCAGTTGTGTTAGGGAGTCGGTCTGGGTTTTTAAAGCCATATACTTGGTAGCAAAACAGTGTGGGTAGAATTCCCAGCACTGAATTATATATTGGAATGTGGTTAAAAGAGGAAATTTTAGGTGATATATATGTCACTAGGATAAAAATTAAAAAGAAAAATCCAAAGGACTGTACAATGCAGTGAACCCTTATGTAAACCATGGACTATATTTAACAGTACGGTTATAATATTCTTTCATCAATGGTAACAAAGGTACCACACTAATGCAAGGTGTTAATAATGGGGGGATGGGTTATGGGAACTCTGTATTTTATGTATGATCTTTCTGTAAACTTACAACTTCTCTAATAAAAAAGAATCATACAATTCATCAACTAAACACACACAGAATGGGTATTAAACAAATATGGGAAGAATCTAAGATACTGTGGATGCATGTTTGGATTTAAAGAAAGTTGAATTAGAGAAGAGAAATTCTTTAAGATGAGCAAGTAGGTTACTGAATGCTCCATAGCTTTCACCATAATCTATCTGAGAAGTTAGATTAGATACAGTAGACTTTTGATGGTGTAGAAAATCCTATTTGTTAGCAGTTACTGCTCCTTAGTTTCTCACACCTTGAACACCAATTTTTACCTTAACAACTTTGGGACAAAAGATGTTAAATGCACAATTCAGTTAACATTTGCAAAACTCAGCAGAGAGTAAAACTCCAAAAATCCTACATGTCCTTTCCAACCATGTGAGTATAAAAAAGTTACCACTAGAATCAAAGAGCTGTTCATGCAAGGTGTGAAGATGCAATAAATGCAGGACAGTTTTTTTTTTTTTAAAACCCCACATCAAAACTATTTAAGGAAACGGATGTGGCTCAAGAAGTTCGGCGTCCGTCTACCATATGGAGAGACCGGGGTTCGATCCCCGGGACCTCCCGGTAAAAAAAAAAAAAAAAAAAAAAAAAAAAACTATTTAAAAAGTCTAAAAGTGCAGTTATGTGAGAAGTCACAGGTGTTTTCATAAATAAGGAATTTGTTTGCTGAAAAATTATGCTTATTTTATGGTAGAGTTATTTGGTATTTTCATCTTTGGATTTTAAAGTTAAAAATCCATACTTTTGAGGCAAAGTGTTTCAAGCATGAAATAGTAATAATTTTCAACCAGTTTATAGGCACCATCTAATTTTTCACTGAGGAGGAAACAGAAATCCATATAATAAATTCTTGTATGTAATCAATAGCTTTCTATGAACCTCATGTTGCCTATGCTATTAGCCTGTACTGTTCTTCACCCATATGCCAAACTACTGCTAGGAATATTAGAATCAGAACTTTGAGCTCCCAGGAAGCAGGATTTTCACATTACAGTGCTTTTGTAGATTGAAAATGTGGTTCCTCTTGATGTACAATTTGACATTAGCAGATTATCAGATTAAAAGAAACTAAGCTTTAATGTTTTTATGCACATTGGGGCTAAAATAATCTGCCTTCATGTCCTTTTATCCCAGTCGAATAATAGTCATTGTGGAAATGAACTCCAAAATTGTTCTGGGAGTGAAAGCGGCCAAAAGAGCCCAGAAAATCAACGTTGTTGGAAAGCAGGGTCTGGGATGATAGGAAGCCATTTGAGCTCTCTGCCCTTCATGCTCATGTGCAAGAATTGATGCAAGAATACAAATTCCTGAAGATCCAGAATGAACCATGGAAGGGCATTCTTCTAATGACTTTTACGTGCAAAAAAGGTCATAATAATATGAACTGTTTTCGACAGGCCAGGGAGTATGCTAAATTGTTTCCCTGCGTTTTCTTACATCTCCCATCCATCTTAGTGTGCATTCTTATCTTCCCTATTTTGCAGACAGGGAACTAAAGCTGGATGCAGTTGAGCAACTTGCCTGGGGCCCTGCAGTGGTAGGGGGTGCAGATGCCTTCCAGGTTGTCCCACCTCAAGGCCAGGCACCCCAAGTCAGGATCTTTGACCTTTGACATTATATCCTGCCCAAGGCTTCTCCCCTCTTAACTTTGCCTTTGAGAAGTCATCTAATCTCTTTGAAACTAATTTTATCCCCCATACCAATGGGAATAATAATAGTGAGCTATGATAAAAGAATGTGCTCCTTTTTCTCCTAGCTGGTGCCCCTTGTTGGGCTATGATTTAGATAAAAACATGACCCAAATCATGTCAATAATAAATCAAGATTCTCTGGTCAACGGAGAGGTCTTGAAGCTGAAAAGTCTTGTTGGATACAGAGCTTTCTGAACCTGAAGCCATTTCCCAGGCTTCAGCCCTGCAATCTTTTAGCTTATACATTTGCTAAGTATTGGTCAGTTTCATCTTCCTCCTTTCAATCTCTTCAGAAATCAGCAGGATGATTTTCTAGCAAAGAAGCAGATTAAAATGGCTGCAGTATTTTCTTTTCAGTCTAATGGCATCTCAGCCCTCCCTCCCTCCCAAAGCTCATTTCTCTTGAGTGAGGCTTAAAAGAATCCTAAAATTGGGATCATGGGCTTAACTGTGTTTTAAAGTGTTGGACTCTCTATCAGTTCAAGATTGGGCTTCAGCCAATCTGATTGCTATCAAAGTATACAATAAATGTTACTAATAGAAAATGAAAGTTTATGAAAAAGGGAATACACCAAGACATTTGTGATGTAATGCTGGGCATTTCAAAATTGTTCTTGCCTCAGAAGATTTCCAAGTCAGGTGCATCAGGTAAAATCATAACTCTCTCAAAGAGTAAACCACCATCAACTACTTTGCTTGCATGAGAGTGAACCATTTATTATTGACTTTGGAGGTGGGTCTAAGCTAAAGCTGGAAAAGGTATACGGACCTGCTGCTGTGGACAGACCCACCAAAGCCAGTGACAAGATGGAGGTGGTGGCCTCCTCCTCCTCATTTGGGCTACCAGATATGAGACGGGGGAATTCCAGAATGCTGCGGTGGCTGCCGCTGCCCCCAACACACACACACTTATTTCCTATTTGTTACACATAAGAGGGCCCCAACTACAATTCCAGTAACTCCTCTATCAGCAGGAGTCATGAGACATGCCCTTTACTGTGAGATTAGCTGGAAATGATACATTCAAACATTCAGTAACATTTTCACAAATAAGACATTTATTGTCATTCTTACCTTCTTTGTTACATTCGGATTAAGTTTAAGATTCTTTTCTAAGACCCTTATCCCCCCACAGATAAAAAAGAATGAGCCATTGAAGACTGGCCATGAAAATATAACCTGTGATGGAAGTTTCCTGGGGTGGTAGATTCAGTCCACATAAGTCATTTGTCCTCTGAGTCGTGAGGGGCTGGTGTCTCACATCCCCCCACCAAGTTCCTGGAGAACTTATGAGATGTATATTTAATAAATTACAAACACAGAAAACAGGGCAGAGCTGATGAAAATCAAGTGCCAAATGGGAAGAATACACCTATCAGCGAGGTTTAGGGCTTTTGCTATATACTCTGGAAGGTATTTCATAAATGGTGGGATGTGGTTCACTATGGGAAGCAGGCTTGGGGTGGAAGAGGAAGAGGGTCCTTTCTTTCAGTACGTAGGAATTTTCACCACATGCATGGACTATTTTCAGGGTAATAGCAACAACAACAAAAATATTCAGCAAAAGGAAAGCGTTTCACAATCATAACCTCTGGTCTGGTTCTTTTGTATAGAGTAGTGTTTCTTGTCGGTGAAGCTAGAAAGCTGCAGAAGAGCTGGAGTAGCATCTAAAGAACAGACATGGGTACGACACAGAAAACTGAAATGTGAAAAGAGGAGAGCTTTGCTATTAAAAAATAAAACCACAGCAGCTCATAATAATGATTCGTCTGGCCAGGGCTTCTCCCTAAGTTTCTGCTTCTTGGGCAAAGCAGAAAGGTGGGCAGCCTGAGCTGCTAGAGAGTGCTGCTGAAACAGAGCCCATGATGCTAAAAGGCCGATTTTTAGGACAGCTCCTAAAGGCTCTCATGATGCAGGTGATCCCTGGACAAGTCACAAAAGGTCCAAGGGAATAGACTGTGTTCATTCCTGAGGCTGCACAATGGGTTAGACTACTCAGAACTGGTAACAGTTGAAGATTATATAATTTCTTTAGATCTTGCTCCAAATTTTATATTAGACTTCTGGTATTTATACTTAGTTGTTTTAACAAAGTGTATCACGTTACATAAGGAATGAAAAAGTAACTTCTCTTTGAACAAATTATTTTGATGCCGGGAAGACTAGCTGTTGGCATCATAGAATCATAATTCTGGCTCCATTAATCATCTTGGGTTCAAACTTAATTGCAAGAATTGCTAAGAAGTATAAAAATGCATAAATGGTCTTATGGGTGCTGGCTTCCAAAACTTAATGTAAGTTAAGCTCGGTGAGAAAAACACAGTATGGTCGTGTGTATTGTCCCCAGCCCCTGCCCTTCCAGACAGCCAGGCAAACTGAATGCACCTATTGTGATAGAGAACAATCAGGCTGCTGCCACCAGATCTTATAATTAAAGATCAGTACAACAGGGAACATTTGCACAGCCCAACATTTTGCAACCTAATGATTGTCCTTGAACCAGTACCAAGGTTGTCTTGTATATGTAACTTTTTTTTTTTTTTTTTTAAACCTCTTTGGACACAGTAAATGTTGCCATCTCCAATGTGCCATGAGAATGTTTAATATGACTCAAAGCTAACAGCAAAGCCTGGGAAATTTTGCTACTTGAAAATTTAACCTTGGGAAAGGCGTTTTACCACGCTTCCCATTCTGTTTATCACCTTGTGAGGTTTCAGAGTTTCTGAAAAGGGCCCAGCTCTAAACAGCAGCTCTAGAGAGACATGTGTTCTAGGCTGCCTAGCTAATAACTCTGCCTATGACATGAGAGCCAACTCTCCTTACCGAGGATGTTCACTCTCAGTAAAAACAGCTGTCACTTACAGTAGAGCCCATTAATCTCCTGTCTCCGATGGGTGGCATGTGCACATGGAGACTTCCAAAGCATACTCATCTTACGTTAACCACTACACAACCACTTCAAGGAAAAGCTGGCTCTGACTTGCTAGACCCTACTCTGTGTGCCCAGACTTGTGATTCTTTTGCATGTGTCCATCTCCACTTTTAAGGGTGATGGCTACATATTAGGTTGGAAGGAGAAGGCATAGGGAGGTAACATTAAAATAAACAGAAATGTGAGGTTCCAGCTGAGTGACTTTATATTATTTTCCAACCTGATGGTAAAAAATTTCCATGACTGTTGTTTAGAAAAGCAGATGTGGTGCGTTTTTTCCTTTTCCAAAGCATTTGGATGCACATGTGGGAAACACCCAACATGTGGTCTCAGATGCAGCAGGTTTATGGATAAGTGGCAATCAGGGAACACTATTTGAGTTCATCACAGATACTTTATAGAATTGTTGGACAAAATCTCTTTTAAAAACATTAAAATTAGATTTTAGATGTTTTAAGGCATTTTTTGTAAAGTAACAACTTATTTTCTAACTAGATCATTGCTGTAAATTCATTGCATGATCTAAAAACCTCCCCATGGACACTGGCATAATGACACACTTCCTAAAACTATACCGGAAAGTTCCTTTGAAAGTATGTGTCCTTCTTGAGTCATATTATTCAGAGAATACAAAGAGTAGATGGGTGTCCACAGAAAACAGCTGCTTGGTTGTGAATATCTGATTTGAATATACAGAGTGAAAGCTGTTGGGGGGAATTAAAAATTTCCCCTTAGCCTGAGCTTCGAATATCACCACTTTGCTTCATGTGGATCTGAGCCAAAGTTCTGATAACAACTGTGCCTCACTTGACTTAGGGAGCCTGGGCAAGGGAGGAGCAGCAGTTGTGGTGTCCAGTGCAGAGGGAGTGCCCAAAAATGTGGCTGAGAGACTGGACCTATGCCCAGAGTAACTGCTGCAGAACCGAGCATCTACCCACCAGCCCTGCCCGTGCACAGGAATCTCCAGGGCTTGGCTGGCTCGGGCTCCACTTTGAGAGAAGCCCTGAGAGAAGCAAAGGAAAGTCTGAAAGCACTCAGACTAAGAAGTCTGGGAGCAAGAAAGCTTTACTACAGAGTCACTCTCAGGAGTCACAGTCTCCCAAATGTGCCATAGCTGCTGCTTTGTGTGAAAATGCGAAAACTCTGGATGACGCCAATAGCTTCCTTTGGTTTAAAGAGCAGGAATGAATTTTGTGGTGTCTGGCAACAATAATAATTACTTAATATTGTCACACCGAAATCCCACCTCTCTTTACACATGATTTAATTTTTTAAAAATTTCATCAAATATTTTTATTTGGGGCATTATGTTTCAAATGGCCCTGAAATATTTTAGACAGGTTTGGGGATTTCTTTTTCACACTTGCTCTTTTCTCCTATGCATTAAGATGCCGAATTCATGATGTTGTTGGTGGCCGTTTGGCTAAACATCAACAAAAAAAAGCCCTGTAAGTTCTTTTCCTGGCAGTGATGAGGGCCTTGCCCTCCAGTGTTCACTCTCTTCCTTGGAAGAATGGTCAATATTTACAAGGCCACTGGATAGAATCCTTTTTTTTTTTCGTCTGAGGAACATTCACTGGCCCTGAGGAGACACCCTCAATATGGTATTTATTTATATGTGTAAGCCAACTCGACTGGCTTACATGAAAATGAAACCCTGAATTATGTGATTTCTAGTGAAAACACAGCCTCACAGACAGCAATGGGCTGCCACGGTCAGGCCAGAGGAGAATTCTGCTACCTGGAACACCGCACGTGAGCTAAGATGACCCCAAGTCGAAGAGGTGCTTCCTGGCTCAGGTGTGGGTCTCAGAACACACCTGCTTAGGGTGCTGAACGGCATCTGCCGTCTGGAGCCGTGGTCCACGGTCACCCACCATCTCCGCTGGAGAGCGCTGGGGATAGTCCCCCACCTTGAAGCCAAGGCCTGGACCACGGGCATCTCCATCAAGTCCTTCCCCCTTTGGGTCTCTCTGGATGCCAAGCTCATTGAACTCGGGGAAGGTCTCTGGATGCTCGCCCTGAAAACAGCAGGAGATGACTGTTATGGCTCCACCCAAATCCCATGGCTGTACAGCTGACTTTTATTATTTGAGGATAATGACCCAGTTTGTGAAGTATCAAGTCCTTCACTTCTCAGTTCTTTCCCCTAACACATTCATCTTGGCCATTTTGCCTATTGGCTCCATTTAAGTAGCACGGCATGGGTGCTCAATTTATTTAAAAATATTAATGAAAAGTTTTATTATTTCTGAATATTACTGCTTATAGCTATGGTTTTATAAATCAGAGGAGGAGGAACTCCAAAGTACCAACCAAGAGGAAACTTTACAACTGTTTCTAGTTTTTCTTAGAGATGTCATGAATATTTGGAAGTTGGTTGAATTAATTTTTTTTTTCTTTTAGGAGGTACCAGGGATTGAACCCAGGACCTTGTACATGGGAAGCAGGTGCTCAACCATTGAGTTACATCTGCTCCCCAATTTTTGAAAACTTTCTTCATCCTGAGGAAAGAGAATTACTGTATCTTTCCATCCAGATGATAACTTAAAATTACATATACTGTTCAACAGAGAGAAAAGCAGACAAAAGATCTTTGCACAGAAAAGGAAAACAATTGTTTATAATGTCTTGAAAACAGTGGACAGAGCAGCAAGGGGGTGAAGATGGATGAACAAAATGCAAAGAAGCCCAGGGATTCCCTCCATGGGTTTACCAGGAAGCAGGGCTAGGTATCAGACACTCTGTCTTAATAAATAAAACATCAATTAGGCAGCAAATAATTCTGCTGTTATTTTATAAATCTAGGAATTAAGACAGAAGAGGAAGAAATGCGAATTTAAGAAGGGGCAAAAAAGTTACCATCTGAAGCTTTGAAGGGACCCTCATAAAGCTGTACCAGCAGAACTGGTTCTAGCATCTAGGAACAAAAACTAAAATGGAAAGCAGGTTTTAGAATGAGGTTTCACATACTGGTAAGGTTGAATGAAATGGTGAAGGACCTCAGGATGGTAATTTTAAATGAATTAATACAATAAACCAGCACCAAAGGAGGTAGCAGCACAATTTTGCTGCAGAATGGAGTTATCCACCAGAATACTCTTAAAACTAGGTTCAAGTACATCTGTAATTCTCGGTTTAATATATAACTGGATAGCCCACTGCGTCTCTGTTGCTTGGATTGGTCCTAACAAAATATTCTACAATAATAGAACATGACTTTTTTTGGGGGGTGGGGTAGAGGATTGGGCAGTAGTGTCTGGGGGGTCAAGGACAAGCAGAAGCAATGAACTCTGCAATGGCCTTACCTCAGGCGGATCCTCTCCCTCCTCCTCCATCGGTTTCCCTTGTCGCCAATGCTTGAGCAGCCACCTGAGCTTGACATAGAAGAGGAAGATGTTCTGCTTCAAGAACCGCAGCTCCTGCTGCATCAGGTGCTTCTCGTCACTCCAGGTCCGCTCGTGGACAGAGTTTTGCATGGCCAGGCTGTGAGCCTCCAGTTCTTTCCACCTCAAGGCATAGAGGTGCTCCTCGTCCATCTTGAATGGTACAAAAGACAGAGCATGACGAGCAGCTATTCCAATGGACCCACCCAAACTGCCATTCTATCTGTATCATTTTGTACATCTGGTAGACCTGCTGGGACTTGGAAACATGGAAGCGCCTGTCCCCCAGCAAGCTGCATTTGATTACCTACTTGAGATGGTAAACCCTCACAAGTCTTGTGATTCAGAGCAAGTGCTATTTCAAGGTAAGGTATTATTACCATCATTATTCACTGTCAAGTCTTTTTGGTGTTTCTTAACGTCTCTAGACTCCTCCAGGAAAACTGTTTCTTGGGTATGTGGCTTATTATAGCTGACATTATTGTAGATTCCATTTCCCCTCTCTATGGGGGTATGGTACACAAAGGCACAGCACAATTGTAAAGAGGAAAAGAAACAGGAATCCTCCCCATTCTTTATTGTGCCTTCTGGCCCCCTGTAACCCTGACTAGAAAGAGAACCCCAAGCTGATCTTTAGGCCCCCAGAGAGCTGGAAGGAGGGGGCTGTGGAGTCAGAAGGAATTTTCTTCGAATGTGCAGGACTCTATTGCATACAAAGTTGAGCAAAGAGAAATACAAGTTTGATAACCTATTTTCAAACTTAATACTGAACACTCATTTTAGATATGCATAGCTCTTGGGGAAACAAAAGTGTTGCTCAAAAAGAAACATTTTCCATCTCTACATTAAGTTCCTGTGTTTTAAACATAAGTAATAGTCACTCTTCCTACCACCAAACCATGACTAAGCATACCCTATTTTACAGATAAGAGCATGAGAATAATCTCCATAACAGCTAAAGCAGTATATGGGTTCAAAGCTTTCTGTTCCAGAGACCAAAGAGTTAGAATGTCAGCCATACTCATCAGTGTTAGCTGTTGTCTCCTGATTTAATGCTCCCTCTTGTGCCAAAACCCAAGGCAGTACGCTTTCTCTTCTTTTTAAAGTACTAGATGAATTCTCACGAGCCGTGGGAAGATCACCAAGGTCACCTGAGGTGACACCAATATGGCAGCTGAAAACCAGATGCAACTCTAGGAAAGGCCAAGGGGTCTGGGCCATGGCGACACGGCCATCGACTTAACACCACATCTTTTTGCACTTGGAGCTGATGTAACAGAGAACAGCCGCTACATGTCAGCTGCCCTCAGAGACCCACCACCAGGTTTCACTCCTGAGGGCGGATGAAAGAATGGGACGGAATGGGTCAGAGTGGCGAGTGGCCTGGAAACACAGAGCCTGACCCCATCTGGTAAAGCGACCGACTTCCCTGCTGCAAAGTGGAGATTATAGGGGCTCCTTCCCAGGGCTGTTGTGAAGGGAATTGGGACACTGTGTATGCAGGACAGGGACCCCAGGGGCGGCCCAGATGCAGCGCTGGGGGAGGGGCCATTCTCTTTGACCTTTTATCTGCAGCACCCTGGCCAAGCCCCCTGGAAATATCCATCCTTGCCTCCCCTGTCTCCCTCTGACTACTACTACTCACCCACTGCCCTTTCTGACTCATGACTTCAAGCCCAGGCCTCTGAGTGTCTCCAAGGACACCTTCCCTTCCCTTCTGAACCGGCTTGAGTGAGACCTCAGAACCCTGTCAGGGAGCCTTCTCTTCAACTCTCCTTTATCCCGAGCCCTCCCCCATTTTGCTATCAACATCTCCAGTGATAAACTCACTTTACAGACATGAGTTTTGGTGCAGCACAGAAAAAAAAAAGTTAAATTATCTAAAAAAAAATTTTTTTTCTTACCCTTTAAGGAATATGGAAAGATGGCCTATCAATGAGATATTTTGAAAGCGGTGTGCACCTGGTGGGAAAGGTTGGCAGAGAATTTGCAGACCTTGGCATTCGGCTTTGCTGTCAACTAAGCTGCGATGCACGGAAGATGAGCAGCACGGCCAAGGGCAATGGGGTATGTATGGGTGACACACCTTCCTTACCATATAAGTTCTCGGATACACCCAGTACCTTTATTCTGCACAGGCTATGGATTTAAAATATCACAGTGCGCTATTCAAGATTTGCTTTTTAAACATGCAGCTCTCTTTCAGGAACAAATATAAGAGGGGAGCAGCAAGCACTATTCTGAGTCTGATTTCTGTTTACATCTTCCTTAGATCCAGGGCTGCAGGGATTGAGGGCTTCAGGCAATGAGTGTTCGCCCACAACTGTGGCCCCTTCTACTGGGAGCCCTAGGGAGGATTTAACAGATAAAGGCTAATCAGCCAGGAACAAGTTATTCTAAAGTAGCCAGAAGAACTAATCAGGCCACAGCTCAGTTACTAGCAGTTATTGTGAAGACATTTTACCAGGGTGGGTTGTCCATGTTTCTACCAGGAAATTTACATAATAATGACAAAACTATAAATCTGTACAACAAAAGTAATAGATATCCTTTTGTGTCCAGTAGCATTTACGGCCATTTCATCATTTTATTTTATGTTTTAATTTACTGTACTTTATTTTAACTTTATTAGGCTGGCAGGAGAACTCAAGGTTACAGATTAGGAAGAACTTCCTGAGACCACAAGGCAAATATTGAAAAGCATGTTAAAGCACAAAAAATATGCATGATCAATTGCATAATTAATAAACTTTCTTATAGAAGATCTTCTTCCTGCCCAACTGGGAGCCCCTTTCTTTTATCATGGCACCAACTACCCTGGATTCTTCTGCAAGCAATCTGGGTGTTGGTAAATCCTTGGATGGACAGACATATGGTTTCAGGCCCCTGAACTGCACACACTTCCAAGAGGAACTGCACAGATATCTATTTATCGCATTTTGAGTTAAAGCTGGTCTGAGAGGGGGCAGACGAGCCTTCCATATGTCTCCCAGCCCCGAGTTTATGAGGCTAAGTGAGATGGACAGCACCCTTTTAAAATGCATTTTGTCATTCTCTCCAGGGTTCTGCAGGTACAGAAGCAGTAGTGCTGAAATTGTGTCAAATATTCACCTTCGGGATCTTGTCTGTAATCTGCCTGTCTGCTCTCGAGGCTGCCTGGTTGCCTGTGCACACTGACCCTGCAGCAACTCTATGGGGACATTCTGTTCAGGTAGACCCCCTGAGTTGAGCAGTGGGATAAAGGCAGGGCTCAAGTGCCATAGCCAATTCCACCTGAGGCGGAAACGCAGGAGAGACACCCGCACAAGCCCCAGAGGCACACCCAGCAATGCAGCCAGTGGTGGGGTAAGGGGTAGGAGGGGGATTCACAGAGGAGCCCAGGGGCTCAGGGTTCACAGGGGAGCCCAGAGCTACCTGCACTCCTTGGTGGTGGACAATGCCACCTAAGGGACAAGGTGGCTGAGCGAAGCCTATCATCTGGACTTCAACAACCATGATGATCACAAACCAGACCCAGGGAAAGAAGCCAAGATGGAGCAGAGGCCTCCCTTGAAAATGCTAGGTGCACCAAAGCTTGGAGACCACGACTGGGTCGAGTGACCACCTCACACAAAATCAACCTCTTGGGTCCCTGTCCCTAATTCATTAACTCTAAAGTGCATAATTAAATATGCATGATCAATTGCGTAATTAATATGTTCATAAACTTTCTTATAGAAGCTCTTCTTCCTGCCCAACTGGGAGCCCCTTTCTTTTATCATGGCACCAAGTACCCTGGATGCTGCAAGCAATCTGGGTGTTGGTAAATCCTTGGACGGACAGACATATGGTTTCAGGCCTCTGAATTGCACACATTTCCAAGAGGAATTGCACAAAGATCTATTTATTGCATTCTGAGTTAAAGATCACTAAAGGAATCCTTATTAACATTTTTATTGCTGAAATCTACTTTTTTATATCCAAACAGAGGAGTCAGAGTTACTACCTTTGAAATAAAATGTTTTTAGAAATAGAAACACTGTTATACCAAACATCTCCAATTATTCTCTGGTCTATGCTATTTGAAGATCAGTGATTATAAAACTGGGAAATAGAATGGATTGTTTAAAAATAAGAATATGTGCCATATATCACTGGTTCAGCCTTGTGATCACCTTGAACTAATCTGTTAGTTCTTACTGAAGATGCTGTTTGCTCATCCTAACCTGATGTCACCTGGGTTGTCAGTAGGTGAAAATCACAAGAACAGAAAATGCAGAAGATAAAAACGCTGGAGCATGTCCCTTAGCACAGGGCATACCTGAGGAATGCTTACAAAAAGAATGAAGAAGTAAGGAAGTCAAGAGACATTAGGGATTTGCCACCTTTTGGAGAAAACTTTGAAAGCTGGAGACTTAAACTCATTTTACTTTCAAGAAACTCAAGCGCTCCTGAGAATATTAGATGCATCTTTGATTTGCTGGCAGTTAGAGATTAACATTAAAGTCTTTTACATCTAACTATTAAGCAGTACTTAATATCCCTTTGAACAGGGGATATTTCTCTATGCCTTGAATTTACTCTAATGTTCATATCTAAAAGTTTTATTTTATTGTTTTTCAATGCATGTGGTCTTTTATGAGAATGATTTTTGCTTTTAGGCCTTTAATCATTTTGAACACTTATTTTAGAGTCTCGATCTGATATTCTATAATCTGAGGGTCTTAGAGTTTAATGCGGCCATTTGCTGTGGCTGCTGACTTGTTCCTGGTGGGTGTGTCTGCTTGTGGGTTTGAAGTTTTGCCTTGTGAGTTCATCTTCAGTGGGGAGTGATCTATGGATTTTGTATGTGACGTGGCTTGAGAATCTTCCTTCATATTGCTTTTGTGTTTGTAGAAGCTGATAATGTAACAAATTTTTTTCCTTGGGGATCCCTGGTCCAAAGAAGTAATATCAGTTCAAAGCCTCACCCTGTGTGACGGCTGGCCTGTAGTCACAAACACTTGGGGAAGATATTCTTCTCTTAACCCAGAGCCTGAAACCCTGCTTGTCTCCCACACTTCCTTCTCGTCTCCCTCTACCAGAAGCCTGACTTTTTTCTTGTGCATCCCTCCATTGAGTGTGTAGCCCTTGGATGGCGCTGGGTTACTCTTTCTCTGTCAGTTTTGGGCCCCTGGTCCCTCATCACTTTTAAAACCCAAGGATCCTGGCTACCAATTCTAGCAACCATCCCCCTAACCCATCCCAGCTAAAGGTCACAGATACTGCTCTGGTTTTCAATTCTGAAATCAACTGCCACCCTTGAAGATTTCCTAACTTTCTCGGGAATTCAGCTATATATTTAAAAATCATATTTTATATTTTATGTTGCCTTTTATTCAACAAATATTTATTGAGCATCTACAGATCTAGGCACTGTCCAAAGCATTGGAGATTTAGCAGTTAATGAAGATAACAAATCCCCTGCCCTCATGGAGCTTCCATTTGAGTATTTGTGGTGTTTTGTAGCAGGTGTGTTTTCACATGATGTGCTACTCTATTAGCTTTACTTTTCAATGACACATTATTCTATAAATTTAAAATTTAAAAGTCCTCTGTATTTTAACACATTAGGTACTCGCCAAAAGCTGTATATTATTGGATGTTAAAATGGGCAGCCTAATAACAAGCTTATCTTTTTAAGAAAAGCAAAAATCTATCAGTTTAGTTTCTACATGGTATACTAAACTAGTTTGGTTTTAATTTTAATAAACAAGGTATATAAACCACTTTTATTTTAAACAAATATATATTTACCTATATATTATAAACAAATATGTGATGAAGGTGATGACTTCACCATCGCCTAACTAAAAATGTGTTTGAACCACACCTTTGCAGGGTCTCAGAAAGGGAACCTATGGAGCTATTCACCTGGGCCATCTGATCTACCTACAGTGGCTCCAGTGCTGTCTGGGTAAACTGTCCTGGGCAACAACTGAATCTAGGGCCTACTGATCTATTGGAAGCTTCGTTTCCCTTTATTGCCCATCTTTGCTAATGGAGTTTTAAAACTCCTATTAAGATGCCCAAATCACCCCCAGTGTTACAGAAATGAAATGCTCATCAATACAAAATACAAAACAGGCCGTGGCAAAAGTTTTAGTCTAGAATTATCCTACAGCCATACGATTGCATATAATCACATATGTTGGAAGAAAGTTTTCACTTAATATATAGAGTCCCTCTGGAAAATAAATACTTCCCTTCATCACAGAATTCCCAAAGGTTTGAGTCTAAATACCATCCTATGCTCACTTACATAAGATTTTGATTATACATCAAATTCATTTTGATCTATTAAGGCAGTTTATTTAAACAAATACCATCCTCACTTGTTTCCTCCCAGGCTGTCAAGATTTATTAATCATGACATCACAACCCATTTGATTTGAAACCCATTACTCATGTTCTCAGTCCACAGAGGATGTATTCTATACTGATTCATATTGCTAATTTCCTGAACATCTTCAGAGAAAGTGGCTTATAAATTACTTTCCACACCTAGGAAGATAACTTCAATATCTTGATAAACACAAAAAGAAATGTGTTACATATAATGTAACTCACTAAAATGCCTAACAATGCTGCTTCCATATCAGTACTCTATTCTCCCTGTGTTACCGTGACTTTATTTTCTGATGAGCTCCATTTTGTGCTGGCTGGTTTTGCTACTATTTCTTTCAAAAGCAGTATATGAGGTCAACGTATAGGTGCAAATACTTGGCACCGAACCCCACATAATTTTATTGTGCTTGGTATTTCACAGCTGAGGCATGAAGAAGTGCTTTGTGTGCTTCTCTGAGTGAAGGATAAAAGGAGGAGCAAGGGAGAGGAGCTCTTTGAGATTTCTGACCCAGAAACTCAATCCTCTGGGGCAGGACTTGGTTTCATTTATATCTGAAATTTGACCAGAGTACATGCTTGGCTACTTCTCATTCAGAACTATTTTTAAGGTGCCCCACACATTCCAAACTACATATCCCATCCACTGCTCTCTCTTAACACATGTCAATCTCTCAGCAGATTTGATGGGAATCACAGGGAGCAAAGCCAGGGAAGCATCCAGCTGACAGCATGAGAATCTTGCTTGTATCTACTGAAGAAATAGACAACAGGAAGAGTTGTACTTCTGAAGTCGGAGTGGTTTGCTTTCCTGGAGCGGTTTGTTTTTGTGTGGCGGCGTTACTGGGTGTGTGGGTAGGTTCTGACTGTTACTTTCTCTGGCTGTGACTGCTTTTAAGGTACTAGGCTTGGATATACCATTCCTTCCTGAGCTTGGGGTGAGGCAGTATAAGCAGATGGCCTCCTTTACTGACATGGATTTGTGTCATCTGCTGAAAAACATTCGAGTCTAAGAATGTAGTCTTTCTTTTCCTCCTCCTCCTACTCATGCTGCTGCTACTAGTAGTAGTTTAAACCTGGCCCAAATACCCAAATCTTCCAAAGCAAGAACTTACCAACTTATCTTCTTTCCCCTTTCTCAAAATATGAAGGCTGAACATCCAGGAGGCAAAAAATCTTAGAAGGCACTTCACAAATGGAACTTGAGAAATTCTTTTTTTTTAAACTTCAGCTTAAGTTCAGAAAGTTGTTTCTTACTTTACACTGCTGGTGTTAGGTGTGCTGTCAACCCCACCTGAGAAACTAAGGGCCAAGAGCTAAGGGAAATTGACACATGTATAGCAGTTATTGGCTTGAGGACAAAACGAGGGCAACGTGAGAGGGAGTGAATGAAACTGCTAGCAGTACACAGCAACCTTGGTCTCATTCTAGATAAAAGTGTCGACATGTGCCTTCCCCCATTGCCATGGCATTTGGTGGGATGAGCTTTGCTGAGTGAGTCCCTAATACAGAGCAGGTTCTCTGATTTTGCTGCCCTGCTAACTGCAGAAGCTTTGTGTACTGTTTCCCTCATAGCCCCAGAGGAAAGCAATTGTTTGCCATGAATTCAGGGATGTCTTACCCAAAAGGCTTTTGAGAGTTCTTCTCCCTAGAAGGGCACAATTCTTTAATGTGATGTAATGTTCAAAGAGCAAACCCATAAGAGGGTCACTGTGACATCCATACCAGGGACAGAGCTGACAGAACAGCTTTCCCTGAAACCGAGACCCAGCAAGGGGTTTCTGCCTGGCTCTTTTAGTAAAAGAAACTATCAAGCTATCAAAGTCATCTTGGAATATGTTTTACCCTTTAAAAAACATTTTGTAATATGAAGTGTGTTTGTATACATGACTGAGATTTCTGTTCTGTATGAAATACCTTAGGGAATAAAAAAAGTCCTAACAGAGGATGGTAAATTCCTAAATAACACCCTTCCCCATTCTCCCCAGGCCTTGCCTTTCACTGTGAGTTTTTACTTTCTCAGGAAAATACACAAAATTAAAGAAAACTGGACAGATGTTTTAACAGAAGAAACATCCCACGGCAAGGCAGATGGTCGTACAATTAGCCACCTGAGGGATACGGGTTTAGGAAAATATCCCGAGGATATTGGAGTATCCAGGTAAGAAGGGATTCCTGCTGGGATTGGGGGGTTCTAGACTGTTCTAGACCCTGTTCGGCCACCAACCGGCTGTGTGGCTCACTGGCAAGCCACTTCACCCCTCAGGGCCTCTTTTTTTCTCGTTCACAGAATGAGGGCATTAGTATGAAGATCGGATGTTTCCTTCTTAGCTCTACTGCTCAGTGGCCTCTGTCACCATGAGGCACCAACTAACTCTGCAAATCTACCTCTTATGGGGGTTTATTTTTCCACAATATTCAGTTTAATTCGACTAGTCTCTTTCACTCTCCAAAATCGTGGCTGGTTCCTGAAGCTTTGCGATGTTTCCTGTATGGGGCAAGCAATGGGAACACTTAGCATTGCCCCAGAACCCAGGAAGGGCCCAGGAGGAGAAAAGCCCTCTGAAGCCCCCAAGTTTAACAAGTTTACATGTGACAGGCTTTGCATGACGACGCATAGGGGATGGAAGCTACAGGTCTCAAAGGGAAAGGGCCAGTGGGAGGCGGGATTCCCGCCTAGGCCCAGGAAACAGACAGTGGGAACTGAGAAAGAGCTGGCTGCAGTAAGCAGACGGGAGCTGTGACCAGGGGAGCCTAGGAGCCCTCTCTCCGAGCAGTCTCCAAAGGCAGAACATTTTGTCTTCTTGTTAGTATTACTCACACTTTATATTTACAAGCACTTCACAGTTTTTAAGGTACTTTCACATTCAACTGCTCATTTGCTCTGAAAATCATCCACACATAGCCACAGGAGACAGGCAGGGCAGTATTTTGACCCCCATTTTACAGATGAGAAAATAGAGGCTTAGAGCCTTATGTCTTGCCTAAGAAAACAAGCTGGTAATGGACACAGCTGGGCTGGTGACTGGGTGCCCTGATGCCCACCCAGCATGGGTTCCGTTACAGCTCAATGTCGTAGAAAGAGCTTAAGGGTGCAATGCTAGCTGAAGACTAGGAAACACATCTTCCTGAGGTTGCCGTCCTGGAAATGCATCATTCAAGCCATCGGAAATGTGCGTGACTGTGAGTTTGCTTCCACCCAAGCAACCAGCAGCCTCCCACCAAGTCCCAAGTAAAGCCCGGGCTAGTCAAAGGTGCTCACTCTGAAGCTTCCACAGAGTTATGATACATCAATCCCTTAATCCATTGGGGGAAATGGCAGTTCCTCCAAATATTTGGTTATTCTGCAAGTTTTACTTTAGGTATAAAACCTAGGAACACCTTAACTGCAACTTTGGAATGAAAACAGACAGAAGTTGGCATGCTCAGATATGTGTCTAATTGCCCGTGCAAAGACAGTGTTCAGAAATGTTTTTTTAAAAAATGCTTATCATAGGGACCAGGAGCTTTCAAGGGGCTTCCTTTTACAGATTCCAGTCTAAATGGGAGGGCCCTGGGGTGCTTCTGCTCCCTGAGAGTTGGCTTGCTACCTGGAACCTTAGTACCAACATATACCTGGCCATCTGCAGCTGTGGAACATCTGCTTTGCACACCTGTGTATCACACTGACCTCCCTCGGGAACAGTGACCTGGATGTCACCTTCCTGGTGAGCCAGGCCTCTGCCCAGGTGATACAAGGGCGGCGGAGCTGCAAGCATTGTGTCTGAAAAATTTTTTTTTGTTTTATTTAAGCCCTTTGGAGGCAGTTTTAATGTCGTTTCATGCCTAATCACAAGGGTAGAATGTGGCATGCCCTTTCATAGGACAAGGGGAACATTTCCAAATAAGAGATATTTAAACTCATGATAGAGCCAGGCAGCAGCCCTGTCCTGACATCTCTGACAAGGGGCCCAGCTGCCAAACCAAGCCATCAGTGGTAAATGGAGCCAGAAAGCTCAAGTACCACCCCACCAGAGGGCCCGACCACGTCTTTTCTCTTCAAGTTGTCAGACTTTCTGCTGAGTGAGTTTCTGTTAGGTTTTCAGTTGTCAATTACCCACATCTTATGGTGCCCTTTGGGGAACACCATAATGCCACCTTCCTAAGTCGTAACATCCCTACTGGGACTGAAAAACTAAGAATCTTTACCAATACCTTAGAAAAGTCACAGTCCTTTTCTATTTTAGAGTATATTGCTCTATGACTGCCAATAATCTGCCTTGACTACCCATTTCAGAGTGCAGAGAACTCTCTCTTCCAGGAATTTGTGTCATTCCATCCTGGGTGGGATTACGTCCATCTAAGGGCTTTCATTTACATGACTGTTGACAACTGTTTTGTAACAATGCAGATATCTGAGGAGGCTGGGAGCTTTAGTTACATGGTATTACTATGGCAACAGAGACTGCTGAAGTGCCCACAAGTGCAGACTGTACTACCCTGATGATGCCGCCCGGCTGGAGTATTGTCATCGAAGTGTGGACCCAGCAGAGAAGACACAAGGAGCTAAAAGCAATGGGAAAGGAAAAGTCGAATGGTAGGAAAAATGGCGCCCAGTTTTATCACCACTTTCCCTACGATTTGGCAAGAAGTCGCTTCATGCTCAGAAATGGCGTCTCATCTACCCGATGCCATTTCCAGGCAGCCCTGGGCCCTGGAAGAGTAGGTTGGTGGTGAGCCATCGCTTCTGTCTGACGATGAGGGTTGGCACCTGGCCTGCACGCAACCCTGCAGTAGGGGGAGCCCCAGTTCCGGGTGCATGCAATGATTCTGGCTGCATTCCACCTCATTCCATGTCCTCCCGCCATGTTCCCCACAGCTACGAGGGCAGCCCTGGGGGCCTTGTACCGAGGGCACAGACCTCACACGGAGAGGCACATGGCACAAGTAGGCATGGGAGGTGGAGGAGCAGCCGGCACGCTAACCTCTAGGTTGAGACAGCTCCTGTCCCCTGGGCGGCGGCTCCTGGCGTCCCCATCGGCTCTGCGACACTGCTCCCCGGCGGCTCGGAGGCGCGGGCTGTCTCGTTCCTCCCCTCGCTCCTGACCGAGCTGCCACTCCATCTGATCTCTCAGTTTGGACTGTTAGGTGCATGGGAGGGATTTTTTTTTTTTAATTTTGAACAAAAAACAAAGGACAGGGGATGGGGAGTGGGGAGGGGGGAGGAGGCGGCGATTAAAAAAACAACACAAAAATGAGTAAGGTAGATGACTGATAAAACTACCAGACAAAGAAAAGCACGGACAGGAAAACCAACTTAAACACAGTGGCATAAGAGAGTGAAGAGAACAGAACCAAAATGAGGATGAGCAAAACGATGGCCTGAAACATCTGAAAAGCAAAAAGAGAAAAGAGAAAAGAATGCGAAACACCGGTTATGAGGCGCATGCGATGGGGGAGGCATGACTCAAACTCAACGGCAAGCATACTACCCATGAAGGAGACGGGACACGAGGCTCTTCCTTCCTTACGTGTGGGTCGAGTAGCGAAAGCCATAATCCGGGGCGGCAGCAGACATGCACCCCAGGGGGATGCATAGGGAAGCGGTCCTCGGAAGGCTACTCCTTGCCTCCCGCCTCGCAGGCCGGGAGGGGAGGGGGAGCGAGCCGTCAGTGAGAGTTTCCATCAAAAACATCCTTCTCTCGGAATTTTGTTCCTCTCCCCCGTTTGGGCTTATCTTCCAGTGGGAGTGGATGGCCTGGGCTGCCCGGAGCCGTGCAGGGCCAGACTGTGCGTGTCCCTTTTGGTAATAAACCCCAGGAGGGATGCCAGGGCTCAACAGCAGGTCTGCTAGTTATCCTGACCGTGAAAGGAGTTTGTGCTTTGTTTTAAAGTCCTCATTGCTTCTTCTTCAGGAGAGCTGGTTGTGTGAGACACCGAAAAAAAAGAAACCAAAATGGACTGCGTCGACCCCTATGGCTTCCATTGGGGTTAGCCTCGTGCCTCCGGGAAAGGCCTCTGAACTGAGAGTAGCGGCGCAGTTAAAAATGAGAGATAAAAGGGGAAAAAGAAACAAGAAAAAGAGAACTTAAAAAAAAAAAAAAAGGGAAACCCAACCAATAGAAAGGATTTGGTTGACGCTTTAGGCTTTAGTACAATGCAGGTTTGAAATCATAGCCAAGCAGCTGTGAGCAGGATGAGCTCGAGAGCAGCAAAGCCAGTGAGAAGGAGGAAGAGCAGAACAGAGCGGGGAGGCAGAGCGCAGAGCCCCCTTACCTGGAAGTCTGTGGCCAGCTCCTTCCCCAGGTTCCCGATGGGGGAGTCCCGGGACAGGGAGGTCACAGTGGAGAGAAAGCTGGAGGACTCGGTGAGGTGGGGCAAGGGGGACAGGTCCTCCAGGTGCTGCTTCAGATCGGCCCCAGCCCGGTTCACCTTCTCCAGGAAGGCCTGCAGCTCTCTCCTGAAGGCCTTCATCTTGGAGTTGATGGTGCCCAGCAGTTCAGGTTCCTCCCCGCCCCCCTCACCCCTCTGCCCTTCACCCAGGACCCCCGGTTCCGGTGCTGTCTCGCCGGCGACACGCAGCTGCACCTCGAAGATCAGGTTGTCCGTGTCAGCGATGAGGCACTCCACGGTCCTCTCCAGCCTCTCAGCCTCGAGCCGGATGCCCCCCAGGCTCTCCGAGTCCTCCTTGGCCCTTGTGAGCCCACTGGAGCACAGCTCGCTGGCTTCCGACGGCTTCCCGCTCCCGAAGCCAGATGTCTTCTCGAAGGTGTCCTCCGAGTCGCTCTCACCGCCGACGGGGCCCTCCCTCCTCGGCTGGGGCGACCGGCCCTCCTCCCCGTCATCACTCTCCTTCTTGCCTGCATCACTCTCGGCATCACTGTCCCGGGGGCTCGGGGCCCGCGGTCCCGGGTGGGTGGCCAGGTCGTGGTGCTGCACGTTGGATAGGAGCACCCGGTTCTCATATTGAAGCTTCATCACCTTCCCGCTCAGCTCGTTGATCTGCAGCCGGGCGGACTTGAGCTCCTCGTGCAGTGGACCACCACCCCCTCCGCCCCGGCACAGGCCATCGTCCAGCCACCCCAGCTCCTGCCGAGGCTCGAACTTAAATTTGCTCAGCTCGTGGGTCAGCTGCCGGTTGTGGTCCTCGATCTCGGATATGGACCTCCTGAGCAGCTCCGCCTCCTCTTCCACAAACTGGAGGTGCCGCCGCAGCTCTGTGGCGGACTCCGCTGAATCTCCGAAGGGTGAGGTAGGAATACTGGGGACGCGGTCCCGGCTCACGCACTCCCTCTCGTACTGGCCCCTCATGTCCTCCATCTCTGCCTTGAGGCCCCGGTTCTCCACCTCCAGCTCCACAATCTTCCGGCCCAAGATGTTGGCTTCTTCCTCCACCAACTTGAGCCGCAGCTTCAGCTCGGCCTCTCTGGTGCTGGGGGGCCCGCCCGCTTCCCCCGCGGGGAGGGGGCTGTCCACTTCTCCATAGAGGGACTTGTACCTCTGGAGCTCCTGTTCCAGCTCATCCTTCTCCTTGCCCAGCTTGGCCAACTTTTTGCGCATCAGGGAGGCTTCCTCTTTGGCAAACTGGAGCTGGCACTTCAAGTCAGCACTGTCATCCTGCCAGGAGAGAACAGCCCAAGAGAAGGATTATACGAAAATACCAAATGTCGGTGTTTTTGATGATTTCCCTCGCACCTCGCCCCCAATGCACAAACAAGAAAACACCAATCTTTCAGTTGGTGCTGCTGAGTTACATGTAGGCAGGGATCAAGACAAAGCCCAGGTGAGCCCAGGGGGGCTTCACAAGAGGGGACATAAGAGAAGCCTCCAGTTGCTTGCTTTGTCATAGAAACAAAAAGCCAAAAAATTAGGTGCACATGAAAACCTTTACATGAGGTATGAGTGAAGGAGAAGGAAAACAAATGAGACCCAGGGACAGGATGTAGCTCAAGTGGTTGAGTGCCTGCTTCCCATGTAGGAGGTCCTGGGTTCAATCCCTGGTACCACCTAAAAACAAATGAAAAAACCAACTCTCATTGGGGAGCAGATGGAGCAGTTAAGCACCTGCTTCCCATGTGCAAGGTCCCGGGTTCAATCCCTGGTACCTCCTGAAAAACAAAAACAAATGAGACCCCAACCCCCAGCTGTGGTTTGCTGAGTTCTAGTCGCTCTGTGGGACCAATCCAGTTAATTATCAGCTCCAGTACGAGAAGCACGGGAACCCTCCGCTGTGGCCTGGGGCAGGCAAAAAGGAGCCAGTCTCTACCCCATTGCTGCTTACTTCCTGCTCCATGCATCTCTTCCTCACTCCCACCACCCAGCAAGCCACAGGTGTGACCAGGAGGGGGCAGGCAGGTGGCCGTAATCAGAGCCCAACTTTATATTACCAAGACACGAAAATTCCTCTTTCCCCCCACCCCAGTATCTCCATCCCCAGTTTTACAAAAGAATGATATAAGGACAAAAAATGGGATAACGTGCATGAGTATGCTTTGGAAGTCAAGGTGCTGAGCCACCACCAAGCTTTGCCAGGGAGTAGAGACAGGTCCCTGCAAGCTGAACCTGGTTACACACAACCTCTGGTATGTAAATGCAACCTCTGAGTCTAATTACATCCCTTCCCCCATTCGTACCCCTAACACAGCAGGAAATGAAACTCAGACACCCAAGGCCAGGAGTTCAGTGTCTGATAATCTGAGAAGCGGTTCCCATCACAATATCAGAGGATTCCGAATGGCCACTGAGGTCCTCTGCTACCTGAAGCCCACCCTGTTCGGCTGGGGTCAGAGAAGTTTATTTTTTTCAGACAGATTGGAAAGAGGTCTCAGCTTGAAACTACGTGAACTGTCTGCTTTGGTCTTATAAAATGTTTTACTGTAAACATTCAGTGAATGGAAAAAATGAATTCACAAATCATTCCTATTTGATGGGCCATCAGAAGTTTCAAAAGGCTATCATGGTGACAAAGACTGAACAAAGGTTTTCCCCATCACATAAAGAAACTCCCTCTGTGGTATTCAAACACGGCAGCTCAGAGAGGAAAGATTTACCCAACCTGAAAGATTTATCCTACCCAGCTCTCCAGGCTGGTAACCATTCTCTAGAACAAGCCAACCTCTCGGGAGAGAATGTCCTCTTTCAGATTATCATTTGTGCTCAAATGGTTTAATAGTTGACATGGCTTTTACTTAGAAATGCCTCCTTCCATGACTCCCAATTTCCTCCTTCCACCCTGCCTTGGCCATTCCTCCCCCTACCAAAAACCGTGGAAGGAAAAAGAATAATGTGACAATGAAGACCGCGGGAGAGCCCTAAACCCAAGTAGAAGCCAGCTCCTCGGGGAAAGTGCTCCAAGGCACCAAATGTGGGCTCCCTGGCGGTGCCACGGTCCCCCACACCCACCCTACCAACACCCTGCCTTGAGTCAGAGTTCTGCTCCAGGTAGACCAGGTGAGCTTGAGCTCATCGCAGAGCTTTGGGGAACCTGGTCTCTTATACTCCACCACGAGGTTCTATGAAGGGCAAATGGAATAATGCCAAGTGACTTGTAAATGGCGCCTCACCACACTCTGGCACCCTGAAGTTAACTTGGACAAATACTGGGGAAAGGAGGCGGGAAGTGCTTTTGTCTCTTTGTGCTTTAGGAGATCACACAAATGTCACTGGCAGGAGAACACATGTCATTGTTCTAAGAATTTATGGCATTAGGAATTTGGTTTGTTTTGGGGTAGGAAGACATGAAAAGAGTTTCTGTGACTGAGGTATCATTGCTGCAGTGGGAGTAATAGTACATTTTAAAAAGACCCTACAAAGAATATGTAGGCTGTAAAAGACACACATTGTATTTAGTCCTAATACTAAAGGGAAAGCATGCTTGTTGATCTTTTTGTTGGTTCATGCACTCATTTACTGAGTACTGACTACGCACTAGAAATTGTCATGTTACTTTTAAACACCCAACTTCTTATAACTTTCAAAAGTAGGACAACCAAATTCACTTAAACTTTTTTTTTGGTAAATGTAGATTTGTAAATCCAAATACACAGCCAATTCTCTGTTGCTCACATGATGTAATGGAGTTAAAATGAAGTTAAAATGCATATTGATTGAGACATATGTTAACTACTTTATAAATGAATTTAGTTTGAGAGTTAAAAGCTTGGGACAGGAAGACCAAAGAGGCCCTTAGCTCTACATTAACTTGTAGCCATTGTCTGTCCACTGTCCAAAAATCATCAAAATGATCCTATCTCCACATGGGAAGCAGAGAAATTCACTTTCGTGTCTAAGAAAGGCAGCTGAAATCAATGACCCGAAAGTGATCCAGCTATGGGGAAACTGCTCAGCTCTCTGTCTACCTCAAGTTGGAACTCAAGCTTGGAGCTGATCATGGGATGGGCAGGGGGTGTTTGCTGTGACAGAACCCTGTCTACATGGGAACTTGCAACTGGAGAGGCCGCTGCTATGGTGAAGCCAGGGTGGGGATGTGACAGACAAGGAACAGAGGGATCCATGCACTGCTCAAAGCTTTTTCTCAACCTGAGTCCCACTGTTGTCTTGAGTCTGGATGAGGAAGTCTCAGGCAATCTCTCCCAGAGTCATTCCCACAAGAAGAGAAATTGGGGAGGGGTCAGATCTCTGGAATGCACACAGAACCTGGGCTTGGTCCAATGTTTTTTAAACACTCTGGGGGTTATGTGTTCATCCACACACCCCTAAACAGGTAGAGGATCCCAAAGAGCCCCCAGTCTCCTTGATTTTGGAAACCCTGAACTTCCCACCATTTCCCCCTTCATCTGCCAGCTTAGTATACTTGAGCCTAACCATTTCTTTGTAAGGGCTGCCTTACAAAGTGAAAGAAGCAAGAGTCCACCACATACCCTAACGAGTGTCCAATTTGTCCATTACCTGAGGATTAATAAAATGTATGAAAATGCTTCTTGTTCCTTAAAGAAGGAAACTACACAAACAGCAGGAGTTCTAACACAATTAAAGCATGCTGTTACATCTACTCAACACCCATGCACTACCAGTCCTGCCACCAAGACTAAAGCAGTTTTTGAAAGAAAGGCAATCTCAGCAGCCTAAGGCGGGTCTATTTAGCAAAGGGGTCAGACATGGTCCACTTGGTAAAGATGGCTGAGAGGGCATGTCTACCTGCAGGAGTTGATGTGGAGGAGAGGGGAGGCCTGAGGCCATCGTGTCCAGCCTGTTCTCCTAATAAGATTGGAGCACTGCAGCCTGAGATGAAACAACAGCTGCTGGATATCCATTTTATCTTGTAACCATAAAAGGTCTAACACTCTGCCAAGAATGGGGGCGAGGGGGGTTCTCTATCATCACGCCGTATCCTAAGCTTAAGGATATCCCAGGTCAGGTTTCAAGAGATTGCCAGATGGCTCCAGGGATGCAGTATGAAAGCAGGAGACAAACTTTCCACATGAAATGATTCCTTTTGCAGGTGAAGAATGCAAGCATGGTATGGAAGGAGTACACATCACCACCACCACCACCACCACCAGCAGCAGCAGCAGCAGCTGGAAAAGGCCTTGTCAAGCAACAAAAATATATTGGCGTTGGCATATATTCTTTGGCTTGCAAGTCGGACGTCTAACCAGCACCCAAGCAGGCTGGCGGCTGGCATTCCTACCTTGCGCCGGGGTGCCAGTTTCCTTTGGGTTTTGGCTGCAGACCTGCAGTTGCCAAGGCGCTCCATTCCACCATTCTGCTGAACAGAAACTCCTTTCTCAGTAACGCCGCACACTGGTTGGAGCAACCTCAAACACGCCCTGATCACCGTGCAGGCTCTCTCAGTCCTAAGGAGCAGCAGCTCCTGTGCACAGCCCATTTTCCCCACCAGTGAATGAGGTTCCAGGCTGTTCATTTCATTATGGGGCAGGAATTAGCCTTGAAAGGAGAAGACCTTTGCTGGTAAAGAGCCAGGAAGGGCGAAACATACTCTAAGCCTTAGAGGCTTTGGGCACCTGACAGTGGGATGGCAGCTAGATTTTAACTTCTCTGTGAGCAGATTCCCAAGTGGGATTTGGAAAGTGGAGAGGGTGAAAGAAAGGTGATCTGTGACATCCCTGCTGTTCACACAGGGCTGGCTCTCCTTGCACGGCTCTCTGGGTTCAGTGGGTCTGGAGAATGGAGAGACCAGGGGAAATCATGAAGTACAGAGCTCACAGGTGCAGGGAGGCGGTGGGGATGGAGGGCTCTCTCAGTTACAGGGGTTTATTGCAGTCATTAATTACTGCTTGTCCTGAGGGCTCAGTGAGCTGATATCCCAATAAAGCCTCTGTTCTCTCCAACACCTAATACTAGCAGCAATTTAAAAAAAGAAGAAAGGAAACCAGTAAAACAACTTTTCAGAAAAGCTAAGGAAGTTCAGAAGAACACATTCACATGTAAACAGAAAGGGCTGAGATTTTACCATCTTTATGTTAAAATATTTCACTCTCAGTAAGGACCATTTAAGATACGGTTCAGCTGGTACTTTTTAAAAATCCAACACAAAACAATACCTTAAGAATGACTCAACACTCCAGCAGCTATGGATTATTTTACTGTGTGAATGACTCTGAAGGCCAAAACACAGTATACCAAATACTGCCAGACCCTTGAACTACATCTAATTCTGTTCCATGCAAAGCCAGTTTGTTTTTCCTCTTTCCTGAAGTAAATCACCAACTTATCATTGCCAGAGAAAGACACAAAAGGGATGAGCTGTTGTTTGGGAAAGAAAATTTCCACCCCATGGAAGTTTTGACTGAGTCCAAATTTTTTGGCAGGTAATATTTCTTTGGATATTTTAAAGGCAAAGCGAAGTGATTTCTCCATTAGCAGATAGAAGATTAGAATGAAAACCTCCACTTACCTGATTAAATGTTTTCTTTTCTTTGTACACTTCCCGGCTGCCTCTTCTTTTCAGGGAACTCTGAAACAGATCCAAGTGACATTGCATTACTGAGGAATTGCCCCGAGAGCCAGGCACAAGGCAGAAATCCACCACAGGATGGACAAAATGGGACGAGGCTCTTATTTCCACTAGAATTAAGAAACAACTCAGAGTCACTGTTTAAAAGTGGTCAGACACATTTGGTGAGGTCCTCAAATCATAAGAGACTTTCAATACTAATTATTGTATTTGGAGTGTTCCTCAAACATTTATGTTTTATGAAAAAGGGTGGTTTGGATAATTTAGGGTGAGAGGAAGAGAAAGGCAGGAAGTTGCAGCAATAGATATGTAATTTTTCTGGAGTTGGTCTTATTTGGGCTAATATCAAAGTTAATTGATGTCTCTGGAGTGCCTATGAGCTAGCAGCCAGGGAAAAGAACAGTAAGGAACGAGAAGGGCAGTCCATGTTTATGGGGAAAAAACTGATCTAGGTTGCAAAGTTCTCTGTGAATAACTCACTCCAATTTACAATTAAATCTCTATCTCAAAGATGTAACGCTCATCATCTATGCAGTTGTGAAGGTGCCTGGCTTGTCCTTCGATGGCTTGGGTCCTTGCCCAGCTATACACGCACTACTGGGGCCGCTTTGCCGGCTATAGACAGGAACTGGCAAGTGTGTCTGAAATATAAACATGAGTATTAATACAAGGCCCAAGGGTGCCTGAAATAGAATAACAGGGAAGTGGGATAGTTCCTGCTAAGGTAAAGTAAGTAGACAGAAATGGACAGAAGGAGAGAGAGAAGTAGTCTATGGGAACAAAAAGGGACTTGAAACCTGAAAGGATTAAGTTAAGCCTGAGAAAAGTTGGAGTACCATAGTTTAGAAAGTAAAACTTAGTTGGATATCATTCAGATCTTGGTAAGTCTATAAATGGAAGAGATTCTCGGCAATGTCCCACTGCCCTCCCCTTCCACCGGAGGCCCACTGCCTCCCATTCTGGTTCTCGCCTTAGCTCCGAGGCAGGACTTCTGTGCCCCTGTATCTCATCTGGGCTCTGGGTCCAGACTCTTTGCTTTTCCATCTCAGGATGCCAGGCCTTGCCATTTATTGGAGGAATTTCAGGTTAAGCAATGATTAAAATTCTAGCTGCCTCCTGGCCTCTAGGAGGCTGGAGCCTGGAAAAAAGAATAGGTAATTGGCAGCGGCCCTCTGGGTAAAAGGATGTCAGCTGTAGAATCAGCACTAGTGTCAGTCTCAGTGGCTCTGGCTCTCGGGGTGGGGGGCGGGGGGTGTCTCTACACTCCAGCAGCAGAAGTAGCTTTATTCCCTTTAAGAATCAAAGGGCTGGGAATTCGAGTCAGCCTTTTTGGTAAAAGCAGGGTCAAAGGGTAAAGAGATCAGGTAAAGTTAAGCCTGTCTTCAAAATGTAAAGAGTAGGATTCCAAGATTCTTTTATTTGAAGAAGCTGAGTGAGATGAACATTTCTGATGAACATTCTACAGAGAGGAGTTACAAAAAAGGAGCAGTGAGAGAGCCTGTCCCCAAGGCTTTAACCTAGGGGATTTAACTCTAATAGCAGTCAAGGCTCCGGGGTCAGAGTGCCTTGGGACTGCTGGGTGCTGGAAGAAAGCTGAATATTAGAAGTGAAACATAAGTTAGAAATGGGGACAAACGTTTCTTAAAACCTATGCAGAATCACCATGGCTGCATTTCAAAACTGGAGAAGCATGCTCTGTGGGAGTCCACAGGTGGGAGGGAGAGAAGACAAAAGCCTGTGCCTATCTCCAGACCACTCTTCAATAAACTCTACCTGTGAATACAATTGCCTCTGAGTCCTGGGATCCTTCTAGCACACTGCCAACTACATGGGGAGCTGGGAGACCCCCGACACTGATCCCATTCGCAATGGCCACCAAAATGTAAAGGATCTCAAGGATTAAAGTTAACAAGAGACCACAGGACCTGTATGAAGAAAACCACAAAAACTTTGGTGATGGCCATAAAAGAATGCCCGATGCTGCCCAAGGGGAAGACCCCATGTTGTAAAGATGCCAATTTCTCCCATATCACAGTGTCAGTATAATGTAAGTTTAATTAAATTCCTTTCTCTTTCTCTCCTCCCTGCCCCCACCTCCCCTGTGTGTGTGAGGATGATAAGGGGATGGAAGGATTTGAAAAATGATTTAAAAAATCATCCAGGGCAGGAGACGGCTCTCAGGACAAACCAAGTTTGTTCTGTAAATAAAGTTTTACTGAAACGAACCTTGTTTACTGTTGTACTATGACTGCAAAGCTGAGGACAGTGACAGAGACCATTTAGCGTGCAAAGCCTAAAATATTTACTACCTGGCCTGAAAGTGCTTGCTGACCCCAATCTGGAAAAACAAATTGGTGAAAATAGCCAAGAACACTTGAAAAAGGAAGAATGATGATGGGAAGCTAGTACCACTAGATATAGGAATGCAACATAAAGCTAATATGGTTTGGTGCTGGTACAAGAATAGATCAATGCAACAAAACAAAGTTCAGAAATTGATTTGAGAGCATATGAAATTTTAACGATTGACGGAGGTAGCATTTGAAGCCAGTAGGGAAAGAATGGGCTGTCTGACACATGTTGCTAAAACAACTGCCTAACACAGAAAAAAAAAAGCTGAGATCCATACCATATATCCAAATAAATCCCAGATGAATTAAAAATATAGATGTAAAAAACCATGAAGGAACAAAAACTAAACAGATGAGTTTTATTTGTTCTCAGGGCATGGTCTTTATAAATCTAGAAACAAAAGCAAAAATAGCCAGGGAAAAAATTGATAATTTGGCTTGGTAAGATTTTTAACTTTTTATATTCCAATAGAAACTACTGACAACATTAAAAGCAAATGACAAACTGGAAAAGGATTTGTCTAACATGTGACAGACAAAAGAATAATATCTTGCAAGCAACAGGAAATCCACTTTAATAAGAAAATAAACAAATGGCCAATAAACACGTCAATATTAGTCATTAAAACAAGATATCATTTTTTCACCTATGAGATTTATGGACTGCAAAGAAGTGTGACATCCAGCGCTGGCAAGCGTACACAGAGTGGGCCCTTCCACACAGTGGCCTGGGAACAGTGCAGCATTTCAGGTGGGCAATTCAGCCTTAAAAATGTACCTGTTGTGACCAGTTATTCCACCTTTAGGAATGTAGCCTATGGAAATACTCAGAGATTTATGTGTAAGAATGCTCATAGTAGTACTTTCCATAATAATAAATTAATGTTATGGAGGTAGTAAAATGATGTTTTTAAAGAATATTTAAATATATACGAAATGCTTAGAGTATAGGAAGAGAAAAATGTAGGTGATGAACAGCGCGTATTTGATGACCCCAATTTTGCTAAATATATATGTATATACATATATAAGCATATATATGTGTATTATATATAATATACATACATATGTGTATATAAATATATACACAGTATATAAGTATATAATGTATATGCATTACATGCATATATTAGAAACGTGGACTAGAGGGATATATAGCAAAATGTTAATAGTGATCACCTTCAGGTCATAGGTTTATGAGTAATTTTGGTTTTCTTTTTCTGTGGTTTTTCACAGTGTACAAGTTATCTATAATGAACACTAGTTCCTTTACAAAAAAATAAAACAAAAAAACAGGAATTTTTTATTTTATTTTAAAGAGGACAGGAAAAAGAGGATATCTTACATAGGAGTAAGATAAAAGAAAAAATCTTACTCCTACATAAGATGAAAGGGGTGATTCACCAGGAATAATTGTATGCCAATTTCTGCCTCTCTCTTTGGGTCTCTCTGTCGCAGCTGATACTGGTTTTATTGGCCTAGTCCTTCGGGCACAGCCTGTGCTTACATGGTTGCTTTAAAAGACAAGGAAGCCCCTGGAAGGTTGGGGGTCAGGCCAGGTCCCACGGGTGCTACAGGCCTCTGGCCAAGTGCCAAGAAACCAGGAATGAGGAGTCCCCAGCCCCAGGCATGGGGCTCTGGCTCACCTGCCAAGAGTCTCATCCAGGACAGGGGACCAGGTGCTTGAAGCACCTGGCCTCAGGGATCCTAGGTGAGCGTTACTCACGTCCAGTTTGTTCCTTTGGATGACTCAGAGATCCAGAGGAGTCTCTTCCAAGAGACAATTATCGGAAAGGGGCAAATGTAGATTATCACATAAACTGAACCCAGGAAGAGGGGATGATTGCCTGTTGATTAATTTTACTCTTTCTTTTTTGTCTAGTTAACTGTCAGCAAATCTACTCTAAATTCCTATTGAAAAGGGAAAAAATGTGATTTTAAATTGAATCCATCTAAGGCTGATGCACTTGCTGAGTACTGAGTGTGAATAAATAAAATGTGAAGTTAGGCAATTATTTAGACTTTCATGTTAATTCTTAATTCCTAATTGAAGTTGGCCTATTTCTCCAAGTAAGTTTAGAAAAATGGTCAAGCTCTCAATGACCAAAGTGTTTCAGAGAAAGACTTGGGGCTTAAGATTTAGATTGTAATAAAAGGAGGCAAATACAAATTAGGATGGGGAAAATTATGAGTCAATATGGGGAAGAGGGTCTAAATGTAGGCAGATGATTTTCAGAATTCTTACAGATTATTATCATTTAGAAAGTTGGTTTGGGGCTGATTTACAGCATAGTTATAAAATCAGATGAACAGATAAGAAAACTAAGACAGTCAAAATGTCTCAAGGTCCCCCAAACTTGGAATGGGATTCAAACTTGAGCTCGCCTACCCACAAAGCTCCTTCTAGGACTTTGCCAGCCGATTTCCAAAATTTAGGCTGTTTTTCTTTTTGTTTTCTTTGGGTTTCTGAGCCCCACACTGCTGAGTTTTCTCATCCAAAATATCTCTGCTTTTCTTGAACAAAACAGCACAATGAAACAATTACAGGATTGGTTGCAGATTATAATGCTCACAAAATACCTTAAGGCTGTGAAATAGTATCTGTTGGTACTCTGGTGATTTCAGGAAGGATTTGGGGCTGCAGAGAGTAAAAGTCCATATTTGGAAACAAAAGATGGAAAATTATCAGAGGACCAAATGCCACAAAGAAAATGAGAAGAAGAGAAAGAAAATTATATCGAGACACTTTGGTTGAAGAAAGGACAGCCCTAAAAGTCAGAGGTGGCTCTGGATTTCCAGCAGCCAAGAAGAGGAGGGGAAAGGCAGAGAGGGTGATGGACTTATTACCCAGGCCAGGGCTGAAGAAGAGGGCCCCAGGTGGGCGGACAAAGCCCTCCAGAATGCACAGCCTACCAGGTGCCACGTCCTCCTGGGAAGAACAATAAGGGCTTTGCACATGCAAATTTAGGGCACTGTCACGGGCATTTGCTTTGCAAAAGGGTATGGCTGGTTCATTTTTTAAACCTGACAGACATGTATCTTGAAGCCTAGTTACTAGCCCACACTTGAGTTAATGCAAATATGCATCACAACACGGTAGCCTGAACCAACCTCACAAAATAAATGAAATTTAAGATGATAAAGCAAAACTGTAATTTATCATCAGTATGCAAGAAGAAGAAAAACTGAAATACATGATCACTGCAAGACCACAATGATGACTGAATCCAAAGAGTCCTTCCCCAAATTGCAGGAATGCCCACTCTGTGCACAAACATGTACTCAGCAACGCCATTAAGTATTACGAAATATTGAATTAGAATGCACGTGTCAGAGGCCTTTACTGACTGCCTTAGCAGGGCACCAAAAAAGCAGTCCCTGGGTCTAATAACACTGAAAATTTGCCAGTCAGAACGGAAGATGAAGTCTGTATTAAAAAAAAAAAAAAAAAATCCCTTGCTGGCCCACCACTAGTGTACTGAAAGTAATGTTCATCCAAAAAGGCAAATTATTTCCTAGTCTAATGAAATAATCAAAAGAGTCAGAAGTACTTTGAAAAACAAAACAAAGCCAAAAACTATACAAATAAATGATATATAAAAAATGTTCCCTTTTGGAGAAAATTCACCACTCATTTTTGTTCAGATGCATCTAACATGAAAAAATATTTAATAATTGATTTCTTTTTACCTTCATGTAACATAGCATATGAAAAAGTTCTGAGTTACTCCTGATACTATTTCATAATAATCTGCCAGCCCACCCTTCAAACCCTCTAATTTGACCTCAAATATTATTCTAAGTGCACTGTTTTACTAATAAAATCTTATTCACCCATTTGTCAAAACTTGGCAAATGTAAACTTAAGATCTGTGCATTTCAGTACATGTAAATGAAATGAGAAGAAAAGCAATTGTAAACAAAAATGAACTCGAGCTAACAATATGTATTTAGGGGGAAGTGAACTGGTTTTTGCAATTTATTTTCAAATGCATCAAAAGTAAGATGGGTTAATAGAGAGATGAGTGGGTGAATGGACACGTGATAAATTAAGTGTAGTAAAATGTTCATGTAGCTTCCAGGTGGTGGGTATACATGGATGTTCACTGTAAAATTTTTTCAGCTTTGTTGAAAAATGTTTGAAAATTCTCACAATAAAATGTTGGGAAGAAAAACATTGTGCACATATGTTTACAATTTCACTGAAAATACTTCGTATACTATTGTACACCCATTAAAATTATGATGACTAAAACTTTTTAATGATGTGGTAAAATTTTCATAAAACACTAATCTCTTAAGAGCGAGATAAAAACTAAATAGTTAATATAATCTCAACCAGGTTAAAGATGTTTTAATTTAAAATGCTTGGAAGCAAATACATGAAAATGCTAATAATGGGTAGTAAAATTATGAGTGACTTCAGTTTCTTCTTTAGAGATTTCTGTATTTCCCCAAATACCCACAATTAACATACATTATTTTTTCCAATCAGAAGAGATGTTATTTTTCAGGGACAACAGAATTGACCCATAATGCAAACTACAACATACACACACACACACTCACATACTAAACCTAACATTCATTGCTTTGCCTTTGCCGAGCCTCACCAGGAAGCAATGGATTGGAGAGCTGTGAACCGTGGCCTCTCAGCCAACAGAAATGGGCAGGAAATTAAACTGGGGAATTGACTCCCAGGCAGGATTAGCTCTGTGCTACTGGGGATCATCAAATACATCTCAGCACAGAGGACAAAGAAGGGCCTAATGGACGGAGAGGGCAGCAATTGGAACTGTGAAATTCTAATTGCCTTAGCAGGCTGAAGGCTTCCTACAGGAGCTGTCCCACCAGGGAGAGGCCTAATGAGACAGCGGCTTACTGACACGAGGATGTGCAGGGTTGGTTATCTGGGGACACAGCCCTGTTCCATTCATCATCCACCAAAGTGCCGCGGGAATTTCTAAAGTGCTCCTGGCCAGCATTCTGCATGAAGGCCCCTCCTGTCTCCTGGGTAAATCTCCAGTTAGATTCTCTTCTCCAAGAGGTGGCAAGCTTGGTCCTTATTCTATGCACTTAGTGGGATCCACCCAGGTGACTGTGGGGAAGGGGGTTGCCCCTTGATGTCATGGTGGTTATGAGCAAAAGCTCTGTCTATTCTCCAAAAGCCTCCACCACTGTTCTGGGAACTGGCTCATGGCTCACTTTGGAGAGGGGCTGGTCAGGGTGAGGCAGGACAAGTGAGAAAGCCCTGGGGGCCGAGGAGCTGTAGTGCCAGCTGCGGAGGTGGATGGCAGCTCTGGCCTGCTGCGGTGGGCCAGTCGGTGCAGATGGGAGAAACAAATACGCTTCTCATGAAATGTAGCCTGGCCCTGTGATGCCAGCCCTGGCAGGGCTATGGCCTGTGGAGGAGCAGAATCTGGGGCTGCGGGATGAGCGTAGGCGGCTGCCCCCAACACCAAGGCTTGGGCAGCCTCACCCCTCCCATCCGACCTCCAAGCTCCTCCTTGGGGAAGTGGGCAGGGGCCCAGCTGGGAGCAGGCATTCCGTGGAGGTAGGAGAGTAGGCTCTGGCCTCCTCCAATTAAAGCCAAAAGAGCCGCTTCATTCTCTGGGGCACTGTCCAGGGGTTGTTGAAAAGCAGCATGTGTTGACAGCCTGGAGTTTCCACAAGCACCTTCACAGCTAAAGGGAGCAGCCAGGATTAAAGCCGGCACCTGGCAGCTGCTCCCTGCTCGCCGGGCCTCCCGCAGCAGGGCCTGGGACCTGGGGAATAATGGTAGGGGGGTTGACCGGGGGATGCTAGGCTGCCCATCTGGCACCCCTGAGAGGCAGCAGCTGGTGTGTCCTCCTACCACCCCTTTCCAAGGTGCAGAATCTGCCGAGTGCTTTCAGGACCACATCAGCCTAGCTTTCTGTCCACCATTTAGCCTTCTATGTGAGACTAAGTCTACAACCGATTTCTCACATGGCACTCTGGCCTAAAAAATTCCAGATGTTGTCAGGTCTTTATCCACAAGCTGCAAAGTTGTGGCGTTTTCTTTATGCAGACTTTGCTGCAGCACTTTAGGAGGGCTTCCTGGGGCTGAGTGCAAAGTCATTTAAGACGTCAAGCTGGGTTCTAATGATTGAGTCGACAGGAGGAAACGGGCTCCATCATAAGTGCCTGAAAGCTCTGCTCTCCGGCTCGCCCACTGCGTTGTTTCCTCGTCCTTTCCTATTGGAGCTTGCACACCCTTCCCTGATGGTGCTTGCACACCCTTCCCTGATGGAGCTTGCAGCCCTTCCCTGCTGGGACAGACCCACATCCGGCCCACTGATGCACCTCTGGCAAGCCTGCATTCCTCCTTCTGAGCTATCACGTGCCAAAGGGATGGAAGCAGTTGTCTCAGGCCTTCAACAAAATTTCTTTTTCAACAAAATCACTCCATCCAAAACAGACCTGATTTAGGGAAGAGTGATGCTTCCCCTGGAAGAACTATGCAAGAAGGTACACAGTACTTGTGTTTGGTACTCATACTCCTGAATATACTTGTGTGTGGTACTTGTGTTCAGTGCTTGTGTACACTACTCGTGTTTGCTACTTAGGTAGTACTCGTGTGCAGCAACTGCATTTGCACACAGCTGTGTCACTTAGTCCACTCATGTCCTGGAGCATGGACACTGGGAACGTGGTCCTTCATGTACTCAGGAGAAAGCTAAAGGCCGCAAAGGTGAACAGACTCACCCACAGTCACGCGGTGAGGACGGCACACTCACTTTGCGGGGTTCTGGCGTGACTAACTCACAGCTGCCTCTGACAGTTCAGCCACGCTGACATGCCTTTGGCCAATCACGCCTTTGTTCAATCACTCAATTCTCGCCACTCACTCACCCAGGCCCTGAGAGTATCCTTGTCTTGCACCGGTGTTGCCATCCTCCTTGTCACCTCCATCCCTGCCACAAACTTCCAAAGGGCAGGCTCCGTCGGGGCGCCAGGGGAGGTCCTGCTCATCCCCAGCTCCTCTGCCGTGGCCTCACGGAGGCAACAAAGCTTGGCCACTGCAACTACTTGGAATGCCAAAGTGCTTCGGGAAATTAGTGCTCAGAGAAAGACTCCTTTGGAGATTTAAGTAGCAAATGGCCTACAGATAGAACTAGGTCCCTGGGAAGGCCTTTTCTCATCGCACTGGGTATCAATTTACTTTTCATCTTGCCATCCAGAATCAATTTTTCACATTTATTCCAAAATTGGCCCAACATCTCCATAATTTTTTCAGTTTTGCAGCCAGCATTTCCCTCCATAAGCTACGTGTGTGAAGAGAAAAGGCAAATTAAGAACTAAATTAAGTGATAGCCATAAAAAAGCAAATGGTAGTCTGCCAAACAATTATGATTCTCTTCTGGGTTAATTTTTCAAATGCTAATCATCTTTTTTCTTTTTTTTTTTTTTTTTTTTTGGCAAAGTAAGGAAAAAGAGCCATTATTTATCCTCCCAGCTCTCTTCTCTCTCTCAGAAAACCAATGTTTAAAGAAAAGTCTTTTTCATTCTGCGTGTGAAGTATGCATCTGGAGTATAAACTTTTTACATCTAGGTGGTTTCTGTAAATTCTTTCCTGTATAAGGAACAGAATTCATATACGTTAAGAGCTTAAATTCATATCACAGGTTAAAGAAAATCTGTTGTGGAAATGTCTTACCATTCTCTATTAAGAAGTCACAGGTAAAATTTTAACTTAATGAAAAAAATTTCTCTCCCACAATAAGTGTGCTTTATTTCTATCATTTCAGGAAGAAAAGTAGCTCAGATTTTCTACAATGCAATTAAATATGCCAAGAGCCAATGGCAAACATGGTTTCACACACAATTTACAGGATCAGACAAATCAGCAGGAGTAAAAAGATGATGCCTGCTCTCTCTCCTACTATTAGATCTTAATTACCAAAGGAGAGAAAATCCTCTTTGTGACTAACAAGGTTCTTCTTCAATACATATATATTAAAAATGCATAATAAAAGCTGGGAGAGATTGGTTGAACCAAAAGATCAAGTAAAAGCATGAAGCCAAATGAAAAGGAAACAGAGAAAAGAGATTATAAAACCTGTTCCATACAACTAGCTTCTGACTTTGGTTGGAAACTGAGAGGCATGTCTAGAGTGAGACGGAATTTGCTAGAAAGATTTCCTCTTTGGTCATGGCATCAGCCAGATGTGCAAATATGTGAAATTTCATTCTGATATAAACCAACATCCATTTGGGAAAATGAGAAGAGAGTTTGATTATGCCCTATACGGGTTACTTACAACAAGCCAGACTGCCACGCCCCGCATGCGTCCCACAGAAGCTGCCTCAGACCTGCCCAGGGATCATACTTCCACGTTGCATTACTTCCTTGGACATTTCCCCCTCCGTCTTTTGTTTCTAAGTCCCCTGATAATTTCTGAATTTCGGGTCTCTGTTTTCCTCTACACAATTGAAAACTGACAGCAATGACGCCAACGCCTCTTCTCACAAGATTTCCTTCACACGGGACAAATATTGGAAGTTATAACATAAATCAGGATATTTTAAATGGGCTTAAATGCAGATTAACATTTGAGGGTAGAGAATTCTTTGTGCGGCCAGCAGGTTGTTTTGGGGCTATAAAATGTATAGAAGACTCTTTAGCTGCCTGGTAACGAAGAGAAAGAATACACAAAAGTGGAAATGGATGCCAGCACAAAAGGAGCCTCACGAGGACTTGTGAACACACCTGCTGTCTTCCTGGGCCTGAAGCTGGCAGGGTCAGGGAGGAGACTGCCCTCCATGCAAGTCCCTCGGCAACCTCCTCTTCCTTGGGTCTCGTTCTTCTCTGTCACCCACACAGAGAGGGCCCCCAATGGGATGATCCCCACTTGTGCCCTTTGCCCCCAGTCCATCTGCCAGTGTCTTCTCATTCCTTGGTTCCAGCCGCCATTGAGACTGCTCTGTGTCTCAGTCCCTGTGGGGGACACGTGGGTTTGTCTTGTCAACTGCTTTCTCCTTCAGCCCATGTTTTTAATGGGCCATTCATCCAGCTAAGATTTTCTACCTGTCCTTCTCCTCCTCCTTGCATCCAGGGAAAGACCTCGATCCCCTAGGCTATTCCACTGAAAGCCTCCTTGGTGGTGGTACTTGCCTTCAGGCCTGCTTACCTGCGGTGGCTCCTGAACTATTTAATATTACTGGGGCGGGGGACACAGTGGCATCTCTAGTTTAAATACTATTTATGCACTTGCAACGTGGCTGCCCATCACATTGTATAATGTGTTTCTGTTGGCCGGCACATGGTCAGTTTTTATTTTATTTTTTTAATTTAAGAAGTTATGAGTTAAAAAAAAAATCATGCATACCCTACAGAATTCCCATATATCGTCCCACCACCAACATCTTACATTGCTGTGCCACATTTGTTACAAATGATGAAAGAATATCATCATACCATTACTGCTATCTAGAGTCCATAGCTTATATTTGGTGTATTTTTCCCACAAGCCCTATTATTAACACCATGTATTAGTATTATATATTTGCTATAGTTGATGAGAGAACATTCTCATATTTGTACTGTTAACCACAGTCCATCATTCACCACAGGGTTCACTGTGCTATATGGTCCTCTGCCTTGGACAATCCATTCAAAGTTACACTCAGTGGTCCTCAGTTTCACCACAGAGTTGCGCAGTCATCAGCTCGGTCCATTTCAGAATGTTTTCATTACTCCAAAAAGGAAAAATCCCCAGCCCCTTGTACCCCCCATTATTGACCCTTAGCATTGATATAGTGCCTTCTTTGCCATTGCTGTAAAAAATATTACAATATTACCGTTAACTATATTCTATATGTTATATTACTTATATTTTTTTGCATGTATCTCCATTTTTCTTAACACCCTTTAATAGAGGAACATTCTTGGATTTGTACAATTAACCACCATCATCATCCACCACTGAAATCATTGTTATACAGTCCCTCGATTATCCTCTAGCTTTCTTTCAATTGACATTCACCTCCTTAGACCACCCCATTCAGCCATAATCACATTTATAATCAATAGTGTTGATTATACGCACTATAATGTGTTACCATCATCTCTAACCATTTCCCCACATTTACAATCGCCCTTATTACACATTCTATATACATTCACCATCAGCTCCCCCTTCTCAACCCACATTCTATCTCCTAGTAACCTATACTGTACAGTTTAACTCCATGAGTTTACTCATTGCACATGGTCAGTTTTAATTAAGACCTCACAACACAAGGGATGGAAAAGGGATGGCTTTTGTGCCAGGAGCTTGTGGGAATGACAGCAAGTGGACGCTGTTCAGTGATGTGCCCCTTATATCTTCTTTCAGAAATTCTCAACCTGTAGAAAGACTCCTTTTTAAAATACTAATTATATCCAAAATAGCCTGTTGTAAGAGTCATACAAAGCACCCCAAATAAAACTCTATGGATTATTACAGCTTATATGTTGGGTGTCACCATATGAGCCAGTGATTTATTGAACTTTCCATGTGCATAGCACTATACATTCTTCTTTTTTCCTTTTATGGCCAAGAAGCTAAGGTCAGCTAGCAGTGTTTTTAATCTGTAAAAGACACATTCAGACAGACTCATACTGTTTATAAATGTTTTGAAGACAGCTTTTAAACAGTGACCAAAGCTTTAGCAAGTTTTTTTTCCTCCAAAGCTCTTACTGTTTTTTGTAAACTATAAAAAACATTTTAAAATTTTACTTAATTGTACATCTAAAAGTAGTTTCTCCTCTGCTGACATTTCAAATCAGCATATTTTAATCAACCATTAAATGCATGGCTTCTTCACAAGAAGTAAATAAATTCTCTCAGCGATTAGAATTTATTTTTGGAAAATTTTTTCTAGAATTAACCAAATACTACTAATGGGAGAAATTTTGATTTTTTTCATGGAATTATAAAATATTAAAACTTGTTGGAAGCAAGGTAGATGTACTTTCTACAATATCTTTACTTTACACATACATACACACACACACTGCTTGCTCTGGAAATCGGAGGAAAAGAGAATGGCAGGAGTATGAATACAGGGAGTTGGAAAGAATGGAGGTCAAAAGAGAGGGAAGCAAAAAGGAAAAGTTCAGAGCATTAGGTTTTCCTCCTAGATACAGCTTCATCTAACCATCTGCTTTAGCCTCCTGGTATCAATTGAGAAGTCAAATCATAACATTGCTTGCTAATGAGTTAGTGGCATACATTCTGCCCAAGGAGAATCAAAGAATTTCAGAGAAATTAGCAAACATGTTGTTTGTCTTCTATACCTAATAACTTGTCACATTATAGCCAAATACTTTATACTCGAGATTTCTAAGATGAGTAGTGGCATTCTTATTTCATAAGTGAGGAAACAGGCTCAGAGACAGTAGGTAGCTTCCCACCATCACGGAGCTAGATGTGAAGCCTGAGTGGTTCCCTATTAAGGAATATTAATGCCTCTCTCATGAAGGAACGTGAGAGAAAACACCCATCAGAAACAAGAAGGCACTGTTCATCTCCAAGCTGACTTCTCTCATGTTCCAGAAGAGTCTACAGCTAGGAATAGTGCTGTGGCTTGGATACTTTGAAAATTCCAAGAGGGCAAAGAGGAGGCTTAGAACTTCGACTTCCACTAGAGTTGCTTTAATGTGATCTGTTTTATATAACAGAAGAAAGGATTCCACTCTTAAATAACAAATTGAAGACCCTCGATCTACTGTAGAGCCTCAGTCCCAAGGAGCTGAATGGAGCCAATCGATCCTCCAGGACATGGGGCTCAGTGAGTATAAGTCCCTCTGTGTGCCCCTGGAGAAACTCAGAGCCCCAAGCCATGCTCCTGTCCTCTCAGCCCAAGACCCTGGAACACACTTCCCCCCTCAAGCTCAGGGATCCCGGAGACTTGGGTCTAGTATTTTCTGTGTTGCTAGCAGAAACAGAAAACCTGTTATAATAAACCCGTTATAATAACTGGTGGTCATTTATGCCCATTATACTCTTCTCTAAAAGTTCATGCCAATTACATATTTCTCTAGAAATTCTGGGCTTGGGCAGACAACTCCCTTGGAATAAGGGTCTCATTATGGTGTTCTGCTTTTGGAAATTTGTTTTCGTCCCAGGAGATTGTTTTTCACATTGTTCATGACAAATGAGAACCTCTTCAACTCCCCTGTTAGGCGGGTCTCAGGGTGTCCCATAAGGGTGGGGGGTGGGGGGTGGGGCAGTGTCACAATGAAATAAGAATCAAGAGAAAGATTTAGACTTCTGTATTCCTAGATGCATGAAAGAAATTTCAAGGAACTCTTCAGCTTCAAAGAGTCAGTGTTCCACCATGGCCTTTGAAATCAACAGTTGTTCTTTCAGAATTCCTCTTGAACTAAGCTCTCCTGTCCGGCTAGAGGTTATTATTGAGCTCCAGGAAAATCTTGAAAACACATGACAATTTTCTTCTGCTTTGAGAAAAACAAGCATTTACTTTTAGATCTTAAACTACGGAAATACGTGTTATAGAAGGGCTTGCTTATATAAACTTTGAGACATTATCAATGAGTTTAAAAGGCATTTGGCATAATTTGCAAGTAATCTGCTATTTAAATCTTTCCTTTCAAAGGCAACTTTTCCAGATGCAGAATTAAAAAACACAATGACATTTCCCCTTCAGCTGCCCCCCTCCAACACAATCTCCATCCTGGTTTGTCCTCCCACTCCCCTACCACCACCCCATTCCTCTACTATTACTATCCTGAACTATTTTGGAAGAGGCATTTATTTCAACTATATTTGGCAGGCTGCAAAAGGAGAAAAGGAGAAATGCTCAAGAGAAATCCACAACTTTGGTCTATTCTGCCCTCTTTATCTCTATTTTGAAAACCTTGTCGTCTGGTTTCCCAGGAGTGTCAGCAAAATTTGCAACCACATAGTTACCTCATGCCTCCCATTTTCTGGATTCCCATCTTCTGGTTGATCACAAACACCTGAGAACCAAGAATTCCCAATTCACTGAGGTCTTCTGTCCCTTAAGAGATGGGAGAGTGCCTGACTAATAAGTAGTGACAACTCTAAGAAAAACTTCAACAGCATAACACAATCATAGCTTATTTAAAACCAGAATTTTATAAATTTATCAAACCTTAAGAGCTTTACTAGAATCACGTGGCGGAAGCTCCAAGCTCATCACGGACGAGATTAATCAACCTGAAAAATTGTATTCATTGTCTTGCCTATGGATTAAGGAAAATCCAGGTGACGAGCACCAGTATTTTCTACAGAAGGAGAAAACATCATGTGAAATTATCTCCAGTTTGGAACGTAACATGAGCCAGTTAGGTAACTGAGAAACCGCTCAGGGGGTTATGGCTGCCCCAACTCCAGAGGGAAGGACTAGGAAAGTGTATGCCCCACTCTACTTATGAGTCATTCCTGAAGATAGTTCATAAGAGTCACCTATGCCATTTTATACTTTTTGAATAAAAAGCTGACAAGACAGTCTTTAAAAACTTTTTAAGCCAAATCCACAGTTACGAAACCAGTAAGAGGAAGAAACATCTACCTAGATCAAAAGAACGTACACATTTTATCCATGAAACCAACTACAATAAAAGAAGACAAATGATAGTACCTAATACAGTAAAGACATATTGCTTTTAAAGAACTATGAAATTTTCTCAGACCACCATTATTAGAAGATAATATGCTTCAAACAACATTTCAAGAGTGCGGGTGACCTCCTTTTTCTTTAAGTGTCTCTGCAAACATACCTTTGTATTTATCACACATGAGCTGCTGAAAAGTCACATGGACTAGAACATGGATGTGTAACTCTTTCCTATTACATCTCCCCATTACAAAGAGCCTTATCATCATTGCTTCCATGGCCAGTCAATGCTCACACTTGAACTTTTCGCAGGCTTTCCTGTTCCCTAGCCTTCTCTACTGTTGTTAATGACCTGTATCTTATATAAGAAACAGAACATGGGAGCTTTCTTAAAACCTTTAGTCTCTGAATCACAGGCTGCCAAGTCAGCATATAGGGTTTTCTTTGACATATGCATCTTTAGGCATCCTCAGGAAAAGAAGGAGTCCACAGAAAATTAAAATGTCTAGAGAAATAAAATCTTCCCCTTTACAAGCTAAAACTTAAAAAAAACAATAAAGTTAGCCATTATCGATGTCTATTAAGTCCGAGACTCCTGGAGGCTTGGAGCCTGGTATGAGAGCAGGTGGCTCAGAGGACTCAACAGCAGGAAAGTCAACATTTCTAACTCCAATTACTCTTTTAAAAAAGCAGAGCACTCTTTCCTCTGCCTTCCTAAACAGAATTTACAGGACATGTGTGTCTTGGGCTCCCATCAGCAACCCTTGGGGACCATCCCTCAGGGCTGTCCAGCTAACTCTTCCGGGGTAATAATATGCTTCTCTCGCTGCTAAGATGTTGGCTGAGCCTCCCTCCTGCTCTCCCAGAGCATGGCCGTGCTGGTGCCAAGTCCATTTAGGAGTTAGGCATTGGATAACCGCAGCCATTGGAAGTCGGTACCAACACGTCACCATCTGGGGGGAGGGCCCTGAGAGAAGACCTCTCCCACTAGATACATGAGCTGCATCGAGGATTCAGGGTATTGTTGTTTTAAGCACTCTGGGGTTTGTGACCATATTCCAGATGTTTAAAGCTAACAATGCCTGGATTCGGGATATGTGGGATATTCTTGCATGAGAAAAACAGACACGCTCATCTTTCATACATTGTCTTCTCTTCTTCTCTCCCCAGTAAAGCTTCTAAATTTTTCTTTCCTTTACAAAGTTTGCCTCTGTCCTTCAATATTCCTGAAATGCTATCTAAGCGAGAACTTGCATCTCTTGTCTTTGATGTGTACAATTCTAAGGCTAAGGCTGAAATCTCATACTGTTCTCTAATGGAAATGTGTCGAGGGTCAGAAGTCACCAAACCATCTGGCAACCTCCAGGTAAATGCTGGCAAAGAAAGGCCAGGGACCCTGCTGAAGAGACCACAGCACTCAAGTCAAGCTCCTTACTCAAAGGACAGAGTCATCAGTCCTCACTTTATGCATCTTATTTTGAAGACAAGTCTAACAAAAGAAATGACAATAATAATTGTGTAATGTTTTATAATATACTACATAACCTCCATGACTAAGCCCTGCTCCAGAAGCAATTGCCTGTGAACAGATGTTCTGTGGCTTTTACAAGACTGTATTCTCTCAAAGAAGATGGTAGTTTGTCTTTCAAAGACAGTAAAAATAGTCACGATCAACCACAAAGTAGGTCAGGTTAAATTGGGGGCTCCTGAGAGGTGTCCTGGAACTCTCCAAAGCTGGATTAGCTTCAGAGGGCTTTCTGGGACAGAGTTCATCCTGGGAAAGGAAGGGGAAGATGTGAGATCCCCTTGAAGTGGTCTTGGCAGAAATGACGCCTTGCTCATTTATCACTCTTCATAAAGAGCAAAAACTCCATATGGTACAAGTGTTAGGCCTAGAGAATTCCACCCCCATCCCCATTACTTACTAAACTAAGAGTTTGATGAGGGGAAATAATCAAGGACCGAATGCTGTTTTGTTTTGTTTTTGCATGGATGTGGTAGTTTTCATCTCAAATAAACCCTAGTTTACAAAAACAAATATCCCCAAACGTGCTGACCTGGCATCAAAGCCTCCAGTCCTAGATCTTGTCCTGGCACTTCTCTTTTTGCACCCTCAGGCAAGTTCCTCAGCATTCCTGAGCCAGAGCTTCCCACAGTGGGCAAGTTGCCCCCCAGCTCACAGGGTGGGGGTGAGAAGGGTCATCAGGGTGGGAAAGTATGGGGGGAGGGAATGCAGTGTTATCTGTTAATGTAGCCATTTTAAGAACACAACAAGAATTACCCAGGGACTCCCAAGTAATGTTTCCCGTGATTTCAAATTACACAAATATGAAAATGATGAAGAAGTTGGGTTGCTCATAGCTTGGGGCACCATGAAGGAGACCTTTTCAGGTGTCCTCAACCTGGAAGCTATTTTCTTCACACCAAAAAGCCTGAAGAACAAAACTTCTCTCCATTAATACTCCTACACCTAACTTGTAGGTGAGACTCCTAGGAAAGAGACAAGAAACAGAAAACACGAGGGCATACCAGATACAGAGAATTGGGGAGGGAGGAGCAAAATCAGGTAGCAGGTATTTTGCAGAAGTGCAAGCATCTCAACTATAGATATTAGGAGCCAGGATGGCTATGGCTACAGAAATACAGACAAATTTAAAAATATGCAGCCATACTCGATAGATATCTTATGAAATGATTCAGTTCACATTTCCCTCTGACACCAATGGTATTTCATTATCAAGCACCTAATGGATTTACTTTGGCTGTTTCATATACGTGTATCTCATCATTCTAATAAGTTAAATAACCAAGGTCAATGACTCAATTGTCTACTTCTTCCATATTCCCAGTGGTGCCTGGTAGAATGTTATACATGCAGGGGCTATTTTGGAGATTGTTGTTCAAAGATAAGGGAAAAAGGAAGGAAGTGGAGGACAGAGATTTTCAAATGACCACTGCTCATCAGAGAGTCTGTAAGAAAAGCAATAGGAATTTTAGATAGTTTGAAATAAGGAATGAATATGTATTTTAAATTAGAAATATCTAGCAAAATTCTATGCCATGATATGTTCCTTTATTAAACAGACACAAATTATGACACTCCTTTCTGATTTTACCTATGATATCGCAATACTTATATTTTTATATCATTACGAGACAGGCTCCATGGGTCTCTCAAACGCTACAGATCTTACTGCGTGTACCAAGAATTCCATGCTTGGACTAGTCTTTACCTGCATCATTTATCAGGATGATGTTGGCAGCAAGAAACTTTAAAGGATGAGGTAATGTCTCCCTCTGCCACAAAGTGCAGACTTGCTTATCGTTTGCTATAGTATAGTGGATTCCCCGAGCTCACGTATATGAAACAGCTGTGACATAAGCCCACTGTGTGCACAGCACCCATCCCCATGCCCACTGGGCTTGGGGACAAGGGGAACTGACTATGCTGCTGCTCAAATTGCTTGCTGCACCCTGAATAATAAAGTCCTTTGTCTCTGACCCGGGAGTCTCACCTCTTCTGCCAGCAGCCATGAAACAGTAACAGGGTAACTTATTAGGTTGTAAGTAGGGTAAAATCAATACCAGATCTGTCAACATCTTCATTTCAAATAATGATTAAATGTCTCCAATCTGGGGGGAGAAATTGGCTTTTTGGTGGAGTCAAAGGAAAACAACTGGGTTAGAAGGCCAAGCCTGTAATAATAAAATTTAGCACATGATGGTTTTGAAAATGACTTGAACATTTTATGAAAATTTTCTTGCCCACGTTGGGCTCCTCCTCTATGTACAGTGTGGGGTGTGCATGACAACTTCTGACTGTGACATGCCAACCCTGGTGCCTGACAAGAAGTTTGGCTTCTTTGCTTCTTCTACTCCCATCCCTTTCTGAGGGCTCGCGTGGCTCTGCTGAAGGCAGGTTTATAGCTTAGGGATCAGTGATAAATGTGCAAGTCCACTCAGCCTCTGACTGGCCAGTGGCACCCTCTCTCCGTGCAGTACTGGGCCAGAATGACCATGATAGGGACGGGGTGGGGCGTGAACATACGATTCCCTATTCACCTGGCATATTCATTGAGGTCTCTCCCCTCCCAGTTCTCGGTGACGCTGCACTTAGGCTTCACTTATGGCTTACTGCGCATTGTACGAAGCTCAGAGCTTGCCCATCTTCCTCCTCTTTGCAGGACAAAGGCCATGTTGTTTTTTAGAATAGCCTGTATACCCAACAATGGGGTGCTTGTACGTCAGTAGCAACTTCATAATAAGTGAATTAATTTGTCATCATTTCTAGACATTATTTTCTAGACATTATTTCTACTGGGTTTAAAAATTGGGAAATTCGATTTTTAAATAGTTACTCTAAGAATTTTAGAGTGCTCTGTGTGTCTGTGGCTTAAAAACTATAGTACACCTAAGACTGAAAATGTTTTCATTCTTTTTTTTTTTTTTTTTTTTTTTAATTTTATTTATTTATTCATTTATCCCCCCCTTGCTGCCCGTGCTCGCCGGGTCAGCCAACCACACCGTGCGGGCAGCCTTGCCCTCACCAGGAGGCCCCGGGAACCGAACCCCGGGCCTCCCACATGGTAAACGGGAGCCCCACTGATTGAGCCACAGCCGCTTCCCTGTTTTCATTCTTTACCTTGCTATTCCATGTGGCTTCCTTGGAGAAAAGAGCCAGAACAGGCTCTTTTTAAACTGTCCTCCAAATCAAACCTGGAAGAACTAAAACCATTGCTAAAGAGTGCCATAAAACTAAAAGAAAAAAAAGCACAAAACTATTTTTATTTAAAAGTTATCCATGAACAGCTCTCTTTCAATTATGCAACTAAATTTAAATTTAAATATTAAAAAGAAAAGTTTAACCAAGTTTGCAAAACCACTACTCAACACTTCTAATATGTAAATGATTTTATAAAGTCGTGATATTTACATATCTTACTAAAAATAAAGCTATATAGATGCTCTAACTTAAAACACAAGATGATGTTTAATTTTATCTCACACTCAGCAAGTCAACCCTGAACTCTTCCTCTTCTCCCCATATCAACGTTCTCCCCATTTCTATCATCAGAATGTCCCAGAGTCAAAGCACTGGAATCCTCTCAGTCTCTTCCCTTCCCTTCCTTTTGGTTTTATAGATTCAGTCAACAAACCTCCTTTCAAAATGTCTCCACATTTAGCTTTTCTCCTCCTTTCTGGTATCATTAGCCTAATCTAGGTCTCCAACTCTTTATGCCCAGGTTAATGGAATGACGCTCAAAAAAGAATCATACTGACTCTGGTCTCCCCCAACCCATATTATTTCTAAGTGAATGTAGTTTCACAATGACAACAACAACAAAAAATACCTTTTTTGTTTTTTAGGAGGTACCAGGGATTGAACCCAGGCCCTCATATATGGGAAACAGGCACTCAACCACTGAGCTACATCCGCTCCCCAATGAGAGTTGGTTTTTTTTTTTTCCATTTGCTTTGTTTTGTTTGTTTGTTTTCAGGAGGTACTGGGGACAGAACCCAGGACCTCATACGTGGGAAGCAGGTGCTCAACCACTTGAGCTACATCCACTCCCAAGACCATATTTTAAAATTGCCCTGTCCCCACTTCCAAAACAGCTCATGACTGCCTGAGTCAGCAGCCAACCATGCTTCCACTCTGCCTCTCTGATACACTACCCCAACAGTCACCCTGCGTTGGATCTGTGGGACTGCTAAAGGGCATGGAGCAAAAACCCTCAAGGACAAAAAGCTATTGTTTTTACAGTGCTGATAGGCAGGGAATGGGTGTCAAAATGGCATCCCGTGGAGAAATATAGCACAAAATTTGAGTTTTGTTCTAAAACACCACCAATCCATTTTGAAAGGGTATAGATGGCCATCTTTTGAGTGTGCCCCCAGAACAGTAGTAAGTCCCTTAAAAGCAGAGAGAAACTATCACTTTACACTCCTGGGTGGTCCCTGAAGAGACCTGTTTAATGTCTATGCACACAAAACTGAAAACAGAGAACCAAGCGCCTGATGAGATACCCTTCTGGTGCCTTCTTCTGACGGAACGCACACAGCTTCATCCAAACAAATTTTAAAAGTCCTTATAAACACTCAAGTGAAAGTGCAGAATCAGCAGCAGCTTGAGCCTTACAAGTCTGTTTTCTGCACGATTTTTTCCTTCTTAATAGAATCCAGACACATCCACTCCATGTGCTGAGAGACGCACACATAGATCATGAAAGCTCTCAGCCCTATCTTCACATCCACTTGTCCTGCTTTGGGTCTGGTGCCCAGAGCACCTTCTCCTCCAGTTCTCACCTGTGCACAGGCAAGACAGACTGCAGGGACCCAGCAAGGTGGAGTGGAGAGGGGGTACCACCAAGCAGAGGGGCTGCGTATCTGCCTTAGCATCTGACCACACACAGCCCTCCAGGAACTTCCTCCCTCTGTATTTTTTAATGTATCGACATATAAATAGAAGGCAGCTCTATTTATTTATCCCAGCAATGCCAAACATTACTATTTGGTGACTCCCTGATATAAATTAAGTTTTACCAGCAGGTCATTTCACTGTAATGAAGATAAAGCACTCTAATAAGCCAAGAAGAACTCCCTTAAGTAAGACAAATAATCTGATTACGATGGTGATACATTAAAAAAGCACATGAATAATTTTCTGGTTACAGTTTCCCCCCACATTTAGAAAAAAGGTTCTCAAGCCCTTTGCAAAGCAGTGTCCTCTGGATTTAGGAATCTGAGATCCAAGTTTGTAACCCTGAGAAAAAGCTGGTGGCATCTGTTGCCTCCCTCCCTCCTTCCCTCCCACCTTCTTTCCAACCATTCATTGGACACACACTGCACCTCTACTGTTTGTCTAGCAGGAACACAAAGAATAGCAAGGGGGTGCCCCACCTTTGAGGAGCAAGCACCAGCTCTGGGCTCTCTCCAGGACTGTCCAGCTTTGCAGTTGCAACATGGGAGCTGTAAAATGACACGGCCATCCAGCTAACAACCACTTTAAAATTCTGGATGGGCTAACAAAAACAAATTTAAATGATATATATATTACTCTGTACCTCCTCTTGGAGCAAGCCTGAGCTCATTTAAACATCATAACAAACCTATGAGGTACTGACATCTCTTTTTCACAGTCACAGACATTGAAGTTCAAGTAATTAAGCAAGCTGTCCAAAGTCACACTGACAAAGTGGCAGAATAGGCTCTATCACTCTGAGCACCACACTGAATTCTAGTGAAGACAGCATCCCCATAGGCATCAAGTGGGAGGTCGAAGCATGCCGATTTTCTCTACTCACTGTCTCACACACCTGCTGCCACTGTGTCCACCTAGCTCAGGCTCTGTGCTTTTCTCAGCAGCCTCCTGCCTGGCCCCACCCTGTCTTGCTCCACTCTTTCAGTTATCTTTCAAAGATACATTCTGATGGTTGTCATTCCCCTTGGAAGATTTTTTTTTTTTTTTTTTTTTTTTTTTTTTTTGCATATAATTTTTTTTTATTGAGGCATAACAAGGCATTATATATTTACCTGAACTTGAGGCAGTCAGTTTAGAAAGCTGAACATAAATACAGTTAAGGATTAAGTATAAACAATATACATTTGCAGCTTAACTAGCAAGGCTACATCACAATTTATAAGGTGCCAGATTAGTGCTAATTTTCATTCAGCTTGAAATTCTTTACCAGGGAGGGGGGGAAGAAACAAAGGACCACCTCCTTCCTCTAGGAACAAAAACATTTTCCTAAACCAACCAGTCATGAGAGCAACAACCACTGTTCCTTTAATCCCACTAATTAGAACACCTTCCTTTTATTGTCAGTGCTGTACTAAATTGCAATATTGATAAAGAAGATAGCCTGATGGGAAGCGGCTGTGGCTCAATCAGTAGGGCTCCCGTTTACCATATGGGAGGCCCCGGGTTCGGTTCCCGGGGACTCCTGGTGAAGGCAAGCCCGCCCACACGGCGTGGTTAGCTGACCCAGCGAGCACAAGCAGCAAGGGGGGGATAAATGAATAAATAAAGTCTTAAAAAAAAAAAAAAAAAGAAGATAGCCTGAAAATATAGAATATCTCCAACTACTCCGTAAATTGCTCCCCTGTGCAGACTTAAGCATATCTGGTCTCCCAGAAGCACTGAAGAGTTGCATGATTGCTAGCACTTTCGTGGCTGGAGCTCCATCCCTGGCACAGGCAGATACCAACACCTCTTCATTCTTCAAGAGGTTGACATACAGTTCACTGCCAGCTTTAGCATGTGAAAAATGAAAACATAAGTGCCATTTACCAGGCAATTAAATCTACTAAGCGGAGGATCAAAACTTTCTCCCCAGGTTGTTCAGAAGAAGATCAAACACAATAGGTTGGCCTGAAGTTCCAGGGGCCAGCCTGGAAGTACATCTACTACTTTCCAGTTGTTCTTTGATATGACTTTCCATAATGAGTCTGTAGATACTGCACAGGAAGGAATATCCCAGGGATTGAAAACACTGCAGGTTAACCAAAAGCTCCACCTTTTACTGCTGGTAAGGTCATCTGAGGTAAGCCCACAGGCTCCATTTATAACAGAACTAAAAGTAGAAATGATGCATGATATTTTGAGGGCAGCATCATGTGCTATGGTACGAACAGAGGACACATCCCATGTCCTTGTGCACGACAAATTGCTCTGAAAGGACTGAGCCTCTTTGGTGACTGCAATGACTCTCAGAAAGAGTCAAGATCACTGGGGTGTCGGGTGGAAGATGCAAGGGTCCCTCACTGAACTGCTGCACTCAAACCAGTGGTTGCGATCCACAAAGACGGAAAAGGCTGAACCTGAATTCATGTTTTAAAAAAAATTCTGAAGAGTCAGTACTAAAATATCAATATATTTCCCTAACTCTATTTTAAAGCTTTATGGACTCCAGAAAAGTATGTTCTTAGAGTTAATCCCTTCCTGTGGGAGTGGACCTATTGTGGGTGGGACCTTTAGATTAGGTTACTTCAGTTAAGGTATGGCCCAGGGTGGGTCTTAATTCTCTTATTGGAGTCCTTTATAAACAGGATGAATATATATAGAGAGAGAAGGCCGCAGAAGCTGAGAGAGAACGCCATGGAAGCAAGAAGCTGAAAGGAAGGAAACCCAGAAGAAGAGGGAAAGACCATCAGACACTACCATGTGCCTTGCCATGTGACAGAGGAGCCCATGATCACCGGCAGCTGGCCTTAGGGGAGAGAGCATTGTCTGATGATGCCTTGATTTGGACATTTTCACAGCCTCAGAGCTATAAGCTTGTAAGCTAATAAATCCCTATTGTAAAAGCCAACCCATTTCTGGTATTTTGCATTTCAGCAGCCTAGCTGACTAAAACACTCTAACAGAAATATATATACATTTCATAGCTCAGCATCTGAAAATAGGGAACAGTGCTATTTTTCTCTAGCTCTTAATTTCCCTTCAACCTTGGTTATAAAATAAGTTCCCATCAGCTATTTTAATTTTCACACTCTTGGTTATAAATGTTTGGTTTCATTAAATTTGTTGGGATTTTTGTTTACTATTTTCTCCAAATGGGGGTATACCTTGCTCATTATCTCTAGTGTACCCAAGTTAAAATATATTTCACTAACTGTCAATAAAAAGCAACCAGAAAAAATGGGAAATCTTAAGGGATTTGGGTAGAAATTTTTATAGTTTAAAAAAATTATTCTCAATCAACTAACTGTGTTTAAGCAATAGCTAATCGACTGGTGATAGCACAAAGGTCCCCCGTGCTCAGCTGAGAGGGGGTGTGTGACCTGCCTGGTGGTGCACATGCCAAGCATCCTCCTCTTTCACATGGTCTCAGCTGCTTAGCTTTAGTTTGCATGCAGCTGATCCTTCATTCCTTCAACAAATACTTATGAGCATTTTACTCCTAATGGGTTGTAGGGAGCCCATGTGCCAAGCTAAGAAGTTCAACTCCATGAGAAAGCACACCCCCAGTGATTACTGAGTGTGGCAGTGACAGCTGTGGGCCTCTTTAAGAAGATTCATCTGGCAGCACTGTGCAGACAGACTGGGGTGGGATGGGGGACTGGGCAGGGGACATCCCTGGGAACTCTAGCAGTAGTTCTAGGATGAGGTTCTGGATGTCTAGACTCAGAGGGAGGAAGGAAGAATGAATGAATGAATGAATGACTCAAAAGATGAAATTTAAAAGAAAATACAAGTCTGTGGATCCTGTGCTTGGAGGTTGCAGCAGCATCAAATTCCTGTGAGTTTCTAAGTGTTCACTCTCGATTTCTGTACTTACTCCGCAATTGTGGGGGTTGGCAGCAGTCCAGAGACCACCACGCTGGGGAAGGTCACTCCAAAGGCTGACCATCCTCTTAGGTTTCCATCTGAAAGGGCCTGGGAAGAGCTGGGCCAACACAAGGCACTCTGGAAGGGTGGCTATGTGACTGTAAATGGGCCCAGCATCCATGCCCAAGTGGGAAACTGGCAAATCCAGATCCTCAAACCAAATCTGAAACAGGTTCTCCTGTTCCATTCAGCTTCATCTCCTTTCTCCGAGAAGCAAAAAAATATCTCCCTTTTTGTATTTACAGCGGATTCCAAACTCTGTATCTGAAGGCTCACAAGGGCAGAGTTTTCCCATGGGAAGCTCAGAGAAGTCAGCTGAATTTTAAAAATAAATCCTATTGTAGGTACACCTAATTCTCAGATATTATTCATTACCATTAGATATAATGAGATAATTATCTGTTTAACAATCCCACATCAGTAACCCACGCCCATCACTCCAAGAGCTTAGCCACACTGGGAAGTAAAGATTCCTGCTGTCTGGGAAAATGTGGGGATTGATACAGGTAGGAAATGAGCTTCCAGCCGGCTCTGCAAACCCCTCAAACACACTCGAGAAAAAAAGCTTCCCCACAGGAAAGAAAACCACAAATTTATCCCCAACCTCATTTTCACTCCACACAAGAAAAGTAACATATCTAAGGTTCTTTTGGGTTGAAACTGCATGGGATCTTCACAACACACACAAATAACACTGAGAACAGCCACGGCTCCTGCTTCTGTATTCTCAGCACTGTAGATATGTCACCTCCAGGCCTCAGAATGGCATAGCTAGGCAGGAACTAATAACCCCAATTAAAGATAAAATGTCAGGCCTCCTATCAAGCAGTATCTCTAGCGGGGACATGGGGGGAGCAGGTCAAGAACACCTCGCCAGGTGGGAAAAATAGGTTCCTGTAATCCTTTTAGTTACATACAGGATGCTGCTTCATTGTATCTGTCCTCATATTACCTGAGAACAGACTTGCCCAGCACCTCTCTTTTTGTCCAGAAAAGAGACATACAGAAGCACATCGTACAAAAAGGAAGTTGTCACATCTGAGCTTGAGAGGGCTCTGAACAGAGCTGGGAATGGTTCTGACTCATAGAACTATCCTGCAGCTGCCCTTTGCAATGTATACAGATGTATAAGATATCCATCCTCCAAGGAAGTAGTTCTCAGGAAAGAGCGGAGGGCTCAGAGCCAGCTGGGGGGCTTCTTCACAAACCTTCACACGCCGTGCACACCCCACTCAGGCTTCTGCTGTCAGAACAAGGGTGGGGGAGTTGTACAGTTTGCCAAAGTTCCTGGTCACACCTCCAACTCCAAGCTGAGAGTGATCCCTCTAAGGAAAATGCAGTGAATGGCACTGGACTAACTGGCCATCCACATGGGGTGAAAAAATAAAAAGGACCTAGACGCCACACCCTACCAGAAAAGTTAAATCGCATTTGGATCAAGAACTGAATTGTATAAAGCAAAACTATAAGATTATTGGAGAATATGCTCATGACCTTGGGGTACACGCTTCATAAAGGAAAAGCCCGATGCATTTTTACCATGTTAAAATTTAAGCTTCTGGTCATCAAAAGATAGCACAAACAGTTCTTCTTTAAATGATACATATAATATATATTCTTTTTATATGTAATACAGTTCATGATTTTAAAAAATTATATATAAAAAAGGTCGTGAACTCTGCTATGAGGATCTCCAAATTTCAAGCCCTCTGAAACAATTAATAGGTGTGAGGTGGATCCAGCACTCTGGTCCTCTGTCTGCAGCCATTTCATCAGCAGCGCAGGCCACCGCCTTGTCTGATCTCCTTGTGGACCGTGGGATTTACAGGGACCACGGAAGACCACAGCTGGCCACCTTTGGAGAGATCAACTTCCCTGCTCTGGGTCACCCAGTCCCAGACATTCCCTGCAGAGGCCCCTGGGTGTCATTAGAACAAGGGGTCCTATGGGGGGTGGGGAGGGGAGAGGGGAAATGATTTGCAGAAATCCAGTGTACCCAGGACTCATCCAACAAATAGTAGGAATGGAAAGCAATATGTGGGTGCCCTCGTCTTTAATTGTACTCCTCACAAAACCTTAGAGATGCCACACCATGTCTGAAAAGGGACACACACAAACCAGAGTTCGTACACTCTAACAGAAGTATCCAAACTTGTTAAAGGGAGAAATGAAACAAAAGAAGGAATGTGTCAAAGCCAATAAGAGAAAGAAATATGGGAATCAGTCGTGAGAGCAGCAGGAAGAAGGCTGAGGAATGGAAACCAGGTGCGATTTTTATCGTAGAATTTCTGCATAAATCTTCATAAGTTTTTGAACTGGGTGACTTACAATAAAAATCATGCTTCGAGAGGATAAAAAAAATGTTACGCTTAAAGAAATCAGGAGCTACAAAAATTTAAAAAAGATTGAAAATACCAATGATACTGAAGTCTTCTTTTTAAAAAGGAACTTCTGGAAAATGCATTATTACGCATGTCACTGGAGGAAAATGTGAGCTGGCGGAATGGTATAATGGAAAAGGAACACCAGGGAGGAAGCGGGAGCCCTGGTGGCTAATTGCCTAACTTCAGGAAGGGTTCGAAAGAGACTGGATGACGGGAAGCGGCTGTGGCTCAATCAGTGGGGCTCCCGTTTGCTATATGGGAGGCCCCGGGTTCGGTTCCCGGGGCCTCCTGGTGGGGGCGGGCCTGCCCGCACGGCGTGGTTGGCTGACCCGGCAAGCACAAGCAGCAAGGGGGGGATAAATGAATAAATAAATTTTTAAAAATCTTAAAAAAAAAAAAAAAAAAAAAAAAAAGAAAGAGACTGGATGAGTCGGGAGTACGACGACACTGGCCGCGATTCCCAGCTCTGCTGCTCACCAGCTATGTGACCTACGGTAGGTTTATTAGCCACGCTAAGCCTCAGTTTTCTCATCTTCAAAATAGGACTATAAAAAAATGGCTACTTCAAATGCTAGTCATGAAGATTAGATGAGTAATTGAAAGCATCTAGCACCCACTGGTGCACAATAAACATTATGTTCCAGGCCTTAGTTTTCCAACTATGCAAATCAACAAGGAGTACATGAACTCTAATGTCACCAGCTCTAAAATTTTGTTTCTCCTACTGTGGTAGGCAGAATAATGCCTGCCCCCCCACCCCCCAAAAAATGTCCACATTTAATTCCCAGAATCTGTGAATGTGTTATGTTATATGGCAAAGGGGAATTCAGGCTGCTAATATGCTGACCTTAAAATGAGAGATTATTCTGGATTCTTCTAGGGGGCTCAATGTCATCATCACAAGGATCTTTAAAAGCAGAAGAAGGAGGCAAAAGAGAGAACCAGAGAGATGGCAGCGTGGGAGAGAGGTCCGAGACGAAGACTGTGGGCAGCCTCCAGAAGTTGGAAAGGGCAAGCAAACAGACTCTCCGAGAGCCTCCAGAAAGGGAAGCAGCCCTGCTTTCACCTCGAATTTAGTCCAGTAAGACTCATTCCAGACTTCTGAACTACAGAACCGGGCGATAATAGACATGCATTGTTTTAAAACACTAAGTTGGCTTGCATTTTGTAACAGCAGCCTTAGGAAAGTAATACAGAAACTAGAAGTGGGGTACTGCTGTAACAAATACCTAAAAATATGCAAGTGGCTTTGGAATGGGCAGAAGTTAGAAGAATTTTTGAGGCACATGATAGAAGCAGCCTGGATTTCTCTGAAGAGACTATTAGTAGAATTGTGGATGTTAAAAACTCTGTTGAGGGAAGCGGATATAGCTCAAGTGATTGGGCTCCCGTCTACCATATAGGAGGTCCAGGGTTCGATTCTTGGGGTCTCCTGGTGAAAAGCAAGCTGGCCTGCGTGGTGAGCTGGCCCACGTGGAGTGCTGGCCCACGCGGAGTGCTGGCGCAACAAGATAACGCAACAAAAAGAGACACAGAAGAGAGACAATGTGAGACGCAGCAGATTAGGGAGCTGAGGTGGTACAAGAGATTGAGCGCCTCTCCACTCTGGAAGGTCCTAGGATGGGTTCCCGGTGCTGCCTAAAGAGAAGACAAGCAGACACAGAAGAATACACAGAGAGCAGACAGGGGGTACAAAAAAAAGATGACGGGGAAGGGGGAGAAATAAATAAATAAATCTTAAAAAAAAAAATTAAAAAAAAAACTGTTGATGAGGGTCAGAAGAAAGTAAGAAGCATGGTAGAGAAAACATCAAAAGCCTTAGAAAATACCAAAATCACCCTCAACAGATTGTTGGCAGAAATGTGGACGTTAAAGGCACTGCTGGTATGAGCGCAGAAGAAAATGAGGAACATGCTATGGGAAACTAGAGGAAGGGGAATCCTTATTAAACGGTTCAGAAATCTCAGCAGAATTGTATCCTGCAGTTACGTGGAAAGCAGAACTTATAAATGATAAAATTGGACATTTAGTTAAGGAGATTTCCAAGCAGAATATTGAAGGTGCAATTTGGTTTCTTCTTGCTGCTTATAATAAAATGTGAGAGGAAAGACTGAGGGAAGAACTATTAAACAAAAAGGAAACAGGACTTGATGATTTGGGAAATTATCAGCCTATCCAGATTGCAAAAGATTGTAAAATTAAATTTGCCCCAGGATGGGACACTCAGAGTCTCACCCATACCTGATTTAGATGAAGAGATCTGGAACTCTGGAACTTTGGAGCTGAGGAGGTCTGGATAAGATTTTTACCTCTGAGTTGATATTTGAATGGAATGAGACCTTTGGGGACCGTGGGGTAAATGTATCCTGCACGTGGGACTCACTTGACTCTTTGGGCCAGAGGGAGGACTGTGGTGAGGAGAAAAAGGCCCCTTAGAAGTATCCATGCCCTAATCCTCAGAAACTGGGAATATGTTACGTTACATGGCAAATTGTATTTAAGGTGGCAGGCAGAATTTAGGTTGATCATCAGCTGACCCCAAAACAGGGATATTATCTGGATTATCCAGGTGGTCTAGTAAAATCTCAAGGGTCTTAAAAGTGGAAGAGAAAGGCAGAAGAGAGAGAACCAGAGAGATGGCAGTGTGAGAAGGACTCGGCCCCACATGGCTTACTCTGAAGATAGAAGAGGAGGTCCTGAGCCACAGAAAGGGAGCAACCTCTCCAAGTTGGAAAGAGCAGGGAAGTGGAGGCTCCCTTTGAGCTCCAGAAAAGAACGCAGCCTTGCTGACATCTTAATTTTAGCCAGAGGGATGCATTTCGGCTTCTGAACTACAGGGCTGTAAGAGAATAAATTTATGCTGTTTTAAGCCACTAAATATGTGATAATTTGTTGACGCAGCTAGAGAAAACTAAAAAAAATATCTAGGGACCTACTATAAAAGCTGTTATGCTTGGGACTGGGCCCAGTACTATGCTGAGGAGGAGAGAACCATGAAAAATAACATAAAATAAAAATTACTTTAAAACACCACTATACCAGTAATGTATTATATGATGTTTATCAATTCATTTATATATGCTATATATTTATATGTGAATATGTTAAAAAAAAAACAATGCTTAAGCATTACTAAACTGTTAGAACAATGTTCTATACTAAAGAACAGGAAAATATCAATGAACCAAAGTTAGAGTATTAGGACTTCTCCTAAAATAGTTTAAAGGAATTCATTCAGTTTTCCCAAACAGTCTTAACTTAATAAGGCTATGTAGTTTTAATTGTGATAAACAGAAAAATATTATTAATAACTTCTAGTACCAACTTCAAAGGAATATTCTGAGACATACAGGTAAATGAGGTAATGTACATAATTTGAAAATCCATAGCATTATTCTTTTTTTTAAAAGATTTATTCTATTTATTTATTTATCCCCACCCCCTTGATGTTTTTACACTTGCTGTGTCTGTTCATCTTCCTTGTTTCTTTAGGAGGCATCGGGAGCCAAACCCGGGACCTCCTATGTGGGAGGGAGCCGCCTAATCTCAAGTCACCTCCACTCCCTACCTTGTTATGTCTTTCATTACGCTTTTCCTCCCCATGTCTCTTGTTGCGTCATCTTGTTGCGTCAGCTCACTGTTTTCTTTAGGAGGCACCAGGAACCTCTGCTTCCTGCTTTGTTGTGGCTCTCATTATGTTTTACTTCTTGTGTCTCTTGTTGTGTCAGCTTGCCATGCCTGCTCATCACGCCAGCTCGCTGTCTTCTTTAGGAGGCACCGGGAACTGAACCAGGGATCTCCCATGTGGTAGGCAGGAGCTCAATCACTTGAGCCACATCTGCTTCCCCATAGTATTATTCTTGTTGTTATACTTCCTCCCTGTAAACTCAAAGTTTTAACTTTGTAAGGGAAACTGCATAAGTTATGGACTCCTGCAGTTTGTTACTAGAGACTACATTTTCCATTTGAAAAATAAGGAATTCAGAAGTAGTAAATACCACTGAAGTAGAGATTTGGGATTTAATTTAAACTACTCAATAAAGAGGGGGAGGCAGTGTGGGAGGGAAGAGGTGGGGGAATAGATAAAATGGATTGGCAAAATGTTTATAATAGTTGATGCTGGTGATGATTATTTAGAAGCTCATTTTATGATTCTCTCAAATGCTGTATATGTTTGAAACTCTCCATTATGAAAAAACATTAAATCAGGTATGCTTCCCACCTGCATATATATATACTCCAATCAAATGGGGATCTTTTTGTGTGTGTTTAGAAAGGGTTTTTGCCTCTCTGAAGATCATCAGCTTGGTTCAGTAGCAGAAAGAGTGGTTTTCTGCACTGCATTAGAGCTCCTAAAAAACACCAAAAGCAGCGGCTCCAGCAGGACGCTGGATGCTCCTTGGGTAAGTTTGCCTGGGAGAGAATGAGGGCAGCTGAGGGTTAAGGGAAACAGGAACTTTCCCTTATCCCCACTCTCCCTCCAAATCCAGCTCTCCCACCAGAGAATGCCCACCTCCTGGCCGAGCTAGTCTGAGGCAGGCCCTGGCTTCCAGCTGCCTCGGCCAGCTTGTTTTGAGAGCCATTTAACTCTCCATTAACTTGATTTGATGAGTTCCTGGATAGCCACCAAGGGCTCTGAGAAAGAGCCTCTCCGGCACAAAGCATGCCCCAACTGTCCATTAACTGGCACAGCTTTGGCACAAACGTAAATCATTATTTTCTTATTTTCCATCATGTCTTTCCTGGACTACATACGCATTGGTTGGCCTTTCTCATATTTTGCTTTTTTTTTTTTTTAGCCATTATTCCATTTATTTTTCCCATCCCACAACCTTTTATTTCTTAGGTGCACAGTTTGCTATTGCTATCCATGTAATTTTTGCCCTGGGAAAGCAGCCAGGTCTGTCTATGAATGAAACCCATTGGAACCCATCCTTTAAAAATTCTATGGTGTTAACAATGAAATAAAAGGGATTTGCTATTATAAGCAATTTGTTTGCAGTTAGGAACGCAGAAGCGGAGAGAAAGAATATTGATGAGTGACTGAAACAAGAGTTTCCGCATTAATTCTACATGGAAGGCAGCGAAAGGGACATGAAGAAACAATTATTCCTGGGCAATTAACACCACTATAATTAACCAGCATCATGGAGTCCAAACTTTTGATTTCATGCAGACCCAGCCAGGGTTTCTAGGCAAAAATACCACAGCCTTCAAACTCCTACTCATCTCACTCCAAAATGTTCGCCAAAAGCACATATCGCCACGCAGGAAGCTGTGCAGTGAAAAGAGCGTTAGGTTGGGACTCGTGCTAGAGGCCCAGCATTAGATTAGGCCATGCACTTAACCGTGTGGGGCTTAAGTACTAGACTGTGTAAAAGGAGCTGGTCTGCAGTCATTTGGTGCAGAGAACACAATCTGTGATGAGAAGACCTAAGAGTCAAAAAAAAAATCTGGTTTGATGTTCAATTTTCCATTCAATTCAAGAAATATAAGAGCAGCTACTATGCTCTAGGTATTGTCCCAATTGCATCACTTTCTCAATTATATAAGATTAGTTCCTTAAACTCCTCGAGCCTCTGGGTATCTGTTGAACAGCCTTCTCCACAGGGATATAAAATGCAAATCAAGCCAAAGTATAAAGCACTGGGGGATATGGCTATTATCTTATTTCTCAGGGATTTTTCATGCTTGAGCACGTTACTGCTTCCTTAAGTAATATGAGTTAGAAAACTGTAAAGATTGGATTTTCTTTAGTGGACTAATGACCCAGTTAAGGTAAGTGAGTGAAAAGACCAATGTACAACTATTACTTTACTAACCAATTACTGAGACATATTTGCCTCCAAGCTTACTCAGCAGAATGAGTTCCAGGAGACTAACATTTCTTACAGTTGTTTTAATTACCTTGAGAAAGGAAATGTTACTCTAATCTCCTCTTTACAGTCTCCTTAACATAAATACGGGTGGCGGTCTTCTTTGCATCAGCTCTTAAACACACACATACTTCCCTTTTTACTAGAGAGCTGTGCTGTTCACAAAACTGATGTCCTCCCTGACTCTTGAGTTCTTGAATTTCTCTAATCTCTTTGAATATAAGACATTGATGCTGATCTCTGGAAAATACACCCTTAAGAGCCGGCAGGGTAGGGTATCTTTTAATTGCAGTAGATAGGAGTAGGAAATTCTAGGGCAAAGCACACAGGTACTGCTAGCAAAACACCTTTCTGTCACTACCTCTTCCCCAACCCCCACACACACCCCACAGTCATGCTTGGAGGACTTGCTTCCTGGCTAGCAGCTTGCTGCCTATCCCTTACTGCACCAGCAGAACTCAGCTCCCAGTATTTTTGATAGATGGTAAGAAGAGGGAGGGAGGGGACATGGTAAAATAAAATATAAAATAAGATGGTAGAACTATGTCCAACTATTAATATAACTGCCATTATACATCACAGTAACTCTAAATGGAATAAACTCACCCATTGGGACAAGCTCAGATTATAACACACACACTCAGTCATAAGCCATTTATCAGGGACTCTTAAACAAAATGAAACAGAAGTTGAAAACAAAGAATTAGAAAAATTATACCAGCAAAAACTAACTAAAAGAAAGCTGATATAGCAATATTAGTATCAGATAAATTAGGATATAAGGCAAAATCATTAACAGGGATGAAAAGGAAGATATTATTAATTTACTATTAAATTATTTAAAAATGAGCAAAGAACAAGAACAGACATTTTTTCAAACAAGATACAAATGGCCAACAAGCACATAAAAAGATGATCAACATCATTAGCCATTAGGGAATACAAATCAAACCACAATGAGAAACCATCTCAAACCCACTAAATGTCTCTTATTAAAAACAAACAAACAAAAAGAAAATAAGTGTTAGGATGTGGAAAAATTAGAACTCTAGTGCACTGTTTGTAGGAATGAAAATGGTACAGCCACTATGGAAAATAATACAGCAGTTCCTCAAAAAGTTAAATGTAGAATTACCATATGACCCAGCAATTCCACTCGTAGTTATACACCAAAGAAAGCAAAAACAGGGTCTCAAACAGATACTGGTACACTAATGTTCAATGTTCATAGCAGCATTATTCACAATAGACAAAAGGTGGAAACAACTCAAGCGTCCACCAATAAAAAAAATGGATAAACAAAATATGGTATATACACACAATGGAATATTCTTTGGCCATAAGAAGGGATGATGTTCTGAGACATACTGCAACATGGATAAACCTTGAAAATATGCTCAGTGAAATAAGCAAGGTGCATATGGACAAATATTGCATGTCACTTATATGAGATTTCTAGGATTAGTGAATTATTGGAGACAGAAAGTAAATTAGAGCTTAGCAGGAGATGGGGAACAGGGAAAGGGGAAGTTTTTGCATGGTAGGTATAGAGTGTTTGCAAATAAAAATTTTTAAATATTTAATAATAGAAGAACAATCTATCAAGTTATACTAATCATGTATTTTTATGCATCTAATAATAAAGCAGCTAACATTCTCCCAAACCAAACCACTGGTAAGGACTGTGGCTACGAATGAGAAGTAGTTTCTGTTCTGCAGTTAGTTACGGATCCAAATCTTCATCAGTTCTGAAAGTAAGTAGCTGTGATGGATAGGTTCAGGTGTTAACTTGCCTAGGTTATGGTGTTCAGTAGTCTGGTCAAGAAAGCACTGTCCTGATTGTTATGATAAGGGTATTTCACAGATGGATTTATTATCATCAGTCAGTTGCTTGCATCTATAAATGACTGCATCTACCATCAACAAAGGGGACTGCCTTCAGTAATGAGGGGAAATCTCTTCATCCAGTCAGTTGGAGGTCTAAGAGCAGTACTGAGCATCTCAGAAGTCAGAAAGACTTTCTGCCTCTTCTTCAGCCTGTCACCTTCTCCTGGGGAATCCATCATCACCTTCAACAGAGTTTCCAGCTTGCAACCTGCCCTACAGAGTTCAGACTTGCCAGGCCCTATGATCAGGTAAGCTAATTCCTCTAATAAATCTCATATATATATCCAGTCAGTTCTGCTTCTCTGGAGAACCCTAACACAGTAGTCAAGGGCTCTTCATCCCCCTCTGAGTATAAGATGGAGCTCAAGACCAATGTGCAACGTTTCACCTGAACCATTTAATATTTGGAATCATCTCAGTCACCCTCTCACATCTGGAGACACTGAGAGAGACAGCTCAGAAAACCAACTGCCCGCTCACTGGCCACTGGCTTGGCCTCGGCAAGCGTCTGCTCACTTCATCTGCTGTAAACTGGATTCTAATGCGAGTTCCGAGAACAGACAGCCCAGGTAACCATGCCACAACGCACCCCGTGCTGCTGGGCATAAGGGCTGGTTAACATTCAGAAGTAGTTTAGCAGCAATCTCTAAATGCAGGCATGGAGCAGCATCACACAGGAAACTTCTTGCTTTCTCCGACATACCTGTAAGCCTCTTTTGAGTTTTAAACTTCCCTGTTTAAATTCTTTACTCAGTGTCAAAATGGAGCCTAAATGCAAGAACGTAGCAAAAGGTTTTCATAATGAATGTCAACCACTCTACTAAATTTAGTTTGTTTCTTCTTTTTAAGATGAATAAAGGATACCCCCAGAAAGCTATATTTCAATTGCCTGCCTTCAAGAACTTTACTGCCTAGAGAAGAGTGTATGAAGAATTAAAGCACAGGCAATATTCAGTATGCATTATAGGAATACTCTTTAAAAAGGTGCTAGAGAAATTCTCCTTAGTCTTACAAGGCAACAAATAGCTCTCTGAATGTTTCAAAATCTCCTCAGTTTAGGAAGAACTTTGGGTATGAGATATATTATGGCTTATCCAAGGGAACTTTAAAAATATATACATAACATATATCATTGATTTTGAGATACACATTTTCACATAACATCTCTGAAACCAGGTCATAGTTCATGATCTATAGCATGTCATAATTTAATTGGCCACATGTTTTATTCTCTCTTAATGTTGTAAATTTTAATCAAAGACATCTAAGAGTCAGTGAAATGGGGTTCATTGATGGGAACAGCTAGACCCAGACTATGTGACAGCAAGTTGAAAATAAGAGGATTCATTTATTTATTTTGTTTCTTTATTTTACATACTTGCATCCTTAATATATGAGTAGGCACATCTATACATTTCACACATCAACCCCATATTTCTACATTTCTCTTCAGGAGAAGGAATGATATTTTTATTTTTAAAAATACAGTATTCACTCTGTCCCTTATAATCAGTGTTTCCCAATAGTACAAGGTCCTGCCTGCTAATTGCCATTTGTGTTGCCTAGGGCAAGTTATTTAATCTCCCTGAGGCTCAGTTTTCTCCACTGAAGATACTGCTTCTGCCCTATCTGTTCACTGGGCTGCTTTAAGGATGAAACGATGTGTTCAGAACTGTGCCCCGCAGGCATGAAGCCTTAACCAGGAGCTATTAGTAGGCATTTCACTTGCTCCTGTTTACAGGGCTCTAGTTCCTTGCTTTCTCCCAGTTATCTGCCCCCAGCACTCCTGCGCCCACCCCCGACCTGAGGAATGGCCAGAAATAAAGAGCAAAGTAAAACCACCCAGGCTGGCAAACCACCCTTCCCTTCTTCCTTCCTCTTACCGAAAATGTTTTCTACTACCCAAGAGCAGTGAATACAACAAAATTCCAGAGCCCAGAGGATTACATAGAGCTGCCCTGCGTTCTGCCAAGAGTCCCCTGTCCCATGGGATTATGGCTACTGATGACCCAGAAGAAGAGAGTCACCTGTAACCAGGGACATTGGCCACAGGAGCAAGCTCTCATTAGGGGAGTAAAAGGGAAAATGAAGAAAGGAGGAAAAAAAAAACCTAAGGGGGAGGAGAGTAGAGTCAAGCTTTATGAGTAGCAGGTTGAATTTAACCACAGACAAACAAAGGCCATTTCATGAGTATACTAGAACCTGGCCTCTGATTTGTTTTAGGAAAACTATAATTATTGGACAGAAAGCCATATATTGTCCTTTACAACTTCTGTAGTCATATATGTATATATATATACACACACATACATATATATATAATTTGAGACTGTGAAATGACTAACTCACTGGAGTAATTATATGCTGTAGGACTGGCCAAGTCATCTGGGGCCTGTACTTTAATGGACAGAGTTCACTCGTTCAAAATGAGACACTCCAAGCCTAATCTACACAAAACTCCCGTTTTTGGCAACTCTTGTTTAAGCCTTCGTTAATCTAATCAACCGGCAGCACCTGTCCTGAAATATTTAGTGACAATTATGGAGGTGCTTCAGAACAATCCAGTTTGCGGAGTTTTTAAAGACACTGACACCTGGGTCCCACCCAGGAGAGCTTCTGACTTAACTGGCATGAGCATCAGGATTTTTACAAGTTCCCTGGGGATTCTCATGTACAGGCAAGGTTGAACATCACCAGGCTAAAGGGTTTGATCCTTGGCACGAATTAATCCAATGTCTTTCACCACCTAAATAAAAGCAGTGGCACAAAGAAGCATCTTGTCCAAAAACCTGCTCCAGGCCCTGCTTTTCTCTAATCCTTCAGCAAAGAGGGACCCAACTTATCTACATAACAGTTTAAAGGGCTCCTTTAAAAAGGCTCTGCAAGAGGCTGGGAGCAAAGCTGAACATGTAGAACTCACCTTCTACCCACCACTTCACAGAGTTAGAAAATGCAGGCTGTCCCAACCTTCAGAAGATAAAATAATTAAGAAACCTAGAGGCTAAACCAGCATGATTGAGGAGTGAGAATGCATTTGCTTGTCTCTCTGAGCCAGTGATTCTCAACTGGGGGTGTTTTTGTTGTTCTCCCCCTTCCTACCAGGGGACACCCGGCCATGTCTAGAGACATATTTGATTGTCACGAATGGGTAGGGTTGCTACAGGCATCTAATGGACAGAAGCTGGGAATGCTGCTCAGTGTTCTCCAGTGCACAGGACAGGCTCCCACGACCAAGCTTTATCCAAGCCCAAAGGTCAAGATTTATCCAGCCCCAAGGCCCAGACTGCCCTGCTCGAAGCAGATTACTCAAAAGGGATTCCTCAAGCAATCCCCATGTGTGATGTTTCTATGGGGTTTACATGACATCTGGCTCTTATCCCTTAGTTGACCCCGTGAGTAAACCTTCTTTAAGAATAAACTCAAACCAAAAATGCTATATATGAGAATCCTGGGAAGCAAACAAGAAACTCCAGGGTTGCCTCAAAGTTGAAAAGTCAAACAATGGTGTGCCCAAGAAGATGAGCCACACCGCTAGAAATGAATAAGTCAGTCAGGGGGAAAACTCTTCATTTCACACAAAAGAGTGTCATTTTCTCAACTCTCCTCTAGCTGGGATATTTAAAGTCCTTGATTGTTAAAAAGTGTTTTAAATACCACATGAGGCCCAAACAGGCATGTATTACATAAAATTAAACCATCTTTAGATTTTACTGTTTCCTATGATTTATGAAAATTAAAAATGGAGGATTTTTCAGAATCTTTTTTTTTTTTTTTTTTAGGTACCAGGGGCTGGGATTAAACCCAGGACCTTGTATGCAGGAAGCCGGCGCTCAACTACTGAGCTTCATGGGCACCCCTGAGTTGGTTTTCTTGTTTGTTCTGCTTGTTGTTTTTGTTTTTAGGAGGTACCAGGAACCGAACCCAGGACCTCCCATGTGGGAAGCAGGTGCTCAACTGCTTGAGCCACACCTGCTCCCTCAGAAATGGTTTTGATAACTCATTTATGAAAATTATTGTCATGAATCCTTAAGAATAAATGCAGATGCTCAAACAGCTGCAAACTCCCACCATGGAGTTTGTGGATAGCCCGCAATGCCCTGAAGTCGACCGCTGCCGGCCACAGCAGCACAGGGCAGTCCTGCACCACCTGCCCTCCCCACCTCCTCTTGGCCCTGCTCGCACCCATACCTCCAGCCAGAGTTCCAGATGGAGGGAATGGATGAAGTCAAAAGTGCTGGGGAAACTACCAAGAAGTGTCTTATTCCAGCTGTTCTAAATTAGATAATAAACACAAATGTGCATTTGATAAATAAGGACTGCTATTGCCTTTGCCTGGGCAACCAGCTCACATTAGCATTCAAAAGAGAACTGTGTCCAAATTCAAATGCCAGCTGCAGGATGAACCACCCCACATTTTCTACATTCCCTTCTTCCAGTAAAATGGCTGTTGGCCACCAGAAAGAGCATCCACGGTATGGCACTGGGAACAAATGAAAATCAACCTAGACAAATAAATCATTAGTCAAAGAGCCCTGGAAGAGCTTAGGGTCTCTTCCCTCTCAGGCTCACACTTAGGTCAGAAATTCAAACACCACTTGACCACATGCTCAATGGTAAGGCATTCCATATGATTGGGCAAACAATCAAAATACTTTGGTGTCTTTTCAGTGATGAATAATGTTTTATTACTCCGGGGGAAAAAGCAACAAAACTGTTTATTTGGCTTATAATCATACACTTGATGGCTCACACGTGAATCAGAGAAATACCAGAAAGTTGACTTCAGGAAATATGTAAGACCACGTGGTATTTTCTAACATACCTATTTCTCTGGCTGTTGATTCTGCACTCAAGGATAAAAGTTACCTGAATTATATTCTGTCAGTGTTACCACTTACAGCACAGAAATGCAACAGACTCTCCAAGAACCAAATGTAAATACAGAAATGAGTGGTTTTATTTATCCCAATAGTACAAACAATGTTACAAACTTGACATGCAGTTAACTGCCTAGCAAAAGTCCAAATTACCCAGCAATATGTGCTTTGTCTATACTTTAATTCTGTTTAAGAAAAGTCACGTTAATACAGTATCCATTTCCCTAAAATCGAAAAGTTCCATTCTCGTGTTTGGACTCAGTAGATGACATATTGGAGGATTCCCTTTCACAGTATAAAAGAAAGAAAGGCTGTGGAGGGGAAGGGAGACATGAAAGGATCCTATATCACTGGAGGAAGTGAGTCTGACCAGCAAACCGACTCATTCTCATGGCATCGCAGCTTCTCGGGTGGCCATCCCATGGCAGGCACCATCCTCTCCGAGAGGCCCCCTCGGCATCCAGGGTGCCTGTGGGTGATGCCACAGGAAACAGGAAAAGAAGTGAATACCATGTGGCTGACTGGGGACAACTTGATGTTGCACAACCCCAGTGGCAGACACCGCAAGCCTGGCTGAATGTTCAGGAAGTTGGTGGAAAGAAGCAGCACTGCTTATCACTAACCAAACAGGGCAATTTTAGGACCACAGTCATCATCCAAAAATTGGCCTTGAGTGGAATTACTGGTTTTTATTAAGTGTCCTGAGGTAATCATTTGCAGAACAAGAAATTCCTCTCTAAGAGATTTTTAGATAATGCTATGGCTCTTTCTCAAGGAAAAATAAAGATGGTAAAACTTTCATTCATTGAGCAAATATTTATTGAGTGCTTGATAAGGGCAGAGACATGTAGACAAACACACACACACTTATTAGGCAAAGATCTGTGTGGTATGAAATGTCATTAAGGAATTGAATGAGACTCTCAAACTGCCGGTAAGAGTGTACATTGTACCACCTTTCTGGGCTATTTGGCTATGTGTTTCAAAAATTATTAAAATATTCATAATTCTGGAAATATTCATAATTTTAGGAAGCTTTCCTAAAAATTAGGTCCTAGATTATAATAAGTATCCTTTAAAATTTAAAAAAAAAATTGAAAACAACCTTAAGGTTCAACAAAAAGCAATTTTGTGCATCATTCATTCATTCACTCAAAAGATATTTATTGAGTGCCTATTATGTGCCAGTGACCACCGTAGGGATTTAATACTGTCGTGAGCAAGACAGACTGAAAGCAAACAAATAAGGAGAGCAAAGCAGAAGTAGAGGCAGAGAAGTGAGCAGCCTGAGGCGATGAAGGGTGAGGGGTAGCCCCTCTGACTGAATCTGGTTGGCCAGCTGAAGCAGAGAAAGAAGGATGAGGTGAGAGATGGGGTGAGGATGGGATCACAGAGGCTGGCTGACCCCCGAGATGGAGAGCTGTAGAAACCAGGGTAAGGAACTTAAATTTTATTCTCAGCCCGAGGGAGAGTTTGAAGTAGGGATGTGACATGATCTGATTTACGTTAAAAAAAAAAAAATCACTGGCATTTACTGGCTACCAGTTTGTAAAGGAATGATAGATGAGAGAAAGAGTTGTTTAAGATCAGGTAAGTGTATTCAAACAAGGGAGTTCTACGTAGCTATTGAAAGTCACATTGCTGAAGAATAGAGAAGAATATTAGAAAGTGCTCACAATATATTTAATTTAATTTAAGAGATTTCCACTTCCAGAAAGATGAAACAGACTTATTGTTTTCTATTCCTCCCACTAAGTACAATGAAAAAACATGGACATTATGTATAAAAGCAAATATAAGAAGACTCTAAAAGGTAGAAGAAGACTGGTCAGCTCAGGATCTCGGAACTGAAGGAATCAAGTAGTGAGTTCTTTGCACTTTCTTTTTGCCTCATATATCCCAGACTTGGAGCTGAAATGGTGCTATAGGAGGCCTAGTGGAGAGTCAGTACTCCCACTCCCACCTGCAGTAATGAGGAGCCTCCATCAGGTGTCAAAGAAGGTGGCTTCTACCTCTACTTGGCAGTTATGAGGTGATGCCTGTCCTTCTCCTGCCAGAGCAGTATGAGAGGAAAACAGTTAAAACAGAAAATAAGAGTTAGGGTCCCATAACATAGTATGAAAATGTCCAGGTTTCAATCGAAAATCACTCATTGTTCCAAGAACCAGGTGATCTCAAATCAAGTAAAAAAGGACAAATAATAGATGCCAACACCAAGAGGACAGAGATGTTAGAGTCATTTAACAAAGATTTTAAAGCAGCCTTGATAAAAATATTTCAATGAGCTATCATAAACACACTTGAAACAAATGAAAAAACAAAGTCTCAGCCAAGAAACAAAGTCTTGGCAAAGAAAAGGAAGATATAAAGAAGAATCAAATGGAAATTTGGTACTGAAAAATATAAAAATTGAAATAGAAAGTTCAGTGGATGGGCTCAACAACAGAATAGAGGGTACAGAGGAAAGAATCAACAAACTGGAAGATAGAACAACAGCAACGACCTAATCAAAAACAATGGAGAGAAAATAGATTGGAAAAAAGAGAACAGAGTCTCAGGGACCTGGGGAACCATAACAAAAGATCCAAACTTGCTGTCATTGGATTCCTGGAAAAGGAAGAGGGCAGGGCTGAAAAAATTAGTCAAAGAAATAATGACTGAAAACTCCCTAAATTTGATGAGATATAAACCTACAGATCAAGAAACTGAGTCAACCCCAAACAGAAAAAAAAAAGAAAGAAATCCATGCCAAGACACATCATAATTAAACTTCTGAAAACTAAAGACAAAGAAAAAAAAAATCTTGAAAGCAGCCAGAGAAAAACATCACCTTATCCTTGAGGGAAAAATAACTCAAATTACATGCATTTTTCATCAGGAACCACAGCGGCCAAAGGGAGGGGCTTGCTATCCTTTAAGTGCTGAAAGAAAAGAACTGTCAAATCAGAATCTTATACTCAGTGAAAATATCTTTCAGGAATGAAAGGTAATTAAGACTGTATTAGTCAGCCAAAGGTGCTAATGTAAAATACCAAAAATGGGTTGGTCTTTATAAAGGGTATTTATTTGGGGTAGACGTCCACAGATACCAGGCCATAAAGCATTAAGTTTCTTCTCTCACCACAGTACATTGCCACGTGTTAGAGCAAGACAGCTGCCGGCGTTTGCCAGGGTTCAGGCTTCTGGGGTTCTTCTCTTCCCGGGTCTGTGTTTCTCTCCGGTCTTAGCTCCTGTTTCCTCCACAAGGTCAGCTGTAGATGATTAGGCAAACGGCTTGCTTCTCTTCCCCTGGGGCCTTCTTTCCAACATCAAAACTGCTTCTCAAAAGACTGCTTCAACTGTCCTTTGCCTTGCTTTTTATATTCAATTCCCCACCCACCAAGGGGTGGGGCTCAACGCCCTAATCCTAACCTAATCATGCCCAGATTAAGAGATCAGTTTACAAGCATGATTCAATTATATTTTTGGAATTCATAATTACATCAAATTCCCCAACAGTTACAAAGACATTTTCAGATTAGTGAAAACAAATAGAATGTGTCCCCTGTATACCTACCCTTAAAAAATGGCTAAAAGAAGTTTTCTAAGCAGTAAGGAAATAACAGAAGGAACCCTGAAACATCAGGAAGGAAAAAATAACAAGTAAGCAAAAATATACATAAATTTAATAGGTTTTTCTTTCTCCTCTTGAGTTTTCTAAATTGTTTGACAATTGAAGTAAAACCTATAGCACTGTCTGATATGATTCTAAATGTAAGCAGAGGAAATACTTAAGACAATTACAAGTGAAGGTGGGGAAGAATTAAAGAGATGTAAATGGAGGTAAGGTTTCTAAAGTTCATTGAAACTGAAAAAATGACACCAGTAGAATATGTTATGTTTATATAATGTAATACCTAGAGAAACCACTAAAAAAGCTATACAAACAGACACACTTAAAAACACTAGAGATAAATCAAAATGGATTTATAAAAAAGGTCAAGTAGCCCACAGGAAGGCACAAAAAAGAAAACAGAACTTAAAAACAGAGAACAAGCAGAAAACAAAAAAATAAAATGGCAGAATTAAGCCCTAATATATCAATAATGACATTAAATGTAAATGGTCTAAATATACCATTTAAAAGACAGAGATTGCAGAGTGGATAAGAAAAGATGACCAGCAATGTCTACTAGAACTCACTTAAAATTTAATAAGGGAAGCGGATATGGCTCAAGCAGTTGGGCGCCCACCTACCACATGGGAGGTCCTGGGTTCAGTTCCCAGTGCCTCCTAAAGAAGACAAGCAAGACAGTGAGCTGGCACGATGGCTGGCGTGGCGAGCTAGCACAACAAGATGACACAGTGAGGAGACACATGAGGAAACACAATGAGACACACAACAAGCAGGGCGCAGAGGTGGCTTAAGCAATAGGGCACCTCCCTTCCACATGGGTGGTCCCTTGTTCAGTTCCCGGTGCCTCCTAAAAAGAGGACGAGCAGACACAGAGAGCATACAGAAAGCGGACAGCAAGTGCAAACAACAAGGGGGTAGGAGAAATAAATACAATAAATCTTTCAAAAACTTTTAATGATAAAAGCAGGTTAAAAGTAAAAAGATGGGGAAAATATCATGCAAACATTACTCAAAGAAAAGCAGGACTTTATCTATATTAATATCAGATGAAGTAGACTTTAAAGCAAAGGAACTACCAGAGACAAAGAGGGATATTATATAATAATAAAAGAGTTAATTCACAAGAAGACACAGCAATCCTAAATGTTGTATGCACCAAACAAATATATGTTTCACAGAAAAACACTGAAGGGAAAAATTATACAACTGAAAGGTGAAATGGATAGATCTACAATTATAATTGGAGACTTCAATACCCCCTCTCTCAATAACTGGTACAACAACTAAGCAGAAGGTCAACAAGGATATAGAAGAACTCAAAAACACCATCAACTAAAATGATCTAATTGACATTTATAGTACCCTCCTCCCAACAATAGTAGACTACACATTCTTTTTAACATGGACCATATCCTTTACCATAAAACAAACACTGACAAATGTAAAGGAATTGAAATCACAGAGCATGTTCTCTGACCATAATGGAATCAAACTAGAAATAAATAACAGAAAGATTACAGAAAAATCTCCAAACACTTGGAAACCAAATATTACTAAATAATTCATGAGTCAATAAGGAAGTCTCAAGGAAAGTAAATACACTAAACTGAATGAAAATGAAAATACAGCAAAATTTGTGGGCCACAGCAAAAGCAGTGGTAAAAGGGAAATTCATAGCACTAAATGCTTACATCAGAAAAGAGAAAAAGTCTAAAATCAATAATCTAAGCTCTTGCCTAAAAAAACCTAGAGAAAGAGCAAAATAAACCCAACAAGCAGAAGGAAAGAAATAATAAAGGTAAGATCAGAAATTAAAGTAAACTGAAAGAGAAAAACATTAGAGAAAATCAATGAAACGAAGAGGTTATTTGAAAAGATCAATAAAATTGACAAGCCTCTATTAAGACTGACAAATAAAAAATGGGAGAAGGTACAATTTACCAATATTAGGAATGAAACAGACCTAGCAGATGTCAAACAGATAACAAGAAATATTACTAATAACTCTGCACACAAAAATTTGACAACTTAGAAAAAAAAAAATCAATTCCTCAAAAAATAAAATTACCACAGGCCATTCAATATAAACAGACAACTTGAATAGCCCTCTAGCTATTAAGAAAATTGAATTTGTATCTTAAAGCTTCCAAAATGGAAATCTCCAGACCCAGACAGTTTCACTGGAGAATTCTATCAAACATTTAAGGAAAAATTATCACCAATTTTACACATTGTCTTCCAGAAAATAGAAAAGGAAAGAACACTTTCAAATCATTTTATGAAGCTAATATTACACTGATACCAAAACCAGACAGACAGTACAAAAGAAAACTACGGACCAATATCTCTCATGAATGAAACACAAAAATGCTTAACAAAATATCAGCAAATAGAATTCAGCAATATATAAAAAGAATTATATATCATGACTAAGTGAGCTTTATTCTAGGGATGCAAGACTGGTTCAATATTTGAAAATCAACAGTGTAATATACCATATTAATAGATTAAAGAAGAAAAAAGTCACATGATCATGCCAATTTATGGAGAAAAAGCATTCAACAAAATTCAACCATCATTCATGATAAAAATTCTCAGAAAAATAGAAATAGAGGGGAAATTCCTCAACTTGATATAGAGTAACAACAAAAAGATCTATAGCTAGCTTTTCACCTGGATGGTGAAAGTCTGAATGCTTTTTCCCTAAGATCGCAACAAGGCAAGGATGTCTGTTCTCACCACTCTTTTCAACCTTGTGCTGGAAGATCTTGGTCAGTACAATAAAACAAGAAAAAGAAATAAGCAGCATACAGATCAAAAAAGAAGAAATAAAACTGTCCTCATTTGCAATTGACTTGATTGCCTATGTAAAATATCACAAAGAATCTACAAAAATAACTTCTAGGACTAGTAAGTAAGCCCAACAAGGTCACATGATACAAGATAAACACAAAAAAATCAATTATATTTCTATATAGTAGCAATGAATACATAGCTATGAAAAATAAAAATACAACAATTTCTCAAAAAATAAAATACTTAGGTATAAATCTAATAAAATATGGTACAAGATTTGTATGCTAAAAACTGCACAACATTGATGAAAGGAACCAAAGATCTAAACAGATACTGTTTAGATCCATGAACTGTGTTCATGGATTGGATGATTGAAGATACTAAAGATGTCGATCCTCCCCAAATTGAGGTTTATCACAATTCCAATCTAAATCCCAGAATGATTTTTTTTTTCAGATACAGAAAAGCTTATTCTAGGGAAGCGGCTGTGGCTCAATCAGTGGGGCTCTCGTTTACCCCGGGTTCGGTTCCCAGGGCCTCCTGGTGAAGGCAAGCCCTCCCGCACGGCATGGTTGGCTGACCCAGCGAGCACAAGCAGCAAGGGGGGGATAAATGAATAAATAAATAAAATCTTTAAAAAAAAAAAGCTTATTCTAAAATTTATATGGCAAGGCAAAGAAGCTGTAATGGTTCACACAATTTTGAAAAAGAAGAGTAGCATGAGAGGAATCAGTCTACCAAAATTCCAGATTTGTTAAACAGCCAGATAATCAAAACTGTGTGGCTCCAAGGGATAGACACATAAATCAATAGAACAGAGAAACAGAAATAGACCCATACAAGTATACACAACTGATTTTTAACAAAGGAGCAAAAGTAATTCAATGGAGGAGAGAAAGCCATTTCAATAAATGGTGCTAGAGAAATTGGATATCCATAGGCAAAAAAATGAACTTTGATCTATGTCTCATGCCTTATACAAAAATTAGCTCAAAACAGATCACAGACTTGAATATGAAATGTAAGCCTATAAAACTTTTAAGAAAAACATGGGAGAAAATCTTTGGGATCTAAAGCTAGGCAAAGAGTTCTTAGACTTGATATCATGAAAGGAAATATTTATAATTGGCTTCATCTAAAAACTTTTTACCCTACGAAAGACCCTGTTAAGAAGATTAAAGACAAGATACAAATTGCAAGAAAATATTTGTAAACCACATATCTAACAGAGGACCAGTTTCTAGAATAAAGAACTCTCAAAACTCTGGGGGGAAAAAAAGTATAAAAATCAGCAACCCAATTAGAAAATGGCAAGATATGAAAACAATTTCACAGAAGAGGATATACAGATGGCACATAAGCACAAGAAAAGATGTTCAGCGTCATTAGCCAAGAGGGAAATACACATTAAAATCACAACAAAATATTACCTATCAGAATGGCTACTATAAAAAGCAATGACATCACCAAACGCTAGTGAGGATGTAGAGAAACTGGTGGAAATGTGAAGAAATACGCAATTACTTTACAACCGCAACTGCAAACTTGGGCAATTGACTCAGAGAAATGAAGACTCATGGTCACACAAAAACCTGTACACAAAGATTCACAGTAACTTTATTGGTAACAGTCTCAAACTGAAAACAACCCAGATGTTCTTCAAGGAATGAATGGTTAGACAAGCAGTAGTATGCCCATACCATGGAATACTACTCAGTAATCAGAAGGAACAAATTACTGATACATGCAATAGCTAGGATGAATCTTCAGAGAATTACACTGAGTGAAAAAAAAGTCAATATAGACCGTATAATTCCATTTCTAAAACATTCTTGAAATGACAAAATAATAGAAATGAAAAACAGATTAGTGGCTCTAGGGGTTAAAGAGGGAGCTGTGCAGAAGGGAGGTGCATGTGGCTATAAAAAGGCAACATCAGGGACCCTTGTGACGGAGATATTCTGTGTCTTGACTATGATATCCCATTACAGTTTTGCCAGATGTTAACATTATAAGGGAACTGGTAAAAGGTATAGGGGTCTCTATATTATTTCTTGCAACAGCATGCAAATCTACAATTGTCTCAAAATAAAAAGTTACATCAGTAAGTGCAAAATAATATGCTAAGAGTATATACAGTTTGTTTCCGATTTCATATGAAAAAATCAGATATAGCTCTGGGATGTTAGATTTATGGGAAATTTCTCCCTCTCCAATTTTCTACATCTTTCAAATTTTCTATAATTAACACTAGCTTGCGCATTTGAAAAAGTCTATTCAGAGTTCAGAGAAGAAAAGAAAGACTTCTATGAGGTGGTGGCAGATCAGGGAGAGTTAAAGAATGGGATCTCAATAGGTAGAGGAGGGAACTGGGGTCCAAGTCGGAGGAGAAGAATATCACAGAGCAGAGCCCTGGGATGGGAAGGGAGAAGGGCATTTAGGGAAGGCCACAGCAGGTAGCTCTGGTGGGAGGCAGGTGGCCAGGCAGGCTGGCACTGCCCTGTAGACAGTCTTGACTGTTAGCTCAGAGGAAACAAGACCAGATCTGGCCTGCACAGAGTAAGGAGGCCAGAGAGGCAAGTTAGTGGGCAACTGTGATGGTCCCCTTGTAAGGATGTACAGGTTGACACAGGATGGGATCCCCAGGAATTGAAAGGATTTAATCCATGCAGAGGCGCTAGAGAGGAATATCTAAATCTTTCATACCCAAGAGAAAAAAATATATTACCCACTCTGGTCTTTACTGGTATTGCTCAGGAATGAAAGCAGTGTTTTGTGACATTTCATGTGATTTATCTACTTGAAGTTTTAGTTCTTTCTGAGCCCAAGAAAGAAAAAGGAAGAGCAGTTCACAGTGTCCACCATGAGATTTGATCATCAATGCAGAGAGGGCTTGGTGAATTGCAGAACCACTGAGAGAAAAGCCAGAGAGAACCTCGACAATCAGCCAGTCCCACCTCTTCATTTCACAGATGGGGAAACTAAGGCCCAGAGAAATTAGGGGGTTTGCCCACCATCACAAAGGTTACTGGTACAAAACCAGGACAAGAGCCAAGGTCTCCTTGTTCTCAATCCAGTGCTACTCCACGATTAATAAAAAATCTTGACCTCTTGTATCTGCAGCCAAAGGTTCCCATCACAGTCACTGCTTCAGATCAGTGACAGGGCCTTCTGCCAGTTTTTTCGGGGAGCCATGTGGTGGATCAGATACCCCCGAACAAGGGGAGGTCAGCACTCATCCTTCAAAGGTAATCCCACCCTCCTTCCTCTTATAATTTTCTCAGTAGAGATGAAAGAAACAGCTTAATAAATACTTCTAAAAGTAGACATTAATTTTATAGAGAAGCATTAATGGGTCAAAGAAAGATACAGGTGCCCTTCCTCGCCAACCCATCAGAACAAGAAACACGGAGAGATACGCATTCCTTTCTGGTGCTCACATACACCAGCCACTTTCCCTAAAAGACACCCTAGTCATCAGAGTCTGGAGGCTCATAACCAGCCTCTTCCTTCTAAGTCAAAAAAAACATCAGGAGGAGTTGAAATGTAAAAAAAAAAAAAAAAAAAAGAATACTTTGCTTTTCTGTATTTTCTATAATAACCATGAATTGCTTTTATTATGAAAACATTAAATGTCTTAAATCACTAAAAAAAAAAAAAAAAACAGAGGAGGCAGTGGGTCTAGAGCGCAAGGTCTGGAGGAGAGAGAGAAGAGAAGAGGGTTGGCTGGAAGTTAGAACTTCAGCTCTGACCCTAACTGGCTGCCTGATTTAAAAAAGACGTTGGTTTCCTGGTAAGAAGAAGGCTCGGCTAACGCATCTCCAGGATTTTGGCTCTAACCTTCTGCAAACCTCAAGTTTAGCCTTCCATATGTTGCCACTCTGTAGAAGCAAGCTGACAAATCCAGTTCCTCCTTCCAGCCACTCGTGCACCTATCCTGCGCTCAGTCTCCCTTCTCTTTCCTCGCCGTCATTTTCTTTTCCTGCAACATCACAACAATCACACAACATGGCAATAAAAATACTCCTTGACAAACAGAACATAATTACCAGTTGCTTAAAGAGCACAACCCTAAGAAACTAAAGCCTTTAAAATACCTGAGCGAGGTGAGCCCCTTCCCTACAAATCGCCACGGCTCACCATGAAGAAGTAAATACAAGCAGGCCTGCACGCCACATGTGGTTGTGGTGGGGATCACACAAGACAGCGCGATAAGAACACTCGGGCACAGGGCAAAGTGGGTGAAGCATCCTCACTGGCCTAGCACGAGACCCTTAGGAAGTCTTGATTTTGACAAGAAACGGTTTCCGAATGACCAGAACAGATGGTGATGCTCTCCACGCATCCTCTCCTGCAACAGTGTGAATCAGCTATTAGTGCTATTTATGGCTGTTTAACTGAAAACACACCCCCTTGCTTCCCAGCCACCAAAACTGCTCCATTTCCAGCATAAGCACTGAAAAATATTTATGCCAGGTCTTTCGGAAGTTGCTGAACAAACCTCTCTGGCCTCTGAACTCTGGATTTCCCTGCCTGATTTTTTTTTCTTCTTGGTTGACTCAGCTCTAGTCCAATCTCCAATCCTGTTTCCTGCCCTCCTAGTCTAGACAAAAGACATAATAAAGCTCACACCTGCAGCAGCAAAGAAGGCAGTTTCTTCCCAAGACGCCAGCCATTAAACACACATGCACACACAAGTGCACAAACATATGCACAAGCGCACACATGCACACATTACACATGTACACACATACATACATGTACATACACACATCCCAGACTCTTCTCAAGTTTCAGCATTTGAGAAAACGCTTACCCAGACAACCCTAATTCTTCATCTTCCCACTCTCCATCCCATTTTATCTAATTTAGCAGGCCATGTAACTGTGACATCATTTAGGGCACCAGATTTCTCCCCGTTCATGTTGTCTGGCTAGAGTCACCTCCCCCTAAAGCTGTCATTTATCATGACTAGTGAATAAAAGCAGACGTTACTCTCTTCCTTCCGAGGTGTCCTGGAGAGCCTGCCCAACATGAACACACAGGATGCCTTTGTACCATGTGACCCCCTTACCTTGTCCACTGTAAACTGGTCCAGCAATGACCCAAAGTCAACCATCAACAAATAGGCCTGAGAACCCTGTCTACAGACACCTTCTACTGGCTAACCCTGGCAAGTCCTTTCCCACAGTGGGAAGGGTGAGCATACATTCTGGAAAAATAGATATTATTTTGTTGTCTTGTAGCATAACAGCAATAAACCATCTATTGTGTCTGTACAACTATGCTTCCAGATTTTATGGCCACCTGATTGTTTGAATGTGAGGACATAAAGAGAAAAGTCCTCACTCAATGGCTGAGAAAAAAGTAGAAAGATGTGCAGAGAGAAGGGCCAGAAACGAAGAAGGAATTGAAGGCCAGCGTAGCAGCAGAAGGGTATGTGTCAAGGGATGGAGGGAAGAGTAGAAATTACCAGACCCAGAAATTAGCCTCACTGTCAGGGTCTTGAGAAGAAGCCTCAATTCATATACCCATCAAAGAGATGCACCCCAATGAGAGCAAATTCACTCAGGAAGTGGGCAGGGAGGGTTCTACTCGGGGCTCTGGGTGTAGACAAAATCTCCTTTAAAGTATAAAAGCACCCTGGCCTAGGCTACATGCAAGTTTGATGTCCAGACTGACATGATCCATTTGGAGCCACAAATTAAAAGCTGTATCTGAACCAATGGTACAAGTGAGGCCACAAGAAAAGACCAGTGCAAAACTCTCACTCTAAGGACATTTCTACAGAGCTCCCACTCAAGATGAGCCCATAGTAAATTCCAATGTGTGGGAAAATCCCAGATCACACAAAGAAGGACTAGTACCAACAAGAAGTTGAGATAACAGAAAAAGCTGAAAATGTTTCAAGACTTAAAAGGAAAGATAGCGATGATTAGGAAAGAAGAAACCCTTAACAATGCAAGGAATATTCTTAAAAACTATAGAAATGAAAGTTAAACTCATTGAAATGAAAAACTTAACAGATAAATAAAATTTTATTTACAAAAGGAAAGAATTAGTAACTTGGACAAGAGCTGGAGAAATTATCCAGAATGTAGCATAGAGAGATAAAAAAAGATTAAAAATAAATAAAACAAAACAAAAAGAACAGTTAAGTGACATGAAGGATAGAAAAAGAAGGTCAACATAATAAAGTCCCACATAAAGACTAAAAGGAATGTTTGAAGAAATACAAAGAATATGGAAGAAACACTATTCAAAGAGATAAATTCACTCCTGAATACTATTTGAATTTTAAGAATTTTCCAAATTTCATGGCAGCCAAACACTCATATTTTGAATGTATGTTGAACAAAATAAATAAAAATAACCCTAGATACATCTGGCTAAAACTACAGAATACACAAAGAGGAAATCATAAAAGTAACCAGAAATTAAAGACAGATTACCTACAACAAATGGCAATTATCCTAACAGCATATCTCTCAAAAACAAAATAGAGCCAAAAGATAATAAAATCACTATCTTCGTGTTAGAATTCTATGCCCAACTCAATATCTTTCAAGAATGACTATGAAAAAAACATTTTCAGATAACAACACCTACTGAAAAAGTACTAAAAGATATATTAATATAGCAGCAAGAAGAAAACTAAACCTAGAAGATAGGAATAAATAAATTGGTAGGCCTATAGATGAATCTAAAGCACTATTAAATTAGTCAACCTAAAGGGAGTAATTTTTAAAAGATAAAACTAAAATACTAGATAACAATAATATCAAAAATAAATTTGAGAGGGACGGATTATCTGGCCCACGGTGAGGGCGAGCGGCGGAGCAAGCTCGCAGCCTGCGCCTTGATCCCAGCTGGTTCTCCAGCCCCGCGGTAGCGGATGAAAATGGAGATAGACAGAGAAACCTACAGTGGAGAGGATGCTAGAAGCTAAAAGCAACAAAACACAGAAGAGAAAGGATCACCAATGGCTGGTCTGGCATATTGCATTTTGGCAGCCCAACAGAATAAAACCAACTGAAAAATAAAAAATAAAATAAAATAAAATAAAATAATTAAATTAGAGTTGAAGCTTTCTAAAATGCTTGTATTATTCAAGAGAATAGAAATAATGATTAATTTTAGACTTTAAGTCAAACATGTATGTTAAAAACTACTAGTAATGATTAAAAGAGTAGAATTAGAATGTATAACTTCCTAACCAACAGAGAGAACACAAGAATTCAAAAGTCAACCAATCAAAGAGAAGGCAGCAAAACAAAAGAGAAAAAAGAAACAAAGAAAAAGCATACGGGGCAGATGTGACTCAAATGGTTGGGCATCCGTCTGCCATATGGAGGGACCTGGGTTCGATCCCTGGGACCTCCCAGTAAAATAAAATATATATATATATACATAAGGCACATGGGCTGCCAGGCTCTGTGTGCCGGTGAACCACCAGGCCCCAGGAGCCATGCAGCAAGATGATGATGTAACAGGAGAGAGACGCAGGGGAGAGATAAGACGAGATGCTCCAAAAGCTCCGGAAGCCAGGAACCAAGGTGGCACAGGTGGCAGAACACCTCTCTCCTACATCGGAGGTCTCCAGGATCAAATCCTGGTGAAGACTGGAGGAGGAGGATGAGAAGAGATGGCAGGAAACAGATACAGAGAATTGCCCAGCGAATGGACAAAAAACAGCAAATTTTGTGGGGAAGGGGGGTTTTAAAAATGGATAAAGTAAATAAATAAATCTTTAAAAAAAAAAAAAGAAAAAGCATAAAATACATGATAAAAATAAATTCAAACACGTCAATAATCACAATAAATATAAACAGATCAAAATCACCAGTTTAAAAAGAGATTCTTTGATTCCATAATAACATAGAGAAATAGAAACTAAAGGAATCACAGGTAAGTTACACCAGGCAAACATTAACCCAAAGAAATTTGGTTTAGATATTAAAAGCAGACAAAGTAGACTTTAAGGCAAAAAACAATAAATTAGATAAAGAGGGTCATTACCAAATGATAAGGGAATAATTCATCACGAAGGTAGAACAGTCCTAAACCTGTAGGCCTTTAAAAATATAGCTTCAAAATAAAAAATAAAGCAAAATATGATAGATTACAAGAATAAATTTAAAATACACAGTCATAATGGGTGATGTTAGCATAAATTGATATATTTAGCAGACAAAACAAAATTATAAAGTATATCGAACATTTGAATAATGCAATTAACAAACGTCTAATACATTTTTTTCCAAATTGCCACAATCCACTAATGGGCTGTAAATGAAACTAGTAGACTATAACCATCATTTAAAAAATTAAATTGAATTGAAAATATCAGAGTGCATCCCATATGGCAAAGATAAGCACTATTTTGTACAACTTCTATTTATATTTGTATATTGAGTGATGACGCAAAATATATTTCTTACTGGGGGTTAATGGTTAAAGTTTGAAAGTCTTCAATCTAATGGTTTTAAACTAAAGTCTTTGCCCCCAAATAAAGCATACACATTCTTCTGAATCCCACAAGAAACATTTATAAAATCTGACCAATTACTAGGCACAAAAGAAGCCTCAACCAAACCCAAATAATCAATGGCATATCCTGAATGGTGATGAAAGATGCTCCAAATCCGTGAGTGCTATCTGACTACTTTGCCTCCCCATGGTTCCTTTCAACAGCTTCAGTTGATTGGGATAACCTCTAGCATGCCTCTGTTCCTTGCAAGTGCCAAATAACTTGGCTAGTTATTATTTGTGTAATAGATATTCTGAAAACAACTTTTAGTAGAATGAACTATTGTTGAGTGAAAACATTTGAGCAATCTTTAAGAAGGTGAAACTAAACTAAAGTTAACCATTTTCAACCATTTGAGGTATTTCATCATAGGCAGAGTTGAACACGAAGAAATATACAAAAAAACAATTAAAAATAGATGATGGGAGGCAGCTGTGGCTCAATCAGTAGGGTTCCCGTTTGCCATATGGGAGGCCCCAGGTTTGGTTCCCGGGGCCTCCTGGTGAGGGTAGGCACGCCCGCACAGCGTGGTTGGCTGACCCAGCGAGCACGAGCAGCAAGTGGGGGATAAATGGGTGAATAAATGGAATCTTTAAAAAAAAAAAAAAAAATAGATGAGATTGTTCTGAACTTTGAACAAGTGGAGGTGTGTCCAGGTGTTGGGCACATGGACAGGTGAGTGGACAGGCACAGGAAGGAAGCCAGCTGGCCAGAAGGAATGGTACCCGGCAGGTAAACACAGCCAGCCCGCTTTAGTCATCTCAGCTATCGATAGAGTGACTTTTCCAAGGACACAAGGACATGCCTCTGTTAGTTCGTGCCATCCTTCTGAATTGCTCTCTCATTTCACTCCAGGGATCACTGGCCTGGGATGGAGGGTGTTGCAGTTGGGCAGTTTGATGTAATTATGAATTCCAAAAATATAATTGGATCATGCTTGTAAATTGATCTGTTAATCTGGGCATGATTAAGTTATGATTAGGGCATTGAATGGGCCATGTCAGTAGGGCGTTGAGCCCCACCCCTTTGGTGGGTGGGGAACTGAGTATAAAAGGCAAGGCAAGAACAGAGTTGAAGCAGTCTTTTGAGAAGCAGTTTTGATGTTGGACAGAAGGCCCCAGAAGAAGAGAAGCAAGCCGCTCGCCTGATCATCTACAGCTGACCTTGTGGAGGAAACAGGAGCTAAGCCCGGAGAGAAACGCAGCCCCGGGAAGAGAGGAACCCCAGAAGCCTGAACCCTGGCAAACGCCGGCAGCTGTCTTGCTCTAACACGTGGCAATAGACTGTGGTGAGAGAAGAAACTTAATGCTTTATGGCCTGGTATCTGTGGACTTCTACCCCAAATAAATACCCGTTATAAAGACCAACCCATTTTTGGTAAATCACATTAACACCCCTTTGGCTGACTAATACAGAAGGGAAGTGGGGAACAAGGAGGATGGGACATAGCTAGGAGTCAGGGATGGGCCAGGCAATAAAGATCCTGTAGGCCATGCTAATGAACTGGTCAACTGGGAGCCAAGGCAAGTTTAAGTAGAGAGTGATGCTGTAGGGACCTTGGGATGTAGAGGACAGAACAGAAAAGGGGCAGACTAGAAATAGGATATGCCTTTACTATGATGATTGCACTTTGTCAACCCTCAAGCTTTCAATATAGATGGAATAAAGAAAAAATGTTTCATTGAGGTGAAACTCCCATAGCACACAACTAACCATTAAGTGAACAATTCAGTGGTACTTTGTATGTTCACAATGTTGTACAATTATTCCTTCTACTTCCAAAACATTTTCATCACCCCAGAAGGAAATGTAGTACCCATTAAGCAGTCCCTCCCATTCACCCATCTCCCCAGCCCCTGGCAACCACAGATCTGTTTTCTATCTCTATGGATGGGCCTATACCAGATATGTCATAAAAATGGAATTATACAATATGTGTGTTTGGCCTCTTTTGTGCCTAGCTTTTTTCAGTTAGCATAGTATTTTCAAGGTCCACCCGTGTTTTATCACGCATCAGTGAGAAAGTAAAAATTTAATACTTCAAAAGCAGAACCTAAAGTATTTAGCTTTAAAGCAAGAGAGGTGAGGATAAGTGCAATCTTTTGAGCCTGGGGAACTAAAAGAACAGTGTACCATTAACACAAAGACGGAAGAAGATGCAGGTAGGGTGGAGGCAGAGGGTGATAAATCTGTTTCTGGACACATACTGAGTTGGAAGTGCCAGGAAAAATTCACATTGCAGACATCTACCCAGCAGTGGAAAATGCAGTCTGGGGCTTAAGAGAGAAGCCCCAGCAGGTGGACCAGAGCTGAAGAGGCACAGAGATGCTGTTTTACTGTCCTCTGAGCCCAAGAAGCATATATACATCTGTAGCTACTTCTGTTGCTTAGAGACACAGACACAACACGTGAGCTGCCCTCGCCTTTTGCAGAATGTCATGCATCCAGTTACAAAACGTCAGAGGAGAACCATAAAGAGCAAGGCTCAGGACAGAGAAAATATTATCCTCACCCCAGGGCAGAAGTCAGAGCGAATTTTGCTCTGGCTTTTCTAGAAAGAATTCATTCACTGAGACAACAGCTGGCATTTTCCAGTAAATATCTTCTCTACCACCTCTGACCCTTTATATCTCTTGGTTCTAACATTCTCTGCTTCCAGCATAATATACCAGTGGCGAAGCCTCTTGAGACCCCTATCAGTTTTAACAACTCGTTTAAAAGTTTGATGTAAATATGCAGTCCCACCAGTCTGACTGCAATTCCAGAGATAAAATGCATCTTTCACCCTAACTGAGTGATTCCTCTATGCCTAATTCTAACACACAATGGAAGGAATGGGCTCCAATGCTTACCACCTCCCCTTTGAAGCTCCTTGCCTTCCCTTTCACCTTACTTTGAATATCAAGAGCCATGGGTCACCATGTCTTTCCCCAAAGAGTTATTCATGACTTGATGCCAAGTCCTACACAAATCCATTTAAATACATGCAAAATAATCTTTCCTTGCTTTAAAATATATATACTTACATGTATATTTATTTATTTACACACACATATAAAAATGTACAAATTATACTTTGAAATTGTTTTCTATACCCTCAAGGTTAAACTTGAACTGGAAATTTTAAGAAAAGAAATCATTATGGCATAACTTCTAGCAAAATTAGACCAAAGGAAAAGGAGGGGAATAAAGTGCCAAGAATTGTACATATAGAGCAAGAGATGCACAAAGAGAGGAGAAATACCTCTGGGGATAAATATGGTGTAAGTTAAGGAACAAGAGTGACTCATGATGAAAGAAAGTTCTCAGAGTCAGATCCCTTCAGCACAGCCTTGCTGAGTCCCTCAGCAAGCCATGACCCCACAGCTGTGTCCTCACCCCTTCATTCATCCTTCAGTCAGCCGTGATGTTCCTGAGTGATGCTAGGAGCAGGGGTTCTAGGACAGAGGGACTCCCCAGGAAGACAGACAGACAGACTCTGTCCTCATGGAGCTCTCATTTCAGAGAGTGTTAGTGAGGGAAGACTGACAAAAGACAGGTAATTTAATAACATACAGACGATGATGAAGTGGTGACAACATGCAGGTAATTAAATAAATACACATAGTCTGTCAGATGGGAAGGTGACCAGGGATGGCCAGGTAGAGACAGAGGGACCCCTTCAGTCAGCAGTGAGGGAAGGGATGCTGAGGTGAGGTTTCTTCAAAGACGCCAGGAGATGAGGGAGGGTGCCATGAGGTAAGCGAGCATTTGAAGAGCCTGTTTCAGACAGAGGAAACACAGGTGCAAAAAATGGAACTGCAGGGAGAGCAGTGTAGCTGAGAGGGAAGGAGTGGGAGAGTGAGAGCAGCACTTGTAGACTGTGGTAATTTATTTGTTTGCCGTGTGTGTGTGCCAAATTGACCTGGATGGATGGGTAATGGCTGGGCAAATCAGGAAACTTATCTGAAGGAAACATTAACTGCTAAAGTGGGGTCTGTAGCTCTTAGGTCATAGGCTGGCTTTAGCCATCATCCTAACTCCTTCCCAGAAGTTTTTAATTGAATCAATATGCGGGCTATCTTCCAAGAAAATATTTCGCTCCATTCTTATAACAGAAATCAACAAGAAAACAGGATGTGCATTACTGTATGCAAATGAAAAGTATGTATGTCCATTTCCTAAACAGCTTTGCTAGAACACATACACCCTCTAAAATAAAAGATTATCGATATTTAAATTATATTGGCTGAATAATATACACAGATAGCATACAGACATTCTTTGTTTACTCAGCTTGAAGAGATAACCATAACATACTTTCCAGCTCTCTGGAAGTGAAGATACTTGTTTTATTCTCATACTAAAATACCTCACTGGGACGTAAAAGGAATTAATGGCCAGCTCATCTGAATGGAAGTTATTCAAAATAGTTTTAGACTGGTTCAGCACACTCCTGTAAAGGACCAGACAGTAAATATCTGAGGTTCTGTGGCTTCATGCACTCCTGGTCACAAAGTCTGCTTTTGTGTGTGTGTTGGGGGGTGGGGTTCAAGGCCATATAAAAATGTAAAGCCCACCCCAGCTCATGGCCATTCATTTAGGCCATCACTTGCAGACCCCTACTTTCGACAGACGTAAGAACGAGGTACCCCAGCTCAGGCCCCTAACAATTAAACCCCAGGGAGAGATCCGCGGACAGGTCTGGATTACCTCTTTCAGTCTCTCCAGCTCATTTTGGAGGGCCTGCTTAGATATCTCCACGTCAATCACCTGCTGCCGGAGAGTGTCGTTTTCATCTTCCGCTTTAGCACGCTTTTCCTCCACGGCTTCAAGTTCATGGTGCAATCTGACAGATACATCTTTGGCTACCTGCATCGAGGCACAGAGAAAGACCGTTGGGATGTGAAGCTCTCTGCACACATTCAAAAAACTTCAGGTACAGAATAATTAAGTAATAGGGTATTAGGCCAAACAGCAAAGACCCTGGCCAATATATAACAAACCTATTTTTTTTTTTTTTTTTTTGGTGGTTGTAGAGGATGTTTATTCATTATGTTAACTCGTTACCTGCTGAAATTCATTTAACATCTTTTACACAGCAGTGAATTATGAAAAATTTGCACAGAAATGTTACAAATGGTCCCCCAACCTTCACAAGGACAATGGTAAATCAAGAATTCATCACATAACATGCAGAACTGTGTGGGAGAGCGTGTGGTCTACAATGTGAACTATGGTCCATGCTCAGTGGCAAAGCCCCAGGATATGTTTATCAATTGCAATGAATGTGCCACACTAATGAAGGATGTTTATGTGGGAGGCTGTGAGAGGTGTGGGGAGTGGGGCATATGGGAATCCCTATATTTTTTGTGTAACATTTATGTAAACTAAGTGTCTTTTAAAATAAAAAAAAATTTTTTTAAAGAGTTAAGCACCCCCCCACATACACAAAGCTTTTGGGGGGGCCAGGGGTACTTAAGTCTCCTGGTTGGGAGGGCAAAAGGGGTGAGAAGCACAGGTTCTGGCAGGAATGGGGCAGGGAGTGAGGTATGACAGCAAGGCAGACTATGAAAGCTGTACCTTAGAATAGCATGTTATCTTAAATGAGTGAAGAAAATCGCCAGAGAATGAAACTTATTTACAGAGGGGAAAAAAAGAAAGAAGTTTGGGAAATTAAAACAATCTAGTGGTTACTGGAAAATGTCTCCCTCTTTTTAAAATAAAATTTTTTTTTTTTTTGGAAAGTACTTGTAAGGTAATATATTCTTCCTTTTAAAAAAGAAATCTTTCCCCACCCTGTAATCTAAGTACGTGGAGTTACCACTACCTAATTTATCTCTTTTGTTAACAAATCTATTTTTAAAGGAGGAGGTATTAGCTTAAAATATGGATGCCACATTATAAGGGGGAATATGACTTTCCTCTTGATTAAAAGGCCACTTTGGATAGCCCTACTCCCTTACAGAATGTCATCAAGGAAAACACTTCAGCCAGGACTCACTTGCTTTAGGTGACGAAGTAAAATAGAAGAATAAAGAATAATAAATAAAAATTTCTGCTCCCTGAGGGGAATATTGAAGCTGCCTGCTAAAACAAAAACACACATAAAATAATTCTGCATGCCTTACATGTTTAATGTAGTCAAGTTATAAATTGTCAGCTATGACTCTGATTTACCACACCAGATGTTAATGTTAAAAGCAGATGAACGTTTTTACTTTCTCAAAGCAAATGAGGAAAGAAACGTTGCAAGAGAAATATAAACCAACTTTATACCATGTTGAATGACATTTTGCTAGTGGCTAATGACTTTTATAGAATTACAGAGATTCTTTGCTTGTTATCATAATGAAAGGCTAAATGAAATTTCACAAGTCTTCCCATAATAAGTAGGACATCATGCATAATTCATCTCTAGATAAATTATCTGATAATTGGGTCAAAAGGGAAGATGACCATGGAGAGAGCAAATGTTATAAAGTCTAGAATTCCTTCACCTCATTCCTGTTTCTGCCAGTGGGCATCAAAGACCCTTTAGACAATTACTTGCAATCTTATATCTCCTTTACAAGTCTCACTGGAATTCTGGGTGCTACAGGATTTCTGCATCCTAAAAACTTAAAAATGTTAAGTGACTATGGTCAACCTTTAAGAGTGGCCCTTGACTATAAATGAATTGATAATTAATAAATTTTTAAAATATTTCAGATCTTTAGGAGAAATTCTGTTTCATTTCTATCCAATTGTCAGACCAATAGACAGATATTAATTCTTTTTTATTATAGCTCCGTTATTATGATTTCTTCTTTAGGTTTTAAAATTACAGCTCATGGGGTCGGATGTGGCTCAACTGGTTGGGCGTCCGTCTCCCATATGGAGGGACCCGGATTCGATACCCGGGACCTCCCGGTAAAAAAAAAAAAAAAAAAAAAAAAAAATTACAGCTCATGATGGATTGAAATCTTGGGCTGTCTACAGCCTTATGACTATACATTGCCCTTGAGGCCATAAAATAAACAGAGAATGTTTATGCTGAAATCTGTTGAGATAAATATAAGCATTCAAAAGGATATTAAAAGAATGTACAAATTGGGTCTGAGGGTATTCAAATCTGAGATTCCATCCTCAGCAGCTTCAGCTGGGCATGCTTCCCTCTCACTCACCTTTAAGTCCTGCTCCAGACTTCGAATAAGCTCGCCATCCACCTGGCCAGTCTGAGCCACCTTTAGGCTTTTCTGTTCAGCTTTCCTGAGACGGTACTGCAGAATTCGGCAATTTTTATTAGCACGGTCCAGTTCTCGCCGAAGTTCCTGCAGCTGGTAAACATCTTCCTCTAAATAACTGTCCCTCATCTCCTCCATTTCAGCACGGAGTTCATCCAATTCATCCTACACATACCAGAGAGACAGTAGATTTATAAGTCAAGTCCATCAGAAGAAGATGGTGTCTTCCTCCTCCACCCTGGCTCGTCAATACTCAATATTAAAGATCTACACGCTTGGCCATCAGCTTAGGGCCACGCATCTGTGATATGGCAGAGTGGCTTCTGGAGATACTCATGGGATATAACATAGCCAAGTACCTTTCCAAATCTTATGGATCCAAAAATTAAAAGACAGCCGGGATTATTTGTAGCAGCCTCTCAGAATTTTTCCACCTCCAATATTTCCTTACATAATCATAATCATAAATAAAATAAAATTTGAAGATAATTAAACCTTTAGATTCAAACCAAACAGGGACCTAACCCTACATCTCTAAGGCACAAGCGAGGTACCAAGATGTATCAGGAAGATCTTGCCCTCAAAGAATACAAAGTTTAGTGGGATAATAACCAGTTACTGTTAATTGCCACTGGAATTATAATATACCTTCAAATGTTTCTAAAATTTTGTTCCACAGCACAAATTTCAGCATTTGACTATGCAACTCATCACAATTCTAAAGTTATAACGTTTTCAATTCTCTCATTCCCCATCCAGAAGCAAGTGCAGTCAGCTCAACACCCAAGCCTGGCCCAGCTGCAGAGGGCCTTCCTCCTCTCCTGCCCTCCATCCACCTGTAGACCATTCTCCACCCAGCAGAGTTCTCCTTTTAATACACACTAAGAATATTCACACGAAGTATAGTCTTTAAAGTCTTCCCCTTGGCTCCAAGGCCTCTACCTCCTCTTCCTCCCCCTCCCCCATCCCAGCCACATGGCTTATGTCTATGTCCACGTTCATGTCTATTTTCACATCTATGTCCACATCTATGACTACATCCACATCTACGTCCATGTCTGTCTACATCTGTGTCCACTTCTATGACTATGTCCATATCTATGGCTACGTCCACATCTATGTCCACTTCTATGACTACTTCCACATCTATGTCCACGTCTATGTCTACAGCTATATCCACATCTATGGCTATGTCCATGTCTATGTCTACATTTATGGCCATGTCCATAACTATATTTATCTCCACATTTACGTATATGTTTATGTCAGTATCCACATCTATGGCCATGTCTACATCTACATCTATGTACATGTCCACATCTATGTCCATGTCTATGTCCACATCTACGTCGACATCTATGTCCATGTTTATGTCAATGTCCACATCTACGGCCATGTCTATGTCTACATCCATGTCTATGTCCACATTTACATCTATGGCCACATATATGTCCATGTCCACGTCTATATCCACATCTCTGCCTACATCTCTGCCTATGCCCATGTCTATGGCCATTCCATGGCCTTGCATGCCCCTTTGGGCCCCAGGACTCTCCCATTAGCCCTCTTCTTAACTGCAGATCATTGTGCAGGCTAGATGTAAACAGCTCATGTTTGTGGCATAAATAATCACCAACATTACTTGCACTGAAAAGAAAATTAGGGAGAGACCATAATTGCATGAGTTTGGATCACTGCTTTTATAACTCATATTTTATCTATATTCATATAATAGAAGCCATCCTTTATTAAGCACTTTACCTTTATTATCCCTAACTCTACAATAACCCTGCCAGGTACATATTGCCCTCTTTAATAGACAAGGAAACCAAACCCAAGCAGGGTAAGTTATCCAAAACTTCCCAACTAATAAACTGAAGCTAGAATGCACACCCAAGGCTCTCTGTTTCCAAACACAAATTCTTCCTGGTGAAAACTATAAATTACTTGCTACAACCAGGATAGATGAGACAACATGACACCTTAAATTTAAATCGTACTTTTAGCTCAGCATCAATGTAAAATAATAAAAGCAGCTTAACATTTAGGACTTTACAACTGTCAACACACAATAATATCCATTATAGCAATTGGTCCTCAGGAAAACACTGCAGCATGCATCAAAGCTATTATATACTCCCAGTTTAAAATGAAGATATTGAGATTCTAAGTTTAATGGCTTCCCACACTTGTCTGTTAGAGATGGGACTGAAACCAGTGTTTCACCTCTTTTCACACAGCCTTGTAAAAAGCAATTTTCAGCTTCAGTGAAAAGAAGTTACAAGAAAAGCTAATTATAAGCCATATAAGCTGGCAGCAACATTCTGAACAGAAAAAAACTGTGATTATTCAAATTAGGGTCATGATGGATAGTGATTTTCAAACTAACATTATATTAATTTTCTGACAGGATGCCCTAATTTAGAAAACATTGTATTCCAGAACCAGAAAGATGTCTACCATTTAGATGTTTAAGAAAATCAAATCAAGCAGAACATATGTTTGTGGCAGACATAATATAGAGGTAGTAAATAAAAATGAAATGTTGCTGTCACTTTTTTCATATACAGAAATTAATAAGAAAATCTCTTGCCTTAATCATCAGTTTTATATTAAATTAGCAGCAGGTCTGTCAGATAATTAAAGGCTAGATCACTAGCTCACTGAAAAATTAATCTTGTTTTAATCAAATATATATTTCAAATTTTTATAAAAAATGACCTCTTGGAAGAAGTGTGAAGCTGCTCAAATATTTCCCTTCTCCTACAGATAACAAATTTAACTTATTATATATATATTACATTAGTGGAATAATGAGGAATAATGTGTGCCACAGTAAACCAAAATTGAAACAAAATGCTTCAATGAGAAACTCTGCAAGGAGAGTTTCATCCACAAATGTAAAATAAAAACTAAATCCACGGCTTCCTAGTATAAGTGATGAAAACTCTTGATCATACTCATGATTTTATTCAAATCCTAATCTCATTTAAACAACCGAAAATCAATAACTATTTCTATCTTAAGAACCCCTCTTTAAATAGACCCAATTGAGACAGGAGGCGCAGTCGCCTGGCTACTGTTGCATTAATTCCCTCTTCTGGGAGCTGCAGACAGAAACTATTGTCTGCAGTCAAACACAAATAATCCACCTCCTTTCCCTCTGGACAATGGAAATGCTTTCCGCTGAGTCCCAGCTGTAGCTAAGGAGGCGCGGGGCCGGCCACCATTGTTCACCAAAGTGACAGTCCGCTCGGCAGCTGGCGGGCTTGGCCGCTCTGATCTGCACGGTCCTGTGAAGGGAGGTTAGCAGAGCCCCGCTCCCACAGGCTGGGTGTGGAAAGCGGGAATGCCAGGAAAGGACTGGGACCACGGTGCATCCCAGCATTGGGCTGGTACCTGCTGCCCCCAGGCCACACGAGGGCCTGGAACCCACTGGAGCTGGAAACTCAAAAGGGCTGCCTCAGGTGTGAAACAGAAGGGTAAGGGTGGGTCAATGGCCATACACTATAAAGCCAAAAGGGCCTTCACGATAATCTCCCCTAGGAAATTATTCATCTCAAAAATCCAATGTTATCTGCACTTGTAGCTAGCACTGACTTTATTTATTTATTTATTTTTAACCAAAAACAATTCCTATGAAATAACTGAGAAAGCAGAGCGAATATAAAAGAGCCTTTGCCCACACTGGCCCTCCCTGCGCTACTGGAGTACTCGATTGGGGATGGGGGTGTTGTGAGCCTGTCAGTAGTAACATCAAAAGCATTTGCAAAGGAGGCCAATAAACTCAAAGTGAGTAAACCCTCCTGAAAGTGGAAATAGAACATCATTAGTATGTTCACAATGAGCGCTAAGGCTTAGAGCTCTGGGGCAAAGAACCGCCCGGCAGGCAGGCAGGTAGGCAGGCAGCACACCCACATTTTGCACAAGTCTTTATCATTAAGAAACATGGTTGAGAGAGGAGCTGGGCATTTGGGTAATTGAACTCAACTGCTCACCAGAATTTCTGAATCCTTCCAAATATATTTGAGTTCATCAGAGGCAAAAGGAAAACAAGAATGCTTTTCTGTGTCTTCATGGAAAAAGCCAGTTACCTGGATTGAGTCATATTTGCATTTTTCAGCTCGTCACCTTGGAGCCCTTTAATGAAGGTGGCAAAGGAATAGGAAGTGGGGGCTGCCCCATACAGCATACTATTTAAAGAAGGTATGCACTTGACATATTTGCTATTAAAAAAAAAAAAAAAAAAAATGGCAGTCTGGCTAAAAGAACAAGAGAATTCTACTTGAATTTCCTGATGAATAAATAGCCTCCTATGGGTTTTGTAACCTTATTTTTCTGCTTGATTGCTCTTTGGTCATTCCAACTCAGAAATTGTGACTGTCTTTTACAACAGTGAAATATTGACTCGCAAAAGAACATAATACGTTATGTGGTCGCAATCTTCTAGAACATATCAAGGTAACATTTCTGGGTCAAGGGGGTGACTGCAAGTCTCTTCTTGTCAGCTGACATTTTGAACAGGCAGATGTGATAGTTAATCGCAAGAGTTCTATGCAACATTCCCAAAGAAAGCAGTAGGTCCAGGATTCGCTTTTATCTACCATCTAAATAAAATTACCCCTGAACAACAACAGAAAGGGTAGTTTCAATCTGTGCACATCTTGTGGAAAGACTGGCCTACTGACCCATGAAGCCAGGAATAATCTTAGCCAATTTTGCATGAGTGGGCGGGCTCACTGGCCTTCAGCAAAGCCCACGAGGAATTCTTGTGTTTCTTTTCCAAAGCGAACTATTGTCACTTAAGTTTTTGAATGACCGCGCACAGACACAGACACATGAAGTTGTTCTCCTGGTTTCCTAGCCTTCTTCAGATCCCCTTCACCCACTTCCCTCTCTTGTTCTCAGAGAAAAAGCTGGAGATGGACTCAGGCATAGTAAGAGGTTCACTGTGGTACTCTGTCCACAGGAAATAACAACCAGACATCTTCCCATATTAAACCCTTCCAGTGGGAGCTACAAGGCCAACTGTATAGGCGCTAATGGAGAGGTGCTTATTATGGCCTTTTCACCTAAAAAGAAAACAGTGATCCCCTAGCAAGGCCAAACACTGAGAATACTTTGAACTAATAAAATAATCCCGAGGCAGTGTATTCTGAGAAAAGCAGCCTTGCTGAAAGTCAGGGCGCAGCATGGTGGAGTGAAAAGAGAAAAGGCTCTGGAGGCAGGAAAATAAAAGCTGCTGCAGCATTTACCAGCTGTATGACCTTGGGCGAGTCATTTAACCTTCCCGGTGTCTCAGCATCCTTGTCTGTGAAATTGGGGTTATGATACATATAACAACAACATACTACCCTCTGTTGTTGTGAGGTTCAACTGAAATAGCAAACACACCAGATCAGACACCAGGAGAATCTAATGATGTGAAAAGATGAAGCAAATAACCAGTCACCGAGGAATGAACCCTGGAAATGACATCAAGATCAGAGATGAAACGAAAAACATTAGTTTCTTTAAAGAAACTCAATTTTCTGTTGCTCAGCAGTCATGATTTGGAGAAACACCATTCAGTCAGAAACGCCATGGGTCAGGGATTATGCTAAGAGCTGGGGCTGCAAAAATGAACAAGATTATCTTCCCAGACCTCAGGGAGCTCGCATTTGTGGAGGATTTGGAAAGTGCTGGTTTCATGACAGAGGCACGCACAAGAGTCACCCTTTCTCTTCTGACACTTTTGAACTGCACTTTCCTGGCTACTAAATAAAAGCAAGTGGCAAAAGCAAACATAGCTATTTGCAACTTCTCACTCCCAGTCCCAGCCTGCTCTCCTTTCTCACCTCTCTGCTTCCCTCTTTCGACAAGATAAAATAACCATTGGACTCAGGTGGTTAGTGCAGCTCCTGATAAGACCTGATTCAATCCAAACTGCACACTCCCCCACCATTCACCCTAAACACCACATCCTTGGCCCCACCAGCCTAAGGCTGGGCCTGAATCCTGCAGGTTGATGATCTGCTGAAAAATCAGCAGCTCAAACTGCCTAACCCAGGGATGGTGGAAAACCACTCCCTTGGTTTGGGAGGATATTCATTAAGATCTTAATAGGGGTACACGAATAGATTTATGCCACCGGAGTTATTTACTAACCTTGAGGATTACAATAAATTAAAATAGTTGCACCCAATAGAACACCCTTATTTTCTCTCAAGACACCCCGATTGTCTCATCTGCCAGTAGGGTCTGACCCCTCCGTGCTGCTGCACCAGCCCTGCTCTCCTGAGTAAAAGATGGAGTCGATCTAAGCGTCCTCATGCTAACAAGACTAAGAGGCCATCCACCAACAGGCCCTGCCGGGAAATAATCAGATAGGGCGGCAGAGGCTGCGATTCCCTCGAAAGTGTGTGCGCGCAAGGAGGAGGGCCTCTCTGGACACAGGAAAACCCGGTTGGTGGACACGTACAAAGGACCTGCTAGCCAAACACTACTGTCCCTCAGCAATAAGCCAGTTCAAAGGACTCCTGAACTCAGGGGGATACACCCCTCTGCCTGCGCTGAGTCCCCGATGGAGACGCTATGGGTCCCTGACTCTGTGTGCCCCCAGGAGGGCCAGGAGGGCCGCGAGGCGTGCCCGCAGCCTGGGTCGCCCGCACTTTCTGGAGCAACTCCATTCACGCGCATTTCAGGGGCTAAAGTGCCTTGGCTCAGGGGCGACCCCCTCCCACAGGTGAGGGTGGGGACGCATGGTGGGACAGGACACAGACTGATGTGTCCAAAATGTTACTATAGTCACCCTTTCCCCCAAACGACCAGAGGAGCAGAATCAGCGCAGAGAAGACTTCTAGAAACAAGAAGACCTAAATGATTTGACAACTGCCCAGGACCAGCAGGTCTGGCCGCTCCATTCTGAAGTTGCGGCTGAAGTTTCCCAGAGTGTACCGGGGAGGGAGGCGAAATGGAGGGCGGGAGGGAGAGAGCGCTGGTTAGGCCCCAGAAGGCGGTGCTCGCGGGTCCCCGCTGCACCCAGCCCCCCGGGGGCCGCTGGGCGCGCACCTCCAGGGACACGTGCCGCGGAGCGCTCCGCTCACCTTGAGATAGTCGTTCTCCGAGCGCAGCTCCTCCATCTCCCGCAGCAGCTCCTCTTCCTCCGAGGCCCGCAACTGCCCAGGCGGCTCGCCCGGGCGGGGCTCCTTGGAGGTCCCGCAGCCTCCATGCCCCCTCCCGGGGTTCGCTCGTTCAGACCCTCCGCGCCCCACTCCATCTTCCGTCGCGCTGGGCACCGGGGACCCGGGGAGGATCCCGCCCGGGCTGCTGCGGCCCCCAGGACCGGCGCTAGCTGCAGGGGGCGCGGCGAGGCGCGCGGGGGGCTCGGGACTGCCGGGCGGCGCTCCCCGGGCTGCGGGGCTCGGCGTGGGGGCTCCTCGCGCGGGTTCCCGGTCGCTCGAGCCGGTGCCGGACTCGGCGTCGCTGCTGGCGGCCGGGAGAAGGCGCTGCTCGTCGGACAGAGCTTCGGAGGGGCAGTCGGAGAGGTCGGAGCTGCTGTCCGTGTGGCTGAGACGCGAGCCGGGGGCCGGGAAGCCGGCGGCGCGGGCCGCGGGGGACGCGGCGGGGCCCTGAAGGCCCGCAACACGGGCGGGGGGCGCCCCGGGGCCGCGCTTGGCTTTGCGGCCCTTGGCGGCGGCAGGCAGCGGCTCGGCTCCGGGCGACGGTGGCGGCTTCCCCGCCCGGGCCAGCAGCTCGGCGCGCGCCGCCTTCCTGGGGCCCGGGACGGCCCTGGCGCCGCCTGCCGCCTTGGTCCCGGCGCCGGTCGGCGGCTTGTCCTTCGCGCCGGGGGCACTGCCGCCGCGCCGGGAAAGGCGGCTGGGTGTGGCCAGGAGGGGCCCGGGCGAGGGCGGCGCCTTGGCCCCGAGGTTGGGCGAGCGCGGGGTCCCGGGGACCGGGGCCCGGGCCGGGGAAGGGGCAGCTGGGGCCGGGCCCGGCGCCGCGGGCCGCGCATGCAGGTCCTTGAGGAAGGGTCTGGCGGGCGAGGGCGCGCGGTGCAGCCGCCTCCTCTCGGCCAGCGGGTGCAGGTGGTGGTGACGGTGGTGCTGGCCGGGCGGCGGTGGCTTTGCCTCCGGGGCGCAGCCGCCGGCGGGGCCGTTCAACGTCTCCATTGCCGGGGCCCGAGCGGCGGGCTGCAGCTCCCGCGGCAGATGCTCCTGGCGGCGGCGGGCAGCCTCACCGGGCGCTCTCTCATCCCTCCGCCTCCCCCGCCCTCCCCGCCCGCACCCCGGCCCCGAGGGTCCCCGCGGGGCTTGCGCACGCCTGCGCCGCCCGCTCGCCTCTCGCTCTCGCTGTCCCCACGCTCGCTCGGGTCAGCGAAGCTCCGGCGCCCTCGCCCCGCCGGCGCCCGGCCGCGCGCCTCTTAGGGCAGCCGTGCTGGCCTCGGCCTCACAGCCCCCCATTCATCCCCGCAGCGCCGGCGCCCGCTCCCCGCCCACTCTTGGGCCGGGCCTCTCTCCCCCGCAGCGCCCGCTGCCCCAGCCCGCGTCCTCCCCCGGCTCCCTCAGGAGAGGACTGCGAGCGCGCTCCCCGGCGCCCGGCGCCCTGTGCGCATGTCCCGGCCCTCGCCAGCCGCCCCGGCGCCCGCGCTCGCCTCTAGCGTCCCGAGCGCCCGGCGCGGCCTGGCCGGGGAGGGCGGGGCCTGGCTCCCGGGCGCGGGCGTGTCCCCGAGGCCTCTCCACCCTGGGATCCTCCCGGATTTCTGAGGCTGGAGAGACAGTGCCTGGAGCTGAGGGAGGAGGGTGGGAAGCGGGGTCTGGCTACTTAGGGAGACGGAAGGTCCGGCGGCGTCGTTGAGCCCCTCTATGATGTGTGAGGTGGTGGGCGGTGGGCGGGGGCGCGCCCATCTCCCATGCGTTGACCAACATCACCCCCCCACACGGCCCCTCCCTCCAAGCCCTGCCTTGCAGGCCCCCGCCCCAGTTCCCTCCCTCCCTTTCCTCTCAACGCTAGGCCCGCAATCCCCATGCTCCTTTTAAGGAAAACGGGTACCCGAAGTAGCTTTCGCGTCAAAACGGGCACCGGGCTCCAAACGTGGCACCCCCAGTGGCCTTGGGAGCTCGGGGAAGGAGGAGCTGTTGTAGAAATCGGAGGAGCCTGGAGATCAGAAAGGGAACTCCCAGTCAGGGTTCCGGCCGCAAGCCAAGCACGGTTAGACATTTTGTAGGCATTGTTTCCATTAATCTTCATAAGGCAGCCGAGTTGGAATGATAATCCTCCTTCCGGGTGAGGACATGGGTGCAGGGAAGTAAAGACGCTTGCTGGGATCCCTCAGCCAGTCAGCGACTGAGTCAGGATTCAAACCCAGATCCCCCAAGGTACTCAATCCCAAGCGCTCTCCCCTCGGAGACCCAGGCCACCAATACCGGCGCTCCCTCGAGGAGAGGAGAACTTGGGCAGGTCACTCGACCTTGGTGAGCCTCGGTTTGCTCACCTGTGTAATTAGAAAACACCACCCCCTGAGTATTTGTTAGGATTAAATGAGCAAATGTGAGAAAACACGGTAAACTGCTAAGTGTGTGCCTAGGGGTTGGATGTTGGACCATACCGAAAGGAATCAGACCCAGTCTGTCCTCTAGTGTTGGCTTTGGAGGGAGGCAGAGGAACAGACAATTGCCAGGTGCTGGCATGGGCATTTCACCCAGCCTGGAGAGATAGCGCAAGGCTTCCTCTATGTTTGAGGCATGCCTTGAAGGATGGGTTAGTCTCCTAGGTGATGATGGCCCAAGGACCAGCCAGCAGCCTGAGCCTGGCCAGATCTCCCACCCTAGAATTTGGACGTTATCCAAGGCTGACTATACTGGCAGCAGTGCTGAGGGCAGGTCAGTTGCTGTGACAATAGCACAGGTGAGGGCTGATAAATAGCTCTATCCAGGCAATGGGTGTAGAGATAGCGAAAAGGGGATGGATTTGTGAATTCTAAAGGAAAAATAGACTCCAAAGTTTGTGATCATATTCACAAAATTACCCTATGTACCCACCTTCTTTTTTGAAAAAAATGCAGGGTAAACTGATCTTTTTAAAATCCTATTAATCAGGAGAGACACTCTCAGAAGACATCCTGCCTGCTTTCTGCTCAGATTCACTTGAGAAGCCTGGGCCATGTCCCACTGCCAAGCTCCAAGGGGGACGGAAACCTCACCTGCTCTATTAAGCATTTTGCCACTTGTTCTGGGAACTCTTCAGAATGTGAGCCAGCACACAAAAATAATCTGCACCAAATCTGTTTTGATGCAATAATTAATAAGACCTCGGCTATATCTCAATAAATATTTGGAGAAAAGGTCCACGAGAAATTTAAGTTGTTAAATAAGTAAAACTAATCAACGTTAATTTTATCTTTTATCCTGTTTTAGACCCATACTCCACATTATTGACACATTTTGCCTTTATTCCCCAGTTTCTTTATTTTTCTCACTTCTCCACTCTAAGTCTTCTCCCCTTCCTGGCCAACAGCATGTGTACTCAGAAAAAGGAAGGGAAAATGATGGTTATGTTGTCACCCCATAATTTAAAACACTACAAATTTTCAATATGTCAATTCTGAACCATATGGCAGGTCTTGTATTTGCTTTTATTATAATTCAGCATTGCTTATTTCTCTACCTACAAAGTTACTGCCCTTCAAAGCAAAAATGGAGATTTGAAATAGAAGACTCTGACTTTCCTGCCCAACTTTAATGCTGATCTTTAAGTACAAAATAAGGGCAGGTTTACATGGGGAAAAAAAATAGAGCAATGGATATATAGGAGTTTCCATGGCAGATAATACTTATGAGCTAAGCATCTTTATCAACTAAGGAGATAGGACACTGTAGAAGAATATCACCCATAGAAATGCGTTTTAATTATTGTTGCTATATGCTAATTATTGTCAGGCCAATTTTACCTTTGAAGAGATAGAACAATATGGGTTTTATGACCAGACCCAATGATTTGTTCAATTACCTTGGATAAAATAGCTCCAGGCTTCCTGGGTGTTAGAGCCTTGTCTAAAAATCTTTCCTTATTACTAGTTCTACATATACTTCCATCAGGGAGAAGATGGATCAGAAGTATATTTATCTTATAGCCTTTTCAAATAGAAACTCATTTTAACCTAAATTAATGAAATGTAGAGAAATCAAAATCAAAAGCATCAGCAGTTAATACCTCCCAAATGCCTGGAACTTCTTAAACTACAAACCATATTCATACACTTTAAAGAGTTTGTAAATTTAGGATCTGCTGAGAAGGAGGCAAGGGGTCCTGAGCATTTCAAGAGAGGTGAGAAAACTACAAAGAATTTTTATATGAATTTGTGTGTCTGGTACCTCCTGAAATAGACATCAAGTGCATTGAAAGATGCAGTTGAGAGGCAACTGTCTTAACTAAACCACAGTTGGTATTTTTGCTGCTATTTGACCCTTTCTGGGAAACCTCAAGATGCCCAGAACACTTGCATCTCAACTGGGAATCCACCAAATGCCAAAAACAACAGCAAATGCAATCAAACAAAAACAAAAATTCATTCAAGTGAAGACAACCAAACCCCTTTAAAATCAACAAAAACTGACATAAGTGGAAAATACAAATTCTAAACAAACTGCTCTAGTTTATGAGTGTAATGAATAATCAGTTACATAAAGTACCAAGACTCAACAATGGAGCTTTGGCTTTGTGAACTGGTCCCAGAGGACTGCTGATCAGGAGAAAGACTCAGAGGTGTTCTGAGACTCACTATTTAAATATTCTTTACCATTCATCCATTCATAGTCACTTTTCATTTATTCTTTCAAAAGGCACGTAATGTGAAAGGCACTGAATATAAAAGATGAAAAGGCTCAGGCCCCACCCTGGAGAAGTTTATGAAGAGATGGGCAGTTAAAAAAAATTTTTTTTTTTTATTAAAAGAAAGTTGCTATAATAGCAGTAATCAGGGCCAGCTGCATAATTTTCCAGGCCCAGTGCAAAAATGAAAACCTGGGATCCCTTGTGCAAAAATTGAGAGGAAAGTGCTATTAAAGGTTCTAAAATGTAAAGCTTTTCATTTTCAGTGGTCTCTCTCTCCATTTGTTCTGGTGGGGTTTTTTTTGTTTTGTTTTGTTTTGGCTATTTAATGTTGCTCTAAGTAAAGAAAAATTATCATTTTAAATTATTAGCATGAATTTTGCCATAAATCTTTATATTGCGCAATGCTGGTTGTAAATGGAAATATAATAGCATTTAATGTGTATGGAGAATCACCAACTTTCACAACTTGTATTTTGAATCTCCTATGTGCATAGGTAGTTTGTTCTTACCAAAACAGTGGAAATGTTGCACAGAATGAGCTCCACTGTTTTTATTTTGTTTCTTGTTTGTTTGCTTCTTTGTTTTGTTTTGGCACAATCACAATTTTATTCTACATACATTTGCACAGAATCATTTTTTTTTCTTGATATGTGCACATTCTACCAACACTCTCTACCTTAGGCTTACTGGTTGGTGAGTAAGGAAAGACTGAAAGGAAAAGGAGCTAAGCGCCACCCTTTCGTTCCCTTTCCTTCTCTGTCACCATTTTCAGTCTAAATGACTGATTAACATGGGGAAGTAACCGGGGGAAGAAAGGATATGATGGGGTTCCTTGGTTGTCAGCGGCTCTTAGAATACCATAGCCTCCCTTCTGCATTCAGAGCATGTTCTGGTTCTGAAGGAAAACATGGCCTCTCATGGCTGTCAGCGCCCTGCTTACTCAGCCCTAGATGGAACACATGCTTACCTTGTCTTCACTTTGAGTCTCGCTGAGCCCCACACATTGTGGGTCTACCAGAAGTCTGTGCTCAGGGATATCATAAATGTGGCAAGCACATGAGGTGGCAAGAAGCAGCAGGTTCACATTCTTTATGCATTTCTCCACTCATGCATATGCTCCATTGCCCCATGGGACCTCCCTTAAAAACCACACATTCTTTCTGAGTATGATTGATCCCACTGAATAGCATGGTCAGAAGTGGTTGAGATGGCAAAGTTTATGCTGTATATATGTTTCCACAATTAAAAAGAAAAGAACAATGACAGTTGAATGCAATACGTGACCCTGGACTGGATCTAAGAATGGAGGAGAAAAGGCCCAAAAGGACATTATTGGAATATGGAAAAATTGGAATATAGACTGTAAGCTTTACATCAATGTTAAAGTTCTTGAACTTGATAACTGTACTTAAGGTGGTTACATAAGTGAGTATCTTGGTTCTTAGGAAATGTACCTGAAAGTATGTGTTCAAGGAGCATGATGTATACAAAGTATTCTCAAAATGTTTAGAAAATAGATAGAATGATACAGAAAATATGGCAAAATATTAAAATTGGTGAATCTGGCTATCTGGTGAGGGAGAGACATGTTAGAGTTCTCTATATGGGTTTTGTATTACTTTTGCAGCTGTCCTATAAGTTTGAAATTATTTCGAAATAAAAAGCTTAAGAAAAAAAATACACATTCAAAGATAAATTTATTAAGAATTTCACATTTAATGCAACAGTAGGATAGGAAACCAAAGGTTTAGTACTGCTAAGCACAGGACCCCATGGAGTCCAGGCCCGAATCTACTCTGGCCATGTATCTGAACATCTAAAAGGTGCAGAGAAAAGCAGAATCCAGTCCATGCAGCAGGCTCTGTCCCTGTGGAGACAGCACAATGCAGAGGCTAAGAGCACAGGCCCTGGGGTCAGATCTCAACACTGCCATTGTGTCTTTGGGGAAGTTAATCCCTATGTAACTCAGTTTTCTTGCTTGTAAAATGGGGACACTAATAGCACCTACCTCAGAGGATTATTTTAAAGGATTAAATTTTAATACATGTAAACATTTAAAATCATATGACTTGGCATCTAGCAAGACCTGAATAAATATCAGCTATTATTAGTGAAGACGAATAGATGAGGCTTTCGTTGTTTCATAATACCAACTACTCTGAATCTGTGTTCACCAACCAACTTTCTGACAACAGTTTAGCTTCCAATATAAATCTGCTTACAGGCAAAGAATTTGCATAATGGTTTCATTTCTCATTGCAAAATAAAAAAATAGGTATTCTGGTTTGCAAATTCAAAAACAAGAATATAAAGGGGGAAGTGATTAAGTCTGGCAAGGCTTGATGGTGGTGGTAGCAAATGAGCCCTATCGAATGGAAAAGTGGGTCTAGGGTAAGGTTGGTGGGTATTATTGTCCTCTCAGTTTTGAAGATAAGGAAACCAAGGCACAGTGAAGATGAGACATTCACTGGATATCACGAAGGCCAGGCTTTGACCTCAGAAATCCCCTATAGTTTATATACCACTGGTCATGATTTATACTGACTCCCAACATATACTGATACACTGGTGTGCCCTGTCCTCCCTGCTTGCCCCAAGATCTCCTTACTAGGGTGACCAGGCAATGATCATAGTTGCTTGGGGACTTATCCTAGGAGTGAAATGGAGCCCACTTCACAAGATGCATAGATTAGGGAGAAGCTAGAGAGTCAGCCAGATTGGTACCCAAAGAGGACTTACTTCTTCAAGGGAAATTCAAGGCTAGACATCTGCTCTCTAGGTTCTTAAAGTTAGGAGCAGTTCTAGAATTTCCATTCCAGAAATAAGATGATGGTGTAGAGAAGGTATTTTCATTTCCTAGCTGTTAAAACCAATACCATACAATGGGTTGGCTTTAACAAAGGGAATGTATTGGCTCATGGTTTTGAGGCTAAGAGAAATCCAAAATCAAGGCATCAGCAAGGTGGTGCTTTCTTCCCAAAGACTGTGGCATCCTGGGGCTGGCTGCCAGTGATCCTTGATCCTCAACTTTTCTGTCACATGTCAGTGCACATGGCGGCCTCCCCTGGCTTCTTTCTCCATCTGACTTTCACTCTGTTTATAAGGACTCCAGTAATCTGGATTAAAGCCCAACCTGTTTGAGTAGGGCCACGCCTTAAACTGAAGTCACATCTTGAAAAGAATCTTCTTTACAATGGGTCCACGCCCACCAGAATGAGGACTGAGACCAAAAACATGACCCAAATGGGTTTCACAATTCAATCCACCACAGAAGGTTTTATACTCATCAAGAATTGGAGGCCCCTGGGAGTGCATGGAGTCTATACAGGAAGGATGAGTTCAGGCTAATTCTGTATAAATTAAAATTTGAAAAGATGGGGAAGAAGTTTTTTAATTAAAAATTTGAATAGGGCCATTGAGCATGGAGCAGCACATTCCCCATATGGGGATGTGAGGAAAGGCTGGCCTCAAGTTCCTGAATTAACAAGTATTTAAATCGCTCCAAAAGTTTAAATGTAGTTCTGAGAGAATATTATTTGAAAGGAGCAAAGGAAGAAAAGGATTCTGAGCTTCTGAGAAAACAAAGACCATTAAGGCACTAAGGAAACTGCTTGTGATTTTTCAGTTTCCATACAAGGACATCATTGTGTTTGGACCCTCTTCTTTTGTGCTACACGATGAAATAAAACAGTAGGAAAGTGCCCAGCAGAACAAGAATGCTCTAGGGATGTACTTACGGTCTCTAGAGTGAATAAGAAGCATGACTTTGATGCCACACCTTCAAGAACTATACCTCAAGTTCAGACATTCATTTAGCACAGAGACAGTGGGTTGGATCCAATGCTGATTTAACGAGATGTTTTAAGAAAGCCAGAAGTGTACAGGCCCTGAAAAATGACAAAAATGCAAAACTTGTGCACCAAGATTCAAGATTTTATTGCTGATTAATGGCGCGCGTGCATGCACGTGCATGTGTGTGTGTGGTTGACTTGTCACGTCACCCATTTTCAGCTCCTCATCTCACGTGGCAGTTTTTCCACATTCATTAGCAGGGGAGAGTTACCGCAATCATATCGTTCCTCCATTTTGTCCATTTTGGAGGACACTGAGATCTCATCAGAGGTTTGTTCTATCTGAGAGTAGATCTGGGTCAAAGAGGTAGTAAAACGATGGCCGGGAGCTTGGCCCTGAAATCCTAATAGGAGGGAACTTTTAGAGAACAGAGGGATAGGCAGAAGCTGAGGGAAAGGAAAGTCCCCTTCTCAGTGCTTCTTTTCTGCTCCTTTAAGTTGATATTGGACCCTGGAAGGTTTGTCTTTCTCCCTCTCCTTCTCCTTCCTAGAAGTCTTCCAACCATCCATCCAAGTAATACATTTTTTGTTGAGCATCTACTATGTACCAGGCATAGCCACACCCCTTTCCTCCACAGCACCCTGACCTCAGCACCTCATCCGCCAAGGTTGGCATCACCCCACGCTACACCCAAGTTCGCTTGAGGTTCTGGGTAGATGACCAACTCTGAATTTCCTGTCAGTGCATGCTTGGCCAGGGTCACAGCACAGCACATGGTGGAAAAATGCCCAGCCGGGGCTTGTGGCACACGAGACTGCAACATTTCCACATTTATACTGCAGGGACAGCTGGGACCAGAGTGAAGACAAATGCCAGGAGAAGTCTAAGAGCTGCCCTGCCAGTTGCTGGGAAATTTCTTGGCTAAAGGAGACATTTATGTTGGCTTTTTTCTTTTTAATGTTTAAAATGGGCAGAGAATATACTATATCAATCTTTTTTAGATAAGACTGCAAAACCTCAAATGAGAAAAAAAAAAACTGGAAAGAAGACATATGCAATTTCTTGCTTCTGATTCACAATGTTAATGAAATCATTGTTGCTATTTAGACAACTTGCGAATCAAATAAAACATAAACATCTTCACAATAATAAATTTGGCCTGGAAATAAATAGAAGGCTAACTTAAATTTATAGAAAGCTTGATTTTTTTTTCACTTTAAGAAATGCAGCCTTTTATGCACAATAACTGGAACTAGGCAGCATATGTTCTTTGCCAATTTAAGAATTGGAGCACCCAATCTTGGTTCTGTCCCTGGTAAACCAAGAAAGACCTGAAAATGTCTTGCTTTGGGGCCAGACTGACCTAAGCTGAAATTTCCGTGGACCTGAGCCGCTACCTCCACCTGCAAGGAGAGCAAATCTACACAGTGGTGACTTTACTTCTCTCTGGGTTGTTTCCCTTCCCTATGAACAGCATCACAGTAATAGCAATTAAATACTCACCCAAGAGTTGTTGCAAAGATTAAATGAAATAATATCTGGAGAACTCTTTGCACATTAGAAACACGCAGCAAATTCCCACTTAATTAGGAGTCTGACCTTTGTGCAAGTCACTAAGCCTCATGGGCTTTTCGATTCTCTACAACTCTAAAATTCTCTTTCCAAACAGCCTTTCATGGATTATAGACTGTTGTAATTAGCATATCAAACACCAGGCTCATTTGTGCCAGCTTCTGCTTACACTGCAATTACACTGTTTATGTGTAAGTGGTTCTCCCAGTCCCTGAATGGTGCTGCTCTCAATTGAGGAAGCAGTGTCTACAATCTTATTTACACTATTCATTTCCTGAGCAAACCCTCATTCACTGATAGCACAAAGGTACACTTCCTCCCAGCCCCTGAGGAATTGACAAGGTTGACACAAGGCAGTTTGAGCTCTCAAGCCTTCTATGTGTTCAGTGATGGAGACAGAAATGCCCCAATGTGTGAATAGGGCCCCATCTTCACAGGGTGTGGTGGATGGGGTTGGGGGTGGGGACTGATGGGAGAGAAGGTGGTGGATGCTATTTCTACTTAGATGGATGATTGCAATTAGCTATGACAGCCATTTGAAGCTTTTTTAAATGGAAAGGGAATTTTAACTGATCTGAAATCTCCATAAAGATGTGTGTATGTGGGTATGTATCCAACAAAAATCTGTATAGTCCAGGAAGAGAGCTGGATGGAATGGGTCTTAGGAACTGCTGGCTGACTCTGTTTCCCATGGAGTCCTAGTTAAAGCACATTCATTCGGTAAATCAGTTTGCCAAACACAGAGAACACAAAGATAACTGATCATTGCTTTGTCCCTTAGAGAGTCTGGTTAAAGAAGTAACATATTTTTGCATCTATATTCATTACAGAAATAGGTCTGTAATTTTCTTTTTTCATAATATCCTTATTTGGCTTTTGTATTAGGATGATGTTAGCTTCCGAGAATGAGTTTGGTAGTATTCCTTCCTGTTCAACTTTTTGGAAGAGTTTTAGCAAAATTGGTATTAGATTTTCTTTAAATGATTGGTAGAATTCACCTGTGAAGCCATCTGATCTTGGATTTTTCATTTTGGTGAGGTTTTTTAATGACTGTTTTGATTTTTTACTTGTTGAGGTCTTCTGTTTGTTCTAGGGTCAGTATGGTTTGTTTGTGAGTTTCCAGGAATTAGCCCATTTCATCAATTTTGTCTAGTTTGTTGGCATGCAGTTGTTCATAGTGTCCTCTTATGATCTCCTTTTTTTCTGCTGGGTCAGTGATAATGTCCCCCTACTCATTTCTGATTTTATTTGTTTGCTTCTTCTTTCCTTTGTTAATCTAGCCAAGGGTTTTTCGATTTATTGATCTACTCGAAGAACCAACTTTTAGTTCTGTTGATTTATGTTTTTTTTTATTCTTCATTTCTGCTCTAATCATTATTATTTCTGTTCTTCTGCTTGCTTGATTGGTTTGCTGTTCTTTTTCTAGTTCCTCCAGGTGTGCAGTTAGGTCTTTGATTTTAGCTCTTTTTTAATATAAGCATTGAGGGCTATACATTTCCCTCTCATCACTGCCTTTGCTATATCCCATAAGTTTTGATATGTTGTGTTCTCATTTTCATTCATTTTGAGGTATTTGCTGATTTCTCTTGCAATTTCTTCTTTGACCCATTGATTATTTAAGAGTATATTGTTTAATCATCATATATTTGTGAATTTTCCCTTTTTCCACCTGTTTCAACTTTATTTCATTATGATAAGAGAAAGTGCCTTGTATAATTTCAATGTTTTTAAATTTATTGAGATCTGACTTATATTCTAGCATATGGTATATCTTGGAGAAAGATCCATGAGCACTTGAGAAGAACATATATCCTGCTCTTTTGGGGTGGGATGCTCTATAAATGTCTATTAGGTCTAGTTAATTTATCACATTATTTAAGTGCTCAAACAAAATACTTGCTAACCAAATCCAAAAATTCATTTAAAAAATTATAGAGGGATTGCAGGAAGATGATGACGGTCTAACAAGCAGAGATCAATGCTCTCACAAAAACAATGGAGAAAGAGCTAAAAGCTGTCCAAGGGACTTGATTTGGGAGTCAGCAGACCAGGACAGTGCTACACCACTCCCAGGAGGGTGAGGGACAGAGAGACGAAGAAGCCAAACTGACAAACATGAGTTACCAAGCCCCAATGGTGGCTGGGAAGGGCTCCCCTCCCCTACTCGCAAGATATTAAGCTGGATTAACCCCTGGCTCACTGTGACTGAGAAGGGAACAGACATCTTCCTCCCTGTCAGTTGTTTCAAGGGAAAAGGTGGGGGAGGGTCAGGGGGCTTTTCTTCAGTGACTTTGGCCAGAAGAGTCTGCTTTGAATCTCTGCTCTAGAGATTTAACACAAAGGAACACAGGAAAGCCCAGACTGAAACACCTCCATGGAAAGGTGCACTGACAAATGCCATCTGCTGGCTGGTCTGGAAATTGTATGGACAAAAACTGTTTAAGATACTCTATCCTAACCCCTGGGAGAAAATCTGCGCCCCATTAGTGAGTCCCTGGCCCAATTATGATAACTTAAGCCAGCCAATTTTAAAGACTTAGAATAGGTTGAACCAAATATCAAAGAAGAGCTGTGAAGAAGAAAAAAAAAAAAAACAATAGGCAAGAGAGAAAAATTTGCCATCAGATATATTCACCAATTCAGATGCCTAGGCATGAGCAAAAAATTACAAGCCATGCTAGGAAACAGGAAGAGATGGCCCAGCCAAAGGAACTAACCCAATATCCTGAAGAGATACAGGATTTAAGACAATTAATCAGTGATAATCACACAACTCTCCTAAATCACTTCAAAGAATTGAAAGAAAATATGACTAAAGAAATAAAGGATATTAAGAAGACTGCATGAGCATAAAGAAAGTCTGCAAAGAAAAGTAACAGAGCTTATGGGAATGAAAGACACGATGGATGAAATTAAAAATATATTAGAGGCACATGAGAGCAGATATGAATTGCTCGAAGCCAGGGTTAGTGATTTCAAAGACAGAACATCTGAACTGGAAATGACGGTAGAACAGAAAGAGAAGAGAACATGAAAAATGGAACAAAGTCTCAAGGAATTGAATGACAATGTGAAATGCACAAACATTAACATTATTGGTATCCCAGAAGGAGAAAAGAATGGAAAAGGGACAGAAAGAATATTTAAGGAAATAATTAATGAAAACTTCTGAGCCCTTATGAAAGACATAAATATCAATATCCAAGAAAGACAACACACCCCAAACAGAATAAATCTGAATAGACCTACCCCAAGATACCTACTATTCAGAATGACAAATATCAAAGATAAAGAGAGGATTCTGAAAGCAGCAAGAGGAAAGCAAAGTACCACATACAAGGGAAAATTGATAAGATTAAGCACCAACCTCTCATCAGAAACCATGGAGGCAAGAAGAAAGTGTTATAATGTATTTAATGTATGCAAAGAGAAAAACTGCCAACCAAGAATTCTGAATCCAGCAAACTGTCCTTCAAAAATGAAGGTGAGGGAGAAAGAGTGGGAGAAGAGACAATCGGGAAAGCAGGGGAGATGGGAGAGGGTGGGCAGTGGGAGATAGTGGTAAATGGGGCAGGGGCAGAAATGAGAAAGGAGGAAAAATGGGAGAGGGAGGGAGATGGGAGATGGGGAGATGGGAGGGGGAAAGGAGGAGGAGGCAGATGGGAGATGGGGGAGGAGGAGAGAGGGGGACATGGGAAGAGGGGACAGATGAGAGAGGGAGGAGAATAGGAGAGAGGGAAACAGGGGGTGCAGATGGGAGGATGGATGGGAGAGGGGGGAGGAGAGGGGGGAAGGGGGGAGGGGCAGGTGGGAGAGGGAGAAGGATGGGAGAGGGGTGGGGGAGGGGGTAGAGTGGAAGGGGGTGATGGGAGCGGGAAGGAGGGGGGAAGATGGAAGAGAGGATGAAAAAATTAAAAACAAAAACAAAGAAAAAAATAGAAAAAAAAAATGAAGGTGAGTTCAAAGTCTTCACAGGCAAACAAAAACTGATAGAATATGTTACCTAAAGACCAGAATTACAAGAGACAATAAAGGGAGTGCTACAGCCTAAAAGTAAAAAATAAGGGTGAGAGATTTGGAGGAGCGTTTAGGAATGAAGATTATTAGGAAGGGTAAACTAAAGGGTAAGAAGATGGATAATAGAATGATATAACAACAGAGAGCCAAAGGACAAAAAGGATGAAATAAGAATGTTAATGGATTGAACTCCCCAATCAAACGACATAGACTGATTGAATGGATAAAAAAATGAGCCATCTATATGTTGTCTACAAGAGACACACTTCAGATATAAGGACACAACCAGGTTAAAAGTGGAAGGTTGGAAAAAGATAATCCATGCAAATAGTAACCAAAAAAGAGCTGGAGTAGCAATACTAATTTCAGACAAAATACATTTCAAATGCAAAAACTGTTATAAGGGATGAAGAAGGTCATTACATTATTAATAAAAGGAACAATTCACCAAGAAGAAACACCTCTACTAAATATTTATGCACCTAATCTGAGAACCCCAAGATACATGAGGCACACACTGACAAAACCGCAAGGAGAAATAGATGTCTCTATAATAATAGTTGGAGACTTCAATACACCACTTTCAATATTGGAGAGAACATATGGATAGAGGATAAATAAAGCAACAGAGAGCTTGAATAACATGATAAATGAACTAGACCCAACGGACATCTATAGAGCATTGTACCCCAAAACAGCAGGATATACTTTCTTTTCAAGTGCTCATGGATCCTTCTCCAAGATAGACCATATGTTGGGTCACAAGACAAATCCAAATTAATTTTAAAAGATTGCAATTATACAAAACACTTTCTCTGATCATAACAGAATTAATCTGGAAATTGATAATGGACAGGAAAAGGGAAATTCATAAATATATGGAGATTAAACAACACACTCTTAAACAATCAGTGGGTCAAAGAAGAAATTGCAAGAGAATTCAGCAAATATCTTGAGATGAATGAAAATGAGAACATAATATATCAAGACCTATGAGACAAAAAAAAAATAGAAAAAAAAAAGACCTATGAGACGCTGCAAATGAAAATTTATAGCCCTCAATGCATACATTCAAAAAGAAGAAAGAGCTAAAATTGAAGATCTAAGTGCACACCTGGAGGAACTAGAAAAAAAAAAAAAAAAAAAAACCAGCAAACTAATCCCAAGCCAAGCCAAAGAAAAGAAATAGTAAAGATCAGAGAAGAAATAAATGAAATTGAGAGCAAAAAAACCAATAGAATTGACAAAGCCAAAAGTTGGTTCTTTGAGAAGAGCAACAAAATCGACACACACTTAGCTAGACTGACAAAGAAAAAAGAAAGAAGAAACAAATAAATAAAACCAGAAATTAGATGGGGGACATTACCAGTGACCACAGAAATAAGAGCAATCATAAGAGGATACTATGAACAACTTTATGCCAAAACACTAGACAATGTAGAGGAGATAGACATATTTCCTAGAAACACACAAACTACCTACACTGACCCTAAAAGAAATAGAGGACCTTAACAAACCAATCACAAGTGAAGAGATTGAAACAGTCATCAAAAACCTCCCAAAGATGAAAAGCCCAACACCAGAAGGCTTCACAGGTGAATTTTACCAATCATTCAAAGATGATCTAATACCAAACTTGTTCAAGCTCTTCCAAAAAATTGAACAGGAAAGAATGCTACCAAACTTATTCTATGAAACCAACATCACCCTAATACCAAAACCAGATAAAGATACAACAAAAGGGAAGCGGCTGTGGCTCAATCAGTGGGGCTCCCGTTTGCCATGTGGGGGGCCCCGGGTTCGGTTCCCGGGGCCTCCAGGTGGGGGCGGGCCCACCCGCGTGGCGTGGTTGGCTGACCCGGCGAGCGCGGGCAGCAAGGGGGGGATGAATGAATAAATAAATAAAATCTTAAAAAAAAATATATATATATATATATATATATATATATATACAACAAAAAAAGAATATTACAAACCAATAACTCTAATGAATATAGATGCAATAATCCTCAACAAGATCCTTCAAACAGAATCCAAAAGCATATTAAAAGAATTATACACCACAATCAAGTGGGTTTTATCCCAGGTATGCAATGGTGGTTCATCACAAGAAAATCAATTAGTGTAATAAACCACATGGATACATCAAAGAAGAAAAATCACATGATCCTTTCAATTGATGTAGAAAAGGCATTTGACAAAATACAGCACCCTTTCTTGATAAAAAAAAAAAAAAAAAAAACACTCCAAGATATAGGAATAAAAGGAAACTTTCTCGGTATGGTAATGTGCATATATGAAAAACCTACAGGTAGCATTGTACTCAGTGGTGAAAGACTGAAAGCTTTACCACTGAGATCAGGAACAAGACAAGGATACTCACTGTCACCATTGTTATTCAATATTGTGCTAGAAGTTCTAGCTAGAGCAATTAGGCTAGAAAAAGAAATAAAAGGCACCCAAATAGGAAAAGAAGAAGTAAAACTTTCACTATTCATTGATGATATGATTCTATATCTAGAATCTCCTGAAAAATCCATAACAAAGCTACTAGAACTAATAGACATGTTCAGCAAAGTGGCAGGATACAAGATTAATATGCAAAAATTAATAGCATTTCTGTACTCTGCTGATGTGCAATATGAGGAGGAAATCAGAAAAAAAATTCAATTTATATAGCAATTAAAAAAATCAAATATTTAGGAATAAACTTAATCAAGGACATAAGGCCCTATATTCAGAAAACTGGAAAACATTGCTAAAAGAAACTGAAGAAGACTTAAATAAATGGAAGGACATTACATGTTCATGGACTGGAAGACTAAATATCATTAAGATGTTAATTCTACCAAAACTGATTTACAGATGCAACACAATCCTAATAAAAATCCCAACAGCCTTTTTTGCAGAAGTGGAAAAACCAATTACAAATTTATTTGGAAGGGTAAAGGGCCCCAAATAGCCAAAAAGATTTTTAAAGAGAAGAATGAAGTTGGAAGACTCTCACTTCCAGACTTTAAAGCATATTACTTCTCTATAGTGGTAAAAACAGCATGGAACTGGCATAAAGACAGACACATTGACCAATGGAACCAAATTGAGAAGTCAGAAATAGATCCCCACATATACAGTCAAGTGATATTTGACAAGGCTGTCAAGCCCGCCCAGCTGGGCCAACCAGTGAATTCAACAAATGGTGCTGGGAGAACTGGATATCCATATCCAAAAGAAAGAAAGAAGACTCATATCTCACACCTTATACAAAAATTAACTCAAAATGGATCAAGGACCTAAATATAAAGGAAACAACCATAAAATATCTAGAAGAAAATGTAGGAAAACATCTTCAAGATCTTGTGGTAGGTGGTAGTTTCTTAAACCTTATACCTGATGCATGAGCAACAAAAGAATAAATAGACAAATGAGACCTCCTCAGAATTAAACACTTTTGCACCTCAAAGGACTTTGTCAAAAGGGTGAAAGGCAGCAAACTCAATGAGAGAAAATATTTGGCAACCACATATCTGATAAGGGTTTAATATCCATGATATACAAAGACCATACAACTCAACAATAAAAAGACAAACGACCCAGTTAAAAAATGGGCAAAATACTTGAAAAGACAATTGTCCAAAGAAGAAATACAAATACAAAGAAACACATGAAAAAATGTTCAACAAGACTAGCGATTAGGGAAACGCAAATCAAAACTACAATGAGATATCATTTCACACCTATTAGACTGGCTGCTATTAAAAAGTCAGAAAACTGTAAATGTTGGAGAGGCTGTGGAGAGATAGGAATGCTTATTCACTGTTGATGGGAATGTAGAATAGTACAGTTACTCTGGAGAAGGTAAAAAGTCAGCCAACTCAATGGGAAAAAATCTTCAGAAACCTCATATCTGACAAGGGATTAATTTCCATTCTATATAAAAGATCACACAATTTAACAACAAAACAACAAGCAATTCAATTTAAAAATGGGCAAAAGAATTGAATAGTCATTTTTCCAAAGTGGAAATACAAATGGCCAAAAGACACATGAAAAGATGCTTGACATCATTAGCTGTTAGGGAAATGCATATAAAAACTACAATGAGATATTATCTCACACCATACAGAATGGCCATCATTAAAAACAAACAAACAAACAAAAAACAGAAAACTACAAGTGCTGGAGAAGATGTGGAGAAATAGGAACACTCCTTCACTGTTGGTGGGAATGTAAAATGGTGCAGCCTCTGGAAGGCTGTTTGGCAGTTCCTCAGGAAACTAAATATAGAACTGCCATATGATCCAGCAATCCTGCTACTAGTAATATATTCAGAAGAACTGAAAGCAAGGATGTGAACTGATATTTGCACACCAATGTTCATAGTGGCATTGTTCACAATTGCTAAAAGATGGAAACAGCCTAAATGTCCATCAACTGATAAATGGATGAAGAAGATGTGTTATATACACGGTGGAATACTATTCAGCTGTAAGAAGAAATCAATTGCGGAAGCACATGACAACCTGGAGGAAACTTGAGGACATTATGCTGAGTGAAATAAGCCAGACACAAAGGGACGATTATTGTATGGTTTTACTGATATGAATGATACACAATAATAGACTTATGGAGTTGGACTATGGAGTGTAGGTTGGTCAGAGATAGAATGTGAGTTGAGAAGGGGGAGCTGATGCTGGATATATGTGGAATGTTTAATAAGGTTAGTTGTAAATATGTGGTAATGGTTGGGATTGATGGTAGCACATTATAATGAGTGTAACAAACACTATTTATGGATGTGATTGTGGCTGAAACGGGTAGTCTAGAGAGATTAATGCCAGCTGAAGGACAGCTGGAGGATAATATGAAGAATGTAAAACTGATTTAGGTGGTAGGTGAGGATTGTGGTTAATAATATAAATACATGAATATTCTTCAACTACAAGGTTTTAAGAATATAGTGATACATGAGGAAAACAAAACTAATGTAACTTATAGACTATAGTTAACAGTAATATTGCAATGTTTTGGTAGCGAAAGCAAAGAAGGTATGATCTTAATGCTAAAGGTTAAAAAAAAAAAAGAAAATGGGGTTTGACTTTGTGAGATATGAATATGATTAAGCATTTTTTCCTCTTCTTCATTTTCTTCATTAATAAGGAAACCTTGACTATGTCATTTAACAAATCTGTGTTCATCTGTGTATCTTTCTGAACACTGGAAGAAAAACTGAATTTGTTGTTAGGATTAGATGAGATAAAAGTTACTGGACAGAATCTCTTAGGAGTAAGGCTTCCATAACTTGTTGAGCTGCTTTTTGTCTGTTATTTTCTTTTTCTAAATTTGAAATAAAGTTTGAATTTTTAGAAGGAGGCAACATATAAGCAAGCAGGAACAAGAATATTGTGTTATGCTGGGGCAGATGGATGCTACAGTGAGGGTGGGGGAGACAGAGTAAAGCATGAACAGCTTTACCTTAGTGCAGGTGGGAGGGGGTTAGTAAGGAATGGTCTAGAAAGGAGGTGACCATATTTGTCTTTTCCAAATGTATGTACCCCAATTTTTTTTCCCCCGGGGGAGAGCACGAACACAGTCCCCCACTACCACAAATAATGCAGTTGAGTTTCCCACATTGGGGAAATCGCAGGGATCAGCACATCTGGAGTACAATAGATAAGCCTTTCCCTGGGAAAACCACTTTCATGATCATGGTATCTCCCCTGCCAGTGTACCCCAATTTTTAAGGCTTCTTCCCTCCTCCTCATTCTAAAGAAAGATGCCAGCTCTAGTCATCTGCCAAGTCTGAGGCCTTTTTTGGGGGGACATCATATTATCCCCAAGCTAAATGAGAATAGCAGGAGAATAGCATGACTAATAATTCTGCAAACAAATCAAAGTTCCTCTGGCTTGCTTGGACATGTTCCCTATGAGGGGAGCTCAGCAGGAGCTACTCATTAATGAGGAAACCAGGATTCACCAACAGCTTGGGATTATCAAGAGACCAGGTGAAACAGCAGTTAGTCTTGTTCCCTGAACAAGACTCCACAGTCTACACTTTAAACAATAGGTGGGTTTTTCCCTGGGTCACTGTCTAAGTTACTGTCATCCGGATAGTTCATTCATTGCACTAAGGCCACTTGGAGCCAAGCAGTAAATGGAAAACTGGTTTGTAGATAGATCTTCTCCACTTCTGTCCAGCCCAAACCCAAGGCAGTCCTTAAAGGTATCCAGTGACCACCTTCACAATTAGCAGAATCACCTGGAGCACTTGCTAAAATGCAGATGGCTGGGCCCCACCCTCAGAGTGGCCGATTCAGCAGGTCTGGCCAGGGGCCTGAGAATTTGCATTTCTAACAAGGCCCTAGGTGAAGCTAAAGCTGGTGACAATGAGGTATGAGCACTTGTCAAAGATTTAGTACAATCTTGCATGCAAAGAAAGACTTCTAGTAAAACGATACAATTTACTCTTTTTTTAATAATTAAAAAATGTTATTGTGGTAACAAATACAATATAATGTTTCCCATTTTAACCACTTTCAAGGATAAGATTCAGAGGTGTTAATCACATTCACGATGTGAATTCACGATGGATTCACCACCATCCATTACCAAACCTTTTCCATCACCCCAATACAATTTACTCCCGGTAGGGACATTTTACAGGAAAATAAAAAGTTATTGGATGATCCTTGTTAGACCCAATACAATTTTAAAAAAAGGATGTTTGATTAAAGAGCGTCTTTGCCAAGCTTGCTTGGGGGGGCGGGGGGGGGGCCCAGGTCTGGTTTCCCAGAACAAACCTTAATCTCATGAAAGTTTATCTTTAAATTGTTTAAATTATAATTTTTTTTTTTTTTAAATCAAGAATGCTCATTTCTTCCCAGAAGAAGATTGGGAATTACAACACTCAAAATTAGGTTCTGTCCCAGACTTTGGGCCACATATTCTTGTATACTAGGAACTTTATACTCACTCAACTTAAGTAAAAGGTGGTTTTGCTAAGGATACAAGAGTTTCACTCACTGGCATCTCAGAACTGAAATGCAGCCCAGCCAGGTAGCTCTAGCAAGCCGCGGCCTCGTGTCATGCTGGCAGCCACGTAGTTCCTGGACTCTGCTCTCTCTCACTTGTGGCTTCGTCTCTCCTGCAATTCCTCTGCACGTGTCTCTGGCGTCCAGCAATGGTGCCTGAGCTGTGACTTCCCACGTCACAGCTCACCGACTCCCGGGAAAGAAAATCTGATTGACCCAGCTTGGGCCAAGTGCGTGCCCGGGGCTCATCAGAGGGGTTGGAGGGTGAGCTGCCAAGCTCCAGAAGCAATGGCCAGCCCAGCCCCTTGAGGGGTCGTCAGCGATGGTAGCCACGTGTGCTTCCACTGTAAGGTGAATGGACCTCAACCTCCTGCGTTCTCCTTCAGAGCTTTCTCGCACACGTAGGGAGAGCGCCGAGCACGTGGAGATACACTGAGTAGACCCTCAGTAAAGATCAGTTTCTTCTCTTCTTCCTGCGAATTCATCAGGAATTTAGGAAAGCAGGCAGAGGATTCTGGTTTGCCCCGTCTAGCAGGATGAGAGTCGGCCCAGGATGCCCTTCGGAAGCCTCGCTTTGCGCCCCCCACGGGCTGCACCAGGAGCAGTCTCGGGGCTCAGGTGAGAGTCCAGTCCCTCCTGTTTCTTGCTGCCGGGAACGGGGACACTTCAGGTGCTTAAGCTCAGGACACCAGGGAGCAGTCAACAGCCTCCCCTTCATCAGACCCCAGGGAAATGTGCCCATTTTGGCAAAGATTTTCTTTTTACAGAAAACGTGACAAAAATTATGGATGTGTATAATTGTACCTTGAGCTCAAGGGTCTAAACCAGATGTTTAATTGTATCCAAAAGCTTAAATCCATGGGCTTAATAGCATGTGTTATTTTGTGCCAATTTATCAAAAAGGAACATCTGTAATTCCAACAAAAAGAGAAAATGGCTTATAAAAATTAGGGTAGATAAAAAGGACTTTATTAAAATTAAAAACTTTTGTATGTCAAAGGACATTATCAAGAAAGCAAAAAGACAACTTACAGAATGGGAGAAAATATTTGGAAACCATATATCTGATAAGGGTTTAACAGCCACAATATATAAAGAACTGTTACCACTCAACAGCAGAAACACAAACAACCCAATTTAAAAATGGGCAAAGGACTTGAAGAGATATTTCTCCAAAAGATATACAAATGGCCAATAATCACATGAAAAGATACTTAACATAATTGGTCATCAGGGAAATGCAAATCAAAACCCACAATGAGACACCACTTCAGACTCATAGAATGGTTGTTATTAAAAATAATAATAATAAAGGAAAATAAGTGTTGACAGGGATGAGGAAAAATTTGGAAACTTTACATTGTTAGGGGGATTATAAAATGGTGCGGCCACATGGAAAACATTTTGGCTGTTCCTCAGAAAGTTGAACACAGAACTACCATTTGATCTGGCAATCCCACTTCTAGGTATATACCAAAAGAATTGAAAGCAGGGATGCGAACAGATATTCGTACACCAATGTTCATAGCAGCATTATTCACAATAGTCAAAAGGTGAAAATAACTCAAGTGTCCATCAACAGATGAATGGGTAAACAAAATGTGGTACATATGTACAATGGAATATTATCCAGCCATAAAAATGAATGAAATTCTAATACACACAACATGTATGAACCTTGAAAGTGTGATGTTGAGTGAAATTAGCCAGACACAAAAGGACAATTATTGGATGATCTCACTGATATGAAATGCCTAGAATAAGTAAATTAATAGAGACAGAAAGTAGATTACACATTACCAGGGGACAGGGTGGGGAGGGATAGGAAGATAGTGCTTAACCGGAGCGGAGCTTCTGTTTGGGATGATGGCAAAGTTGCGGTAATGAATGGTAGTGATGGTAGCATAACATTGTGAATGTAATTAATACCACTGAAGTATGCACTTGAAAGTGGTTAAAATGGGAAATTTTGAGTTACTACCAAAAAAAGTCTTTATAAAAATAAGCATGAAGGGTTTATAAAGATGTGAAATCTAATTCTGTTCATATTTAGGCATGTTCACTTCAGGGAGATTCTTCCCCTTTCCCTTCCCCTCCCCCTCCTTTCTTCTTCCCTTCTTTTGTGTGTTTGTTTTTGCTTTTAAATTTTCCAATATTTCTAGGACTTTCTGTCCACAGAAGCTGCACTTTATTTATTTCTTAAATTTTATCATTTATTTTACTTTATTTTTTTTTTGTTGAGGTACCAGTGATTGAACCCTGGACCTCATATGTGGGAAGCCAGCGCTCATCCACTGAGCCACATCCACTCCCCTGAGTTGGTTTTTTCGTTTCTTTGCTTGTTGTTTTGTTTTTTGTGTGTGTGTTTAGGAGGCACCGGGACCCAAATCCGGACCTCCCATGTGGGAAGCAGGCGTTCAACTGCTTGAGCCTCTTGAGCCACATCCACTCCCTAGAAACTGCACTTCTGTTTATAGTGTTTTGACTCATCAAAACGTTGCACCAAAAGGCAGGCTTGGAACGCAGAGCCAGAGTCCAGGATCAGCTGCCCCTTCTCCGCTCCCCACCAGTGGTAAGACCACGTGGGCAGGGAACCAGAGCGCACTGCCGGGTCCCCATTGACACGCCCACCTGTTTCCACCCGGCTCTCTCACCATGCAGGCTCACCAGAGGGTTTATTTAAACACTGGTTGCTGGGGTCTCTTCCCAGAGTTTCTGATTCAGTGGGTCTGGGGAGGGGGAATTTGCATTTCTAACAAGGTCTGTGGTATGTTGATGCCACTGGACCAGGGACCACACTTTGGAAACCAATGGTCTAGATAAGAGCCACCGGCAGCTGAGTTGGCATTCCCTTCTGACACTGCCTTACCTGTCCCTCCCAGTCCTGACTTCCTCCCCCTTTCCCACCTTCTAGAACTTGGGACTGCAGACCTCTGCTCAGGATGAGCAGGAACCTCAAATCTGACATTTTAAAAGGAAAATATATCTTACACATAAACACCACCTTTCAAGGTTCACAAGCATTACATTAAATTATAGAAAAATAATGCTATGCATTCTATAGCCTCTGCACATTAAAAAAATGAAAGAACTAAACAAGGAAATGTTTAAACATTCATAAACTTCACGACAAGTCTCCTGATCTCTACTATTTCCACCACATCATGCTATCTCCCATTTATTAATTTTTTTCAAAAAGAGAGAAAAAGTCAGGTCTCACTTTAAGTAGTCTTCTTTCCCAAGCATGGAAAAATTCTCGAAGGAAAAGCAAAGCCTTAAAAAAAAAAATTTTTTTTTTAAATTAAAAATAAAATTAAAAAAAGAAAGAAAAGAAAAAAAACAAAACCTTGGCTATTGAATCCCATTGACTTTGCACTCTGGCTTTTAACTTTGCATGACACTCTCAAGGAGTAAAGAAAATTCAAGATTTAGCAGTCCAGAATTGAGTTTTTGTTTTTTTTTTTGTTTTTTTTTTTTTACAAATGTCCCCCTTCTGTTTTATAAAGGGGAAATGACAATTGTGCAAGCAGAAGACTTAAAAAGTTCATGTTAAATATTTTCTTAACCAAATGAATTTTGATCAATTACTGACCTAATAAATTTTTCACATGTTATTTTCTATCAGCTGGAGAAACTGAAGACACAAATATTTTTCATTTATAAGTGCAAAAATTTAGCCCTCTTTTCTCAGCCTCACTCTAGTTGAGAACTTTATCATTAACACCTTCTAGAATAAAACAGTAACCATCCAAAGATGAGACAATTAATTAACAAGTAAAAATTGACAGTTTTACAATTTTTTTAAACTCAGAAATGGGAGACAGAACAGTGTAGGGGATAATCACTTTTTACAATTTGCACAGATGACATATTATGTATATATAGATTACAAATACATTGTAGAAAAGTCAGTTGAGAGATACAAAAGTAAAAATGACTAGTCTTATTAGACAGAAAATAAACAAAAATTCATAATTTATTTTAAAATTAAAAGTAGAAAACAAAAATTCTATTTATTAAACATACCATATCAAATGACTATTTTGGTACTGACTCTACACTCAGATGTGCAAAGAAAATGTGCTTTTGCTTCATTCGAATTCATTCAATCTTACTCAGGAGTCCCCCACCATGTCAGATTGGTAAATTTTAGTCTAATCCACTAACTCAGTCTGATGAGGGCATTTTTTTTTTTTTTTTTTTTTTTATTGTGGGTAAAAATCAAAATTCTCACAATACATACAAACATTTGCAAAATGATATATAAATATATATGCATATATGTGTATTTGCTTACAAAAATGTTATATATATATATATACATACATATATTTTAAGAGGTGCTTAGATTACCCAAAATATTACACGGAACCCACTGGGATTCCCATGTTGCCCACCTCCCACACCTCCCACCACATCCCACACAAACATCTCCCACAAGTGTGGCCCACCACCTTCAATGAACTTACACATCCTGGAGCCTTACCACCAACCATAGACCACAGTTCACACTGTAGACCACACTCTCTCCCACTCAGTTCTGAGTGGTGTGTGCTGATTTAAAATGGCTGATGAGGGCATTTTAAAAGCTCTCTTCTTACCCTCACTGATGACTCAAACTTCCAGATACGTTCCCTCTCCCCTTCTCCTTCACGAGACAGCTTCTGGGTGGAGAAGCGGGCTCAGACCATTGGTGTGCAGTAGGAGAGAAAAGTCTAGTTCCATCTGGAGTCCTCTGGGTCCCACTGCTTTATCATCTTCCTGGACACTCACCACTGAAGTGGGATTGATCCCATCTGATCTTACTATTTTTTTTTAACTTTCAATTTTGAAATAATTTCAAACTAACATGACGATTGCAAAAACAACAAAAACCAAAAGAGAACTCCAATATAACCCCTACCCAGATTTACCAAGATTTAGCATTCCGTCATATTTGTTCATTTTATCTACCTATCAATCTATCAATCTATCATCTATCATCTATTTATATATTGTCTCAACATTTGAGAATAGGTTGCTGCACCATGCTCTTTGAACACTTCTATGTATATTTCTTAAGGATATTCACTTAGGTAACCATCTTAAGTATAGTTATCAAGTTCAAGAAATTTAACATTAATGTGAAGCCTGCAATCTATATTCCATTTTTTTCAATTGTGCCAATAATATCTTTTGGGGCCTTATCTCCTCCATTATTAGATCCAGTGCAGGATAATATATTGTCTTTATGTCATTATCTCTTTAGTCTCTCTTTCTTAAATTATGGAAACATATATAAAAAATAAATTTTCTCACCTCAACCACTCCCAAGCATGCAATTCAGTGGCATTAATCACATTCACAATATTGTGTTACCATCATCATCATCCATTACTAGAACTTGCCCATTGCCCCCAAACAGAAACTCTTCAGCCATTATGCATTGACTCCCCATTCCCCACCACCACTATCCAGGGGAAACTGTACTCTGCTTTCTGTCTCTATGAATTTGCATAATCTAGGTATTTCATATGAGTGGAATCATACAATACTGGTCCTTCTGTGTCTGACTTAACTTCACCCAATACAATGGCTTCAAGGTTCATCCATGTGGTAGCATGAATCCAAACGTCATTCCTTTTAATAGCTGAATAATATTTAGTTGTATGCAATGTATCACATTTTGCTTATCTATTTAATTGTTAATGCACATTTGGGTTGCTTCCACCTTTTGGGTACTGTGAATAATGTTCTTATGAACATTGGTGCACAAATAACTATCCAAATCTTTACTTTTAATTATTTTGAGTATATAGCTGGAAGTAGAATTGCCAGGTCATATAGTAGTTCTACATTTAACTTTCTGAGTAATTACCATACTCTTTTTCAGAGTGGCTGCACCATTTTACATTCCCAACCAACAATGCATGAGTGGTCCAATTTCTTCACATCCTTGTCAACACTTATTTTCCATTTTTAAAATAATAGCCATCCTAGTGGGTGTGAGGTGGTCTCATTGTGGTTTTGGTTTGCATTTCCCTAATGGCTAATAATGTTGCACATCTTTTCATATCCTTATTGGTTATTTGCATATCTTCTTTAGAAAAATATCTTATCAAGTCACCCATTTTTAAAATTGGGTTGTTTGTCTTTTTGTTGTGGAGTTGTAGGAATTCTTATATATTCTGAATATTAAACTCTTATTAGATATATGCTTACCAAATAATTTCTCCCATTAATTGGTTGTTTTTCACATTTTTTATAATATCCTTTTGATGCATAAAAGATTTTTAGTTTTGATGAAGTCCAATTTATCTTTTCTCTTGTTCTTGTACTTTTTTTGTTTTAAATCTTAGAAGCCATTGTCTAATACAAGGTCCTGAAGATATTTCCCTGTTTTCATCTAAGAGTCTTATTGTTATAGCTCTTATATTTAGGTTGCTGATCCAGTTTCACTTAATTTTTGTCTATAGTATAAAGTAGGGGTCCATTCTTATTCTTTTGCTTATGAATTTCCAATTTTCAAAGCACTTGAGTAGACTTTTTTCTCTAATGACTGGACATGGCACAACAGTCAAAAATCAATTGGAAAAAAAAATCAATTGGCAGGCTTTGCCTATGCTGGAAAAGTCACAAAGGCATCAAGGCCGGATATATTATAGTGTTGACTTCCAGAGTCAAAAACAAATGAAACCCCTGACAAGATCCTTGAAAGAAGGGGAGAAATTGGGGCAGATGAAAGAAAGAACTTGAAAGAGCTCTTATTCAATGAATCCCTTTGCCCATCATCCTCAAAAGAAGACTCCTCAAGTCTCCCAGGGAAGATGGTGCAGTAGGGAGCTCTAGGACTCAGTCTGTCCACCAAAACAACTATTAAACAGGCAGGAACTGTCTGAAACAACTATTTTTAAATTCTGGAGGCCAGAAGAAGACTGTACAGCATCCAGGGAAGATCAGAAGGAAGAGGATGATAAGGTACAGTAAAGAAGAGTAAATTGCTCTTTCCATGTAGGGCTACTGTGCCCATCCCCCACTCTTATGGTAGGCCACCTGAAGTTCAGTCTCTGGCTAGGTTGCTGGTGACAGAAAGGGACATAAAAATCCTCTTCCCCAAGAACAAGAGTGGGCATGGCCAATCACTGATGATGTATTTTGTTTAGCAAATTTGGATCTGGGGTCCCAGTTGTGAGGAAAGCTATTATTTCAAATCCCACCTCCACCCCCAGACAAGGCAGTGTCAGTCATTGTTTCAACCCACCTGGACAAAAGAGATGGCAGCCATTGTTTCAGCCCTTCCTGGACAAGGAAGATGCAGTGAAGATTTAAAGATGCAGCACTTCTGCAGGGCTATGAGGGACAATTAGATGAAGAGCTGCATTTGCTGGCAGGACAGGAAAGCTCGGCTTTGGGAAGCCATTGGAGAAACTCTTGACACCCTTCCTGATCCCCTCCCCAGAGCACTTTGGAGCTGGTCTGCACCCCCTATGTGGGTCTCTGGCCCTATTTTAGCTGGGAAAGGCCAAACTGGGAAAGCCCTATCTGAGGTGCCCCTCCCCTCAGAATTTGCCCTCCAGGTAAAAGCAGCTTGAGACAAAGAAAGGAACATAAAGAACTAGAGAAGCAGACAGTCTGAGACAAAGGCCTGCAGGCTTCAAATACCCAGGAGAGGGAGGTCTGTTTCCTGGGAAACAGAGGGGTCCACCAAACTTTTGTAAACAAGGAAGTTCCAAAACAACTAACAAGCAAAATCCCAGGACACAACAGAGGCTCAAAAAGACAGGGAATACCTGTACACTGCATTTGCCTTGGGCAGTCCTTCCTGATAAGAGGGATGAAGCTCAGGAAAATCTCTGTCTTATCACCAGCTGCTTACAAAACCAAGAAAGAGACATCTCAGGGACTAAGTCCCCGAGTTAACATTTTAAAATATTAAAATGTACAGTGTGCAACAAAAAGTACAAGACAAGCAAAGAAATAGGAAATGACGGCCTATTCTAAGAAAGAGGATAAAAATACAGAAGATAACAATGAAGAAGACAAGAATGTGGACATATAGAACAAAACCTTTTTAAAAATTATCTTAAAAATGCTCAAGCAGATGAAGGAAAATACAAAGAACTAAAGGATATCAGGAAAGTAATGAACAAGCAATATGAGAATCAAAGTAGAGAGACAGAAGTTTTAAAAAGGAACCAAACAAAACTAAGGGAATTAAAGACCACAATAAATGAAGTGAAAATGCCCAAGAAGGTTTCAAGAGCAGATTGCAGCTGGCAGAAGAAAGAATTAGTGAACTTGAAAACAAGACTTTCAAATGAGTCAGGCTAAGGAACGGAGAGTAAAAAGAAATATTAAAAGTGAAAATAGTCTAAGCTATTGCTAACTTAAGCTGGGCAATTTTAATGACTTAGAATAAGTTGAAACAAATATCAAAGAAGAGCTGTATGTGGGGGGGAACAATAGGCAAGAGAAACAAACAGTCCATCAGAGTAAATTCATCAACTTATTCAGATGCCTAGACATCAGCAAAAAATGATAAGACATACTAGGAAACAGGAAGAGATGGTCCAGGCAAAGGAACAACCCAAATATCCTGAAAAGATGCAGGATTTAAGACAATTAATCAATGATAATCACATAACTCTCCTAAATCAAGTCAAAGAATTGAAAGAAAATATGACTAAAGAGATAAAGGATATGAAGAAGACACTGACTGACCATAAAGAACAATTTGAAAGTCTGCAAAGAAAGTAACAGAACTTATGGAAATGGAAGACATGATGGATGAGATTAAAAATACATTAGAGGCACATAAGAGCAGATTTGAATTGCTCAAGGATAGAATTTGTGATTTCGAAGATAGAACATCAGAACTGGAAAAGAAAGAGAAGAGAATGCAAAAAGTGGAACACTGCCTCAGGGACTTGAATGACAATGCAAAACACACAAACATTCACATTGGTTTCCCAGAAGGAGAAGAGAATGGAAAAGGAGCAGAAAGAATATTTAAGGAAGTAACTAATGAAAACTTCCCAATGCTTATGAAAGACATAAGTATCAATATTCATGAAGGACAATGCACCCCAAACAGGATAAATCCAAACAGATAAACCCCAAGACACTGACTATTCAGAATGACAAATATCAGAGATAAAGAGAGGATTCTGAAAGCTGCGAGAGAAAAGCGAAGCATCACATACAAGGGAACCTCAATATGATTAAGAGCCAACCTCTCATCAGATATGGTTGAGAAGAAAGTGGTGATATGTATTTAATATATGCAAAGAGAAAAACTGCAAACCACGAATTCTGAATCAGACAAAACTATCCTTCAAAAATGAGGGTGAGTTCAAAGTCTTCACAGACAAAAAAATCCTGAGAGAATATGTTACCAAAAGACCAGAATTACAAGAGATACTAAAGGGAGTGCTGCAGCCTGAAAGGAAAAAACAAGGGTGAGAAAGTTGGAGGAGAGTTTAGGAATGAAGATTATTAGGAAAGGTAAACTAAAAGGTAAGAAGATGGATAATAGAATGATATGACAACAGAGAGCCAAAGGACAAAATGACTGAAGTAAGTAATGCCTTTACATTAATAACATTGAATGTTAATGGCTTGAACTCTCCAAACAAAAGATATAGACTGATTGAATGAATAAAAAAATATGCTGCCTACAAGAGTAGCATGTCAGACATGAGGACACAACCAGGTTAAAAGAGAAAGGTTGGGGAAAATATTCCATGCAAATAGTAACCAAAAAAGAGCTGGAGTGGTCATACTAATATCGGACAAAATAGATTTCAAATGCAAAACTGTCATAGGGATGAAGTTCATTACATATTAATAAAAGGGGCAATTCACCAAGAAGAGATATCTCTACTAAATATTTATGCACCTAACCTGAGAACCCCAAGATACATGAGGCACACACTGACAAAACTGCAAGGAGAAATAGATGTCTCTACAATAATAGTTGGAGACTTCAATATACCACTCACAGTATTGGTTAGAACATCTGGATAGAGGATAAATAAACAGAGAGATTGAATAATATGGTAAATGAACCAGATCTAACAAATATCTATAGAGCATTACACCCCAAAACAGCAGGATACACATTCTTTTCAAGTGCTCATGGATCCTTCTCCAAGATAGACCATATGTTGGGTCACAAGTCAAGACTAAATAAATTGTTTTTTAATTTCTCCCTCCCCTCGTTGTTTCGCGCTCACTGTCTGCTCTCTGTGTGTTCTTCTGTCTGCTTGTCTTCTCTTTAGGTGGCACCAGGAACCCATCCTAGGACCTTCCAGAGTGGAAAGAGGCACTCAATCTCTTGTGTCATCTCAGCTCCCTGGTCTGCTGGGTCTCTTATTGTCTCTCTTCTGTTTCTCTTTCTGTTGCATTATCTTGCATCCCTGCATGGTCCAGCATTCTTGCACAGGCAAACACTCCATATGGGCCAGCACTCCGCATGAGCCAGCTGTCCACTTGGGCCAGCTCACCACACAGGCAACACTCCATGTGGGCCAGCACTCTGCATGGGCCAGCTCACCACACAGGCCAGCTTGCTTTTCACCAGGAGGCCCCAGGAATCAAATCCTGGACCTCTTATTTGGTAGGCTGGAGCCCAATCGCTTGAGCCACTTCCACTTCCCACTAAATTAATTTTAAAAGATTGAAATTATACAAAACATTTTCTCTGATCACAATGGAATGAAGCTGGAAATCAATAATGGACGGAAAAAGGGAAAATTCATAAATGTATGGAGATTAAACAACACACTCTTAATCACTGGGTCAAAGATGAAATTGCAAGAGAATTCAGGAAATATCTTGAGATGAATGAAAATGAGAACACAACATAGCAAAACCTATTGGACACAGCAAAGGCAGTACTGAGAAGAAAGTTTATAGCCCTCAATGCTTACATTAAAAAAGAAGAGGGAAGCGGCTGTGGCTCAATGAGTAGGGCTCCCGTTTACCATATGGGAGGCCCTGGGTTCGGTTCCCAGGGCCTCCTGGTGAAGGCAAGCCTACCCGCACGGCGTGGTTAGCTGACCCAGCGAGCACAAGCAGCAAGGGGGGGATAAATGAATAAATAAATAAAATCTTTAATAAAAAAGAAAAAAAAGAAGAAAGAGCTAAAATTGAAAATCTAACTGCACACCTGGAGGAACAGAAAAACAATATGGGGAGCCAATGTGGCTCAGTGGTTGAGCACTGGCTTCTCACATACAAGGTCCCTGGTTCAATTCCTGGCCCCAGTACCTCAAAACCAACAATAAAAAAACAAAAAACAGCAAACTAATCCCAAACCAAGCTGAAGGAAAGAAAGAGTAAAGATCAGAGAAGAAATAAATGAAGTCAAGAACAAAAAAACTATAGAAAGAATAAACAAAACCAAAAGTTGGTTCTTTGAGAAGATCAACAAAATTGACAAAACTTAGTTGGATTAAAAAAGAAAATAAAAGAGAAAATGCAAATAAATAAAATCAGAAATGAGAGGGGTGACATTACCACTGACCCTGCAGAAATAATAGAGATCATAAGAGGATATATGAACAACTGTATGCCAAAAAACTAGGCAATGTAGATGAGATGGACAAATTCCTAGAAGAACACAAACCAACTACACAGACCCTAGAAGAAATAAAAGACCTCAACAAACCAATCACAAGATTGAAACAGTCATCAAAAGCCTCCCAAAGATGAAAAGTCCAGGTTCAGATGGTTTCACAAGTGAATTCTACTAATAATTCAAAGATGATCTAATACCAAACTTGTACAAGCTCTTCCAAAAAAATTGAACTGGAAAGAATGCTACCAAACTCATTCTATGAAGCCAACATCACCCTTATACCAAAATCAGATAAAAATATTACAAAAAAAAGAAAATTACAGATCAATATCTTTAATTAATATAGATGCAATAATCCTCAACAAATAACTTGCAAACAGAATCCAAAAGCACATTAAAAGAATTATACACCACAATCAAGTGGGTGTTATCCCAGGTATGCAATGGTGGTTCAACACAAGAAAATCAATTAGTATAATAAACCACATGCTAAATTGAAGAAGAAAAATCACATGATCCCCTCAATTGATGCAGATGACAAAATACAGCACCCTTTCTTGATAAAAAAACAAACACTTCAAAAGATAGACATAGAAGGCAGCTTTCTCAATATGGTAAAGTGCATTTACCATACAGCTAGCATTGTATTCAATGATAAAAGCCTGAAATCTTTCCTGCTGAGATCAGGAACAAGATAAAGATGCCCACTGTCACCATTGTTATTCAGTATTGTGCTAGAAGTTCTAGCTAGACCAATTAGGCTAGAAAAAGAAATAAAAGGAACCAAAACAGGAATGGAAGAAGCAAAACTTGCACTATTTGTTGATGATATGATCCTATATATATAGAAAATCTGAAAAATTCACAACAAAGCTACTAGAATAGACAAATTCAGCAAAGTGGCAAGATAACAAGATTAGTATGCAAAAATCAGTAGCATTTCTATATACTACTGATGTGCAATCTGAGAAGTAAATCAGAAAAAAATTCATTTATGCAGCAATTTAAAAAATCAAATATTTAGGAATAAAGTTAATCAAGGACATAAAGGGCCTGTAAAGCTAGAAAACATTGCTAAAAGAAACTGAAGAAGACTTAAATAAATGGAAGGACATTCCATGTTCAGGGACTGGAAGACTAAATATCATTAAGATGTCAATTCTACCAAAACTGATTTACAGATTCAATGCAATCCCAATAAAAATCCCAACAGCCTTTTTTGCAGAAATGGAAATGCCAATTATCAAATTTATTTAGAAGGGTAAGGGGCCTTGAATAGCCAAAAATGTCTTTAAAAAGAATAATGGGGAGCAAAAGAATCTCAGTTCTAGTCCTGGTTCCACCACTGCCAGGTCATCTGATCTTAAAAACACCACCTTCTTCTCCAGAAAAATAGCTAGAGGACAGGCTGAAACAGCCCCAAAAAAGATCTTCTAGGGTTTAGGACAGGAGGTGAAGGCTGCACACCACCCAGAGGAGAGAGGGACAGAAGAGGGAAATCGCGACAACAGAACCATGAGTTTTAAGTAGCAGCTTCTGCTGCTGCCGGCACCCTCCCCCACACTCTTCAGAATTCTTGGGCCTCTGGGCCTGTGACCACAGACAAAGGGGGCTCCAGGGATCTACCACTCCCGGAAAGGGGAGAGAGAGGAACACAGCCTTAGGCTGACTCAGGTTCTGACCTGTAAATTTGGGCTGTGGAGCCCCATGGACCCTTCCACACAGCGGTTTGCCCTGGGAGCCTAGGAAGGACTGGAGAAATCCGACCCTCACAACCTCCCTCTCTTCTAGCCTGGACTAATTGTTGAGGACTCCACAAGAGGGGAGAGAGACCCTGGGGCTGACCCTGCTTTTGACTCCCAGGTTTGGTCTACCTTGTCCCGAGAGCCCTTCCAGGCCAGGTGGGGCTGCACCATTGTTTGCCTTGGAGCCTGCAAGGGCCTAAGATATACAAACCTCCCAATCTCCTCCTCTACTAACAGGGACTGATTGTTGAGGACTCAGAAGGGAGTGGAAATATTTCCTAGCTGGGAAAAGGCGGGCGCTACGAGAGAAGTCTGGAGAACTGTCTCAGAAAGTTTGAATCACAGGGCTCTTAGCCCCCAGACAGGAAGCTCTATCACATTGATCTGGTCTGTGCCACAACAAATACACTCCGACCAGGCATTGAACTGAGAGCTGCCAACAAGCGCCATCTCCTGGCAGACCAAGGAAGTGCACATAAGAAAATTAATAAGTAAGAGAGGCTTTTCCTGTCCTCTATAGCCTCCCTGCCCAAGGCCCTAGGAAACGACTCTACAACCAATTACTGGGTCCAGTGCCCAGTTTTGAGCAACCAGCAGAACAATCCTAACAATCAAGGTTGAGCCAAAAATCAAAGAGCTGTGGTAACTCACAGCCTCCTGCCATTAAAACCCCATATAAGAGAAAGAGATAGAGCATCTAAGTAAAATACAAACTAACCAGATGCCTAAGCACCAGCAAAAAATTACGAGCCATACTAAGAAAATAGAAGACATGACCCAAGAAAAGGAATACAGCAAAGTCCCAGAAGAGATGCAGAATTTGAGAGAACTAATCAGTGAGATGAGCACAAATTTCCAAAATCAAATTAATGAGATGAAAGACAATATAGTTAAAGAGATAAATGACATCAAGAAGTCATTGAGCGAACGCAAAGAAGAATTTGAAATCCTGAACAGAAAAGTAACGGAGTTCATGGGAATGAAAGACACAATAGGTGAAGTCAAAAATACAATTGAGGCATACAACAGCAGACTCGAAATGACAGAAGAAAGAATAAGTGATACCGAAGACAAAGCAGCTAAAATTGAAGAGAGAAAAGAACAGAGAGAGAAAAGAATGGAAAAAATTGAGCAGGGGCTCAGAGAGTTGAATGACAACACAAAATGCAAGAACATACAAGTCATGGGAGTTCCAGAAGGGGAAGAGAAAGGAAAAGGGGCAGAAAGAGTATTTGAGGAAATAATAGCTGAAAATTTCCCAGCTCTCACGAAAGAAATGAACTTACATGTCCAAGAAGCACACCGTACCCCAATGAGAATAAATCCAAATAGACCTATGCCAAGACACATATTATTCAGAACGTCAAATGTAAAAGATAAAGAGAAAATTCTCAGAGCAGCAAGAGAAAAGCAAACGATCACGTACAAAGGACGTCCAGTAAGACTTAGTGCAGATTTCTCTTCAGAAACCATGGAGGGGAGAAGACAGTGGTATGATACAATTAGGAAACTGACAGAGAATATCTGCCAGCCGAGAATTCTTTATCCAGCAAAACTGTCCTTCAAATATGAAGGTGAATATAAAGTTTTCACAAACAAACAGAAACTAAGAGAGTTTGCAAAAAAGAATCCACCTTTGCAGGAAATATTGAAGGAAGCCTTAGAACCTGAAAGAAAAAGACAGGAGAGAGAGGCTTGGAGGAGACTATAGAAGAACGAAAAGCAGAAAGGATAACCAAAAGAGTAAAAATATGGACAAAAGTAAGATGACATATGAAAACCAAAGAATAAAATGGAGGAAATAAATAGTGCATTTTCAGTAATATCATTGAATGTGAATGGATTAAATTCCCCAATCAAAAGATACAGGCTGACAGAATGGATAAAAAAACATGAGCCATCCATATGCTGCTTACAAGAAACTCACCTCAGACCCAAGGATACAAACCGGCTGAAAGTAAAAGGTTGGAAAGATGTAGGGAAAACGAGGGTGGTTTAATTAACTCCCAGCGCCTGGCAGGAGAAAGCAAAAGCGCAAAAACCTCCCGGACTATGGCCAATCAGCTGCTGACACCTGTTATAGCCCCTTGTTCCCCACCCTTCACCATAAGATGGCCGCGGTGGCACAGCTCCACCCCTCCACCCCTCTCCTTCCTCACGTGGCACAGCTCCGCCTCTCCCTTTCCCTCCTAACCTTTTATGGGCTTAAAACCTGTCTCTACCAATCAAAAACTGCCCAGTGCACTTCCTCATTCCCCCCTCCTCCACCTGATATAAATACCAAAACCTGCTTCATAAACTCGGACTTGGAACACTACCTTGTCTGCGGAGTGTGAGTGGTCTCCGTTTTCATTACACGCCACCCACCAGCCCCCCAGCCGTCTCCCCCAAACTTCTGCAGCTCCGGAATGCAGACCCCGAACCCCTGACTCGCTGTGCCCGAGGACGCCCGAGCTCGAGGAGCCGAAGACTCCTTCCCCTCTCCCCTCCCCCTCTTTCCTCTCCTGACTGGCTGCGGAGTCATCAGGAGACCCCCGGAGGCGGCAAACCATAGGGGCACCTGCGGGGGTGGTCGACAACAGCAGCTGACTACATCTGGCACCCGAACAGGGACCCCCGGACAGAGGCCCAACGGACTGGTGGTAATCGCGCTGTGCGCTCTCTCAGGTGAGTAACCCCGTTTCCCCATCTTCCCCCATGGGCAACCTTTCCTCTTCTGCCAGAACCCCTCAGTCCCAAATCCTCCATGGCTCTTAGCCAGCCTGCGAATTAAGATTTCTGAAAAAGAGCTCGCTCAATATTGGGACATAATTGTGCGATTCAATCCCTGGCTCACTACAGCCTCCCTATGGGATCCCCAAACGTGGGCCAAACTTCTAAAACGTGTGCGTTCAGCAGAAGCCCATGAAGGAAAAAATTTCCCACTAGGTCTTGTCCCTGCTTTGCTCGCCATTTACGCCTGCTTAACTGGCGCGCCACCCGAAGATCCGGCACCCCTTTCCCCTGACCTCGACAAAGAGTCCAGTGAGGAAGAACAATCTCTCTTAAATTTCACGGAGCCACTGGGCGTCGAGCCCCGCGGAGGAGGAGACCGCCATACTCGTCTACAGTTCCCCTTTACCCGTCTTTGGCTCCATTCCTACCGAGCCATGCCTGCATGTCCCCTGCCCTCAGCCAATGTGAGGCCCCCTGCAAAGACAACCTTCTGGCAAAACAACCCCTCCCCGTGGAAACTCTCTCCCCGTTAAAGCCTTCCATTGAGGGGCCCCCTCCCCCACAAAGAAAGCCTGCTGTTTTGAACCAGGAAGCGCCTGCCCCTTCCTTTAAGCCGCCACAGCCCCACATATTTCCAGTAAATCAACGCAGCTGCGACGACCACCCGGAGCACTGGTATCCTCATGATTCTAAATCTATAACCACCCTCAGAAAAGCCGTCCAAGAGGACGGCCTCAACAGCCTGTATGCTCAAATGCTACTGGATAATATTTCCCTGCAAATCAACTGCCCTATCGATTGGCAGAACGTAGCCCGCGCCATTTTAACACCCGGCAACTACGTCACTTGGAAAGCTCTTTACTGTGATGAGGCCGAAGCCATAGCTCGCCGCACTAGGGCATCAAAATCTGCGGTAATGGCTGAGGCGCTGAAGCGCGAGGGCAATTATTCACCCCCAAGGTGCAAGCCGATAATGATGAGACCTATTTTGAGCAAGTCCGCTTCTGTGCACAGCAGGCCTTTCGCAAACTAAACCCCAAGGGAGCTCCTATTGCAATGTCTCAGCTAGTGCAAAGGCCCAATGAAAGTTTTGCTGATTTCTATACCCAGGTTAAAGAGGCTGTAGAACGCAAAGTTGCGCATGCAGCTGCTGCAGAGGCTCTCCTAACCAGCCTGTTGTGGGAGGGGGCAAACGGAGAGTGCCGCAAGGCTATCGCCCCACTAAGAAACAGCACTCCCGAGGATTGGGTCCTCGCTTGCAGGGACATTGGCTCTAACTCCGTCGCTGTCTTACCCGCCTCCCTCGCTGAACACCAGGATAAAGCAATTACCTCTCTGGCCACTTCCCTAACACAAGCGCTGGCCGTCTCCATTAACGCAGTCACACGCTTAGGTCCCTGCTTCTCATGCCACCAAAATGGGCATTTTGTGCGAGAGTGCCCAAACAAACCTGCCCCGCCAGTCCCACCTGCTCCACCCCCCTTCCAAGCGGGAGGCAGATCCCCCTCCAAATACCCCCGATGTCGAAAAGGATTCCATTGGAAACGGGATTGCCGATCTAACTCAGATATAGACGGTCACCCACTGCCACCTTTAAACTCCCTTCGGGGCACCTCTCAGCCCCGCCCCTAAGAGAGGAAACCCCTCACGTCCAGCCCTCCATACCCTCCTCACATGATAAAACCAGCCCTTCTCCCCTACCTGGTCATAACTGTACCTGCGGGATGAAAGGGTTTGTGCAGCAGCTATACGATGGAAGCTGGCTGTCTGAACACGCTCCATCCCATAAACTGCCCAAGCCAGTCGGGGTGTACCAGACAATCCCCATTTCCCAAAGCAAAGCCTGGCTTACTTTGTGAACGGGCAAAAAATTAAAGGACAAATAGATATGGGAGCAGACATCTCGGTCCTCTCCACCAAGGACGTTGACCCCTCCTGGCCACTAGATGTCGGTCCTATCATACAGGGAGTGGAGGGACCGCGAGCCTCCCAGCAGACGCGCCAATCACTTAATTGGTCTGATTCAGAGGGGCGCTCAGGTAAATTTCAGCCCCTCCTCCTGCCTCACCTGGATAACACCCTTTGGGGCAGAGACATCTTCACTCAGCTCGAAGCTGCATTAACCACTAACCAACACCCCCAATTCTAACGGCCACTGTCCACCGCTAATGACCGTTAAAAAACCTATCCTACCGAAACTCAAATGGGATACTGGCAGTCCCATTTGGGTGGACCAGTGGCTGCTGCCTCCATCTAAGCTCCCACATCTCCTGGAGCTGGTCCAACAACAACTAACAATGGGCCATATAGAACCTTCTACCAGTCCCCACAACTCTCCGGTCTTTGTCATACAAAAAAAGACCTTTAATAAGTGGAGGCTCCTCCATGATCTTAGAGCCATTAACTCCCATATGGAAAAGATGGGGTCCCTACAGCCTGGCCTCCCCCACCCTTCCGCCATCCACCTCAATAATTATATTTTTTCAGTCGACCTAAAAGACTGCTTCTTCTCCATCCCGTTACACCCCGAAGATGGACCGTATTTTGCCTCTACTGTTCCATCTGTTAACAATGCTGTTCCCGCAGAACGGTTTCAATGGACTGTGCTCCCCCGGGATATGAAAAACAGCCCTACCCGGTGCCAGCTCTTCACTTGCCCGGCCATACAGCCTTTAACTGAATACTGCCAGGTGATCCACTATATGGATGATGTTCTGATAGCTCACCCTGACCCCGAGCATCTCACCACCTGCTTTAAAGTACTCCTCTCCAACCCTGACCAGCTGGGACTACAGGTCGCCCCTGAAAGAGTCCAAACCCGCTCCCCATATGAATTTTTGGGGTACCGTATCTCCGACAAGGTTTCTCCCATTTTCCCAGCAATACAACTCTCCAACACCTGCACCCTGACGAAACTCCAGGAGACCTGTGGGGTCATTAATTGGGTTCGACCTCACCTAAACTTAACCACTTTTGAACTTAAGCCACTCTTCGAGCTACTGGAGTGCAACCCTGACCCAAAAAGCCACCGGGCTATAACTAGCTCCGCCCAAGCCTGCATACAAAACTTTAATACAAAAATACAAGACTTCCCCCTAGACCGGTTTGATCCCAATACCCCCTTGAAGGCCATCGTCCTGGCCACTAGGGGAGTGCCCACTGGGGTCCTTTTCCAAACAGGCCCCATATACTGGGTCTACCCTGCATACAGCCAACTGGGAAAGATTGTTCCTCATGTGGCCGCTGTCTGCACACTGGACAGAAAGCTGCGAAAAACAGCTGTTCGCCTCTGTGGCATAGAGCCAGACACCCTAGTACTCCCCTTTACAACAGAACAAACTGATCACCTTGATGCAAACGATCTAGACATGCAACTTCTGTTATGCAATTTCCCAGGGAAAATCGATAATCATATCCCCAAACACAGGCTCCTCAGCGCTCTAGTGCAGCTCCCCTGCGCCACCCGCCCCTCTGTCTTCCCCTCCACCCCAATCCCTAAAGCACCCCTCATCTTTACCGATGCAAACAAACAATTCAGTTGCTTTGTCTTCAAATGAGAAGGCTGCCCAGATAAGATCTGGAAAGAAAAACACGGTAGTTCTGTTCAATTTGGCGAACTATTTATAATGCACTCTTGTGCCACCAGGACCTACCCCTAAACATCTTTACTGATAGTGCCTATGCTGCCCAAGCAGTTAAAGCACTCCTGCTGGCTGTTCTCAACGGCAAGCACACCCCCCTAGATGGCCTCCTCTCCCACACACAAGATGTCCTTGAAAATCGAAAATTCCCCTGGTACCTGCAACATGTGCGCTCTCACACCAACCTCCCTGGCCCCCTAACCCAGGGAAACGAGCAGGCCGACAAAGCACTAGTCCTTACCACCTCGCTAGTTGACCAGGCCAAGCTGCTCCACTCACACTTCCATATGTCAGCCCACTCTCTGCACACACTGTTCCCCAGTCTGACACGGCAGCAGTGCAAACACCTAGTTAGGGTCTGCAGTTCCTGCAACCCATTCCTGCCACTCGGCCCCCTACAACCACAGGGTGTAAATCCTAGAGGGCTACGGCCCAATGCCCTCTGGCAAATGGATGTCACCCATGTACCTGAGTTCGGAAGAATGAAATATGTGCATGTTGTTGTTGACACCTATTCCCAGTACATTCTGGCAAGCGCGGCCACAGGAGAAAGGGCCAGACACGCCACATCCGCCCTCCTACGAGCCATAGTCTCGATGGATGTGCCATGGAAAATAAAAACAGATAATGGGCCATGCTATGTCTCCTCCGCCTTCCAAAAGTTCTGTTTAGACTGGAAAATTACCCATGTCACTGGCATCCCCTACAACCCACAAGGTCAGGCCATCGTCGAGCATTCTCATGCAACACTTAAACAAATGATCAAAAAGCTCACCAAAGGGCAAAAGGCCACAAAGGCAACCCCCAAAGAGATACTCGATAAGGCACGCATCACACTAAATTTCTTCTCTTTCAACCAAGCGGGCAGCTCCCCAGCCTCCCGCCATTGGAAGGGCCTCAGTGGCAGTCCCACACTACTACCATTAGTGCGGTGGAAAGACCCGCTCACCCATACATGGCATGGATCCCACCTTCTCCTCACCCAAGCAAGAGATTTTGCTTGTGTCTTTCCAGAAAATTCAGAGCATCCTATCTGGCTCCCCAGCCGGTGTGTCCGACCAGCACTTTCTTCGGAGCCACCCCCATCCAACAATGTTGGCGCTGACCCCCCTTCTCCCGCTCCTCCTACAAATCCTATCATGTCTGCTTCCGACCAATGAAAAAAATGTCTACGCCTGGACATTTACCGTGTGAGAAATCATATCCACCGACCACCAAACCATGAGTAGCCCTATCGGTTCTGCCACCTGCCCCCCTGTGGGGTGCCAGTCAGCCATTACCATCCCCATCGCACCAACTACCATTGGAGTTGACACAAATAACTTTCTGCTGACTCTAGACGCCCTTATGCTTGCTTCCCCCACGTCCAAACAGAAAGCTATTGCAACCACTACGGATACAATGCCACATACGGGGGCTGCCCATATTGGGGCTGCGTCATGTACGACGCCTGAAATGAAGGTGACCAACCTTCCAAAGGCCTATTCTGGGTCAACGACACCTCCTTCTATCTGACTATCAACGACCCCTGGCACCACAGATGGCAAAACGGAGTCAGAGCAGCATTATACTCCTCACAATTCATAAGCACCCCATCCAGCTTCATTGAAATCGCTCGGTATTACCAGCTCTATAACTCCTTTACACCAACTGCACCCCTTGAAAAGGCCAAGGAAGTAATTTCAAAAACGGAAGAGCAACTTGCTCAAACCCTCTCCCCATATCAACCCCTCACTTGGATCCAGATCCTTAGCAACACCCTAAAACTCCTCAACACCTCAAGTATTGTACTTACTCTTGCTTCTTATGCACCTCCCTCAGCCGCCCCCTCATGGCCGCTGTCCCTGTTTACGGTAACATCTCAGATGCCACACATGGCACAGCCTGTGACAGCCTGCCTATCCCCGACATTCCCCTTTTCAATGCCTCTCAAGAAAACATGACATGTTACATTACCTCTATCCATACCCCCAGTATTAATGACCACCCCTGTGCAAATAACGTCACAGTAACATCCACCCAGACCACCCCATACGGTTTTCGCTTCTGGTGCAACTCCTCCCTAACCCCTTGCATTAATGCATCCTCCCCTAGTCCTTGTTTGCTAGTCTCTCTAGTCCCCCAGTTAACCCTTTATACTGAATACGAAGTAAGCTCTTTAATAACACCCCCTCACCCCAAGAGGGCAGCATTCCTCCCCCTCCTTATAGGCGCCAGCCTTATCACCTCGGTAGTAGCCACCGCTTTAGCTGGCGGTGCTTTAGGGCATAGTGTGATTACGGCCGAAGGCTTCAGTAACACACTGAAGGTCATCGACTCCACCGCTCAGTCCTTAGAATCCCTGCAAAGACAGCTCACATCAATCGCACAAGTGGCCCTCCAAAACCACCGTGCCCTAGATCTTCTAACAGCATAGAGAGGTGGAACTTGTATTTTCTTACAGGAAGAGTGCCGTTACTACGTCAACGAATCCGGAGTAGTAGAACAAAACGTCCAAACATTATTATTTAATCTGCGTAATGAATTGGCCAACAAATACAACACACAGCAATCACTCTTTTCCTGGCTCAACTCTCCACTCAGCCTGGCTGGCTCCCCTTATTACCCCCTTTATAACCATCTTTTTTCTCCCGCTCTTAGCTCCAGTGGTCATCAAGTGCATCCGCAAACAAATAAGAAGTATCTTGTTACTAACCTTCTGCCAATTTCAGCACCCACAGTACCAGCGGCTGCCGTAACAGCCCCCACAACATCTGCAGATGCAACGTCTGAGGGGCAACACCGAAGTATAAACCCCTCTCTTTTTTTTTCTCTTTTCTCCTTCTCTTTTCCCTCTTCTCCTTTCTTCCCCCACCCCCTTCCTTATAGCTACAGTACTGCTCCAGCCGAATACCAAGCCCTTACCTACCCCATCCCATGCCCCACAAGCAGATCTTGCCCTCCCATGATGCCAGGTTGTCAGCGGCAGCCAAAAGAGATTCACCTACAAAAACTCCTCTATCAAGACCCCTTCTACGTTTAAGAGCCTGGCTGGCAGCCAGTAACGGGTAAGACCCTCAGAGGAGGGCAACCTAAGACAGGCGCAGCCACCTTAAACACATTTGCAGGTCTGGCTGGCAGCCAATAACGGGTAAGACTCTCAGAGAGGGGCAACCTAAGACAGGTGCAGTCATGGCAAACCCCTACCTCCAGCCCCCCTGTCTTATATTCCAAGTAGGAGAGAATTGTAGGGAAAACAAGGGCGGTCTAATTAATTCCCAGCGCCTGGCGGGAGAAAGCAAAAGCTCAGAAACCTCCCAGACTACAGCCAATCAGCTGCTGACACCTGTTATAGCCCCTTGTTCCCCGCCCTTCACCATAAGATGGCCGCCTCAGCACAGCTCCGCCTTGCTCCCCCACCCATAGCCACAAGATGGCTGCCGCAGCACAACTCTACCCCTCTCCTTCCCGCCGTGGCACAGCTCCGCCTCTCCCTTTCCCTCCTAACCTTTTATGGGCATAAAACCTGTCTCTACCAATCAAAAACTGCCCAGTCGCACTTCCCCATTCCCCCCTCCTCTGCCTGATGTAAATACCAAAACCTGCTTAATCAACTCGGACTTGGAACCCTACCTTGTCTCTGGAGTGTGAGTGGTCTCCGTTTTCGTTACTCGCTGTCCACCAGCCCCCCCCACCGTCTCCCCCAACCTTTGTCTGCAGCTCCGGAACGCAGACCCTGAACCCCTGACTCGCTGGGCCTGGGGATGCTGGAGCTCGGGGAGCTGAAGACTCCTTCCCCTCTCCCCTCCCCCTCTTTCGTCTCCTGACTGGCTGCGGAGTCACCAGGAGACCCCCGGAGGCGGCAAACCATAGAGGCACCTGCGGGGGTGGTCAACAACAGCAGCCGATTACAGAAAAAGATACTCCCCTGGAATAGTAAATGGAAAAGAGCAGGGGTAGCTATACTAATATCAGACAAAACAGACTTCAAATGCAAAAAAGTGATGAGATGCGGAAGGCCACTATATATTAATAAAAGGGATGATCCTCCAGGAAGATATAACAGTCATAAATATCTACGCACCTAACCAGGGTGCCCCAAAATACATGAGACAAACTCTGGCAAAACTGAAGGGAGAAATAGACATTTCTACAATAATCGTTGGAGACTTCAACACCCCACTCACATCATTAGATAGAACAACTAGACAGAAGATCGGCAAGGAAACAGAGAACTTGAACAATATGATGTTAGACCTAACAGACATATACAGAACACTGCATCCAAACTCAGTGGGTTATACATTGTTCTCAAGTGCCCATGGATCTTTCTCCAGGATAGACCACATGTTAGGTCACAATACAGCTCTCAATAAATATAAAAAGATTGAAATTATACAAAGCACCTTCTCAGATCATAATGGTATGAAACTAGAAATCAGTAACAGACCGGAAAAAAGTAAATTTGCAAATGTGTGGAGACTGAACAACACACTCCTAAATATTCAGTGGGTCAAAGAAGAAATTGCAAGTGAAATCAGTAAACATATTGAGACAAATGAAAATGAGAACACAACGTATCAAAACTTATGGGATACATACAGCAAAGGCAGTCTTGAGAGGGAAGTTTATAGCCCTAAATGCCTATATTAAAAAACAAGAAAGAGCTAAACTCAAAGATTTAACTGAACAACTTGAGAAACTAGAAAAAGAACAGGAAACCAATCCCAAAGCAAAAAGAAGGAAAGAAATAATAAAGATTAGAGCAGAAATAAATGAAAATGAGAACAGAAAAACAATAGAGAAAATCAACAAAACCAAAATCTGGTTCTTGGAGAAGATCAATAAAATTGACAAACCCCTCGCTAGACTAACAAAGAAAAAAAGAAGATGCAAATAAATACAATCAGAAATGAAAGAGGGGAAATTACAAATGACCTCACAGAAATAAAAAGAATCATAAGAGGATATTATGAGAAACTATATGACAACAAACTAGACAACCTGGATGAAATGGACAAATTTCTAGAAACTCATAACCAACCTACACTGACACAACAAGAAATACAAGAATTTAACAAACCAATCACAATTAAGGAGATTGAATCCGTCATAAAAAATCTCCCAGCAAAGAAAAGTCCAGGACCAGATGGCTTCACAGGTGAATTCTACCAAGCATTTCTAAAAGAATTAACACCAATCCTGTTTAAACTCTTCCAAAAAAATTGAAGAGGATGGAAAATTACCCAACACATTTTATGAAGCCAACATCACCCTAATACCAAAGCCAGATAAAGATTGCACAAGAAAAGAAAATTACAGACCAATCTCTCTCATGAACATAGATGCAAAAATTCTCAACAAAATACTTGCAAATCGAATCCAACAGCATATCAAAAGACTTATACATCACGACCAAGTGGGATTTATTCCTGGTATGCAAGGCTGGTTCAACATAAGAAAATCAATCAATGTAATACACCACATTGACAAATTGAAGGAAAAAAAACACATGATCATCTCAATAGATGCAGAAAAGGCATTCAACAAAATCCAACATCTTTTTTTGATAAAAATACTTCAAAAGATAGGAATAAAAGGAAAATTCCTCAATATGATAAAAGGCATATATGAAAAACCCACAGCCAACATCATACTCAGTGGGGAAAGGTTGAAAGCTTTCCCTCTAAGATCAGGAACAAGACAAGGATGCCCACTGTCACCATTGTTAATCAACATTGTACTAGGAGTTCTAGCTAGGGTAATTAGACAACGCAAAAAAATTAAAGGCATCCAAATAGGAAAAGAGGAAGTAAAACTCTCACTGTTTGCAGATGACATGATTCTGTATTTAGAAAATCCTGAAGTATCCACAACAAAGCTACTTGAACTAATAAATGAGTTCAGAAAAGTGGCAGGATACAAGATCAACATGCAAAAATCAGTATGTTTTTGTACCCTAGTACTGAACAATCTGAGGAGGAAATCAGGAGGAAAATTCCATTTTCAATAGCAACAAAAAGACTCAAATACCTAGGAGTTAATTTAACCAAAGAAGTACAGGACCTATATGCAGAAAACTACAAAACAATACTAAAAAATTTTAAAAGACCTAAACAAATGGAAAGACATTCCGTGTTCATGGATGGGAAGAATAAATATTGTGAAGATGTCAATCTTGCCCAAACTGATTTATAGATTCAATGCAATACCAATCAAAATCCCAACAGCTTACTTTACAGAATTAGAGAAGGCAATTACCAAATTCATCTGGAAGGGTAAGTGCACCCGAATAGCCAAAAAAGTATTCTAAAAAAGAAGAACAATGTGGGAGGGATTTCACTGCCTGGCCTTGAAACATATTACAAAGCTACAGTGGTCAAGACAGCATGGTACTGGCATAAAGATAGACATATCGATCAGTGGAATAGAATTGAGAATCCAGAAATATATCCTCACCTATACAGTCAACTGGTTTTTGACAAACCTACCAAACCCACGCTAATGGGGAAAAAGTCTCTTCAACAGATGGTGTTGGGAGAACTGGATATCTATAACCAAAAGAATGAAAGAGGACCCCTATCTCACCCCCTATACAAGAATCAACTCAAAATGGATCAAAGATCTAAATATAAAAGGCAGGATCATAAAACTACTAGAAGAAAATGTAGGGAAACATCTTCAAGACCTTGTAGTAGGTGGTGGTTTCTTGGACCTCACACCCAAAGCACGTGCAACAAAAGAAAAAGTAGATAAATGGGACCTCCTCAAAATTAAACACTTTTGAACCTCACAGGACTTTGTCAGAAGGGTGAAAAGGCAGCCAGCTCAATGGGAAAAAATATTTGGAAATCACATATCTGATAAGGGCTTAATATTCAGGATATATAAAGAGATGTTACAACTCGACAATAAAAAGACAAATGACCCAATTAAAAAGTGGGCCAAAGACTTGAATAGACATTTCTCTAAAGAAGAAATACAAATGGCAAAAAAACACATGAAGAAATGCTCAACATCACTCATGATTAGGGAAATGCAAATCAAAACTACAGTTAGATTTCATTTCACACCTATCAGAATGGCCACTATTAAAAAGACAGAGAACTACAAGTGTTGGAGAGGATGTGGAGAGATAGGAACACTTCTTCACTGTTGGTGGGAATGCAGGATGGTACAACCACTATGGAGGACTGTTTGGCAGTTCCTAAAGAAGTTGAATATAGACTTGCCACATGACCCTGCAGTACCACTACTGGGTATATACCCAGAAGAACTGAGAGCAGTGACACGAACAGACATCTGCACACCGATGTTCATAACAACATTATTCACCATTGCCAAAAGTTGGAAACAACCCAGGTGTCCATCAGCAGATGAATGGATAAACAAACTGTGGTCTATTCACACGATGGAATATTATGCAGCTGTAAGAAGAAATGAAGTCATAAAGTATATGGCAACATAAAGTATATGGCAACATGGATGAACCTGGAGGACATTATGTTGAGTGAAGCAAGCCAGACACAAAAGGACAAATACTGTATGAATGCATTATTATGAACCAAATATATTGTATAATATGTTGTTTGATTTAAAAAAAAAAAATTTATGTATCCATTTCATTTAATTGAGAAATGTATATATTTATTCATCTGTGTTTACTTTTTAGTTTTTAATTGTTTATATTTTCAATTATTAAATGTACAAAATAAAGTTAAAAAATGTTTAAAAAAAAAAAAAGAATAATGAAGTTGGAGAACTCTGACTTCCTGACTTTAGAACATATTACTTATCTACAGTGGTGAAAAAAAAAAAAAAAAAAAAAAAGCAGCATGGGACTGGCATACAGACAGACAGACTGACCAATGGAACCAAACTGAGAACTCAGAAATAGATCCTCACATCTACAGTCTATCCAACAAATGATGCTGGGAGAACTCGATAGCCATATCCAAAAGAAAGAAAAAGGACCCCTGTCTCACACATTATACAAAAATTAACTGAAAATAGAAAAACGACAACCATAAAATTCCTAGAAGAAAAAGTAGGAAAACATCTTCAAGATCTTGTGGTAGGCAATAGTTTATTAAACCTTACACCCAAAGCATGAGCAAAAAAAAAGGACAAATAGATATATGGGACCTCCTCAAAATTAAACACTTTTGTACCTCAAAGAACTTTGTTAAAAGGGTGAAAAGGCAACTGACTCAATGGGAGAAAATATCTGGCAATCACATATCTGATAAGGATTTAATATCCATGATTTATAAAAAGATCATACAATTCAACAATAAGAAGACAAATTACCTGATTTAGAAATGGATTAAAGACTTATAAAGACAATTGTCCAAAGAAGAAATACAAATGGTGAAAAAACACATGAAAAAAATGTTCAATACCACCAGCATTTAGGGAAATGCAAATCAAAACTGCAATGAGATATCGTTTCACACCTATTAGATTGGCCACTATTAAAAAGTCACAAAAATATAAATGTTGGAGAGGATGTGGAGAAATAGGAATACTTATTCACTGTTAGTGGGACTGTAGAATGGTACAGCCACTGTGGAGGACTGTTTGGCAGTTTCTAAGGAAGTTGAATATAGATTTGCCATGTGACCCAGCAAAACCATTACTAGGTATATTTACCCAGAAGAACTGACATCAGTGACACAAATAGTCTTCTTCACACCGATGTTCATAGAGGTGGTGTTTATGATTGCCAAAAGTTAGAAACAACCCAGGTGTCCATCAACTGATGAATGGGTAAACAAATTGTGGTGTATACACATGATGGACTATTATGCAACTATAAGAAGAAATGAAATCATTTAGCATATGATAACATGGATGAACCTGGAGGACATTTTATGTTGACTGAGGCAAACCAGACACAAAAGGACAAATACTGTATGATTGCACTATTATGAACTAAATATATTATGTAAATTCTTGGAGTTAATTTTTGGAGTATAGGTCACCAGGAAATAGAATGTGTTTAGAGAATGGAAAGCTGAGAGTTAATCTGTACAGAATTAGTAAAAAGGTTGTTTGTAAATCTTTGGAAATGAATAGAAATGGTGAAAACACATCCTAGTGTTTGTAACTAGCAGGGCTATTATATAGGTATGACAGTGGTTGAAAGGGAAAGTCTAACATCATGTGTATTACTAGAAGGAAAGCTTAAAAAGGTAACCTGGGACTGTATATCATGGTGAAACCTCATGTGAAATACGAATATGGGTAATATTGCATATATGAGACTGTTTTTACAAAATATAAATACGAATATGCTAGAGAGAAGGAAACAGAATAGCAGCATGTACAACAGGGGAAGCATAGAGAGAATGAGATGTTATGAGTTTTTTTTTGATTATTGTTATTGGAATAATGAAAATGCTCTAAAAATGATTGAAGTGATGAATGCACAACTATGTGATAATACCAAATACCATTGATTGTACACTTTGGATGGATTTATGCTGTATTAATAGGTATCAATAAAATTGATTTGTTAAAAAAAAAAAAAGGACAAAGGCTTCAAGTCAGTTCCTATCCTCAAAACTGGAAGAACTAGAAAAAGAAGAGCAAACTAAACCCAAAGCAATCAGAAGGAAGGCACTAACAAAGATTAGAGTGGAGATAATTGAAATAGAAAACAACAACAACAAAAAAAATAGAATCAACAAAACCAAAAGTTGGTTCTTTGAAAAGATCAATAAAACTGACCAACCTTTAGCTAGACTGACGAAGAAAAAAGAGAGAGGATACAAATAACGAAAATCAGAAATCCAAAGGAGGACATTACTACCGACCCCACTGAAATAAAAAGGACTACAACAGGATACAATGAACATCTGTATGCCAATAAATTAGGTAACCTAGATGAAATGGATAAGTTCTTAGAAACACACAAACTACCTATACTGACTCAATAAACCAATTATCAGTAAAGAGATTGAATCAGTAATTCAAAGTAAAACCTCCCAACAAAGTAAAGCCCAGGACCAGATAGCTTCACAGGGGAATTCCCCCAAACATTCTAAGAAGACTTAACTCCAATTCTGCTTAAACTCTTCCAAAAAGTTGAAGAGGTGGGAACACTCCCTGACTCATTCTACAAGGCCAACATCTTACCAGACAGATTGGCACAGACATACTTGCCCCCTAGTCTGTGCACCAGGGTCGCTCTGCTCCCTCTCGAACTGATGCTAGGAACCTTGGCATATCTTTGGTGTTGGTGTGCATGCAGTTCTGTTGGCTCTAACTTTAGTAGATCATCCAAAATGTCTGGTGCAAATTACATCCTCACCACAGTGTATGACAGTTAAAGGGGCTCCAACACATGGCATTATTCTTCCACATAAGTTTTCAAACCAGCTTATGGTCCAATAAACACACAGACACATGCAATACACACACACATCTTTTTAATGTGCCCTGAACACACTGATTTAGGTGTGTTCTCTTTTTTCTAGGGTTATCAGAGTATTTGTTGAAAAAATATTTAAATCCCTACCTAGAGCTTGGAGGGATAGATGTTCTTCAAATTCCCAATTTTCCTAGGGTAGTCATTTTTACTGATTGGATTCATGAACCCCTTTGAGAATAAAATTTTCTCTCATTGGCGATCTCCTTCACTCTCCCTCTCCCTCTCTTCAGCGACTCTCTCCTCTGCCCACTCACAGTTTGTTACCCATAATGCCCTCTCTCACAGCGCCATCTTGGCCACCCCACTTCCAATGCTCCACCTACCAGCAGCTGACTGTCTCTCTTCCCCATCTCCAGATTTCCAAAAGGAAAATATCCTTTGTCCCTACTTTAAATTTTCCAAAATAAAAGTATTATTGGTCAGAAGTCAGAAATCATGAGCCAGTGGGGGAGGGCCAAGGGTTCAGAGCAGTGGTTTTCAGCCTGGCTACCCATGAGAATCATCCAGAACACTGATTCCTGGCCCCACCTCAAGTTAAATTGGTCTCCAGGAGTGGGGTCCAGCCACTGGTGTATTTTCAAGTTTCCTCAGGTAATTATGATTCTCAGAGTAGAGTGAGAACAAGCTGAACAGGCCGAAGGCTGTAGACAGGCAAGCAATGTAAAAACTGTTTTATCCATGCGTATAGGAAAACCATCTTAATGTGAAAAAGTAGAGGGAAATCGGTTTTGCAAAGCCTAAAAAAATTTCTTCTGAGGTGGTCCATTAAATTCAGAGTACTTGGAGCAATTAAGTCCTTTCCACATTCCATACAAATTTCCTTATAGCCAGGAATTAAGAGACAATAGATGAGTGTTTACCCTCCCACTGGTTTATTTCTTTTTTCCTTTTAAAAATTAAATCCTTAGTGTTTATATTTTTGTCACTAAAAGAATGCATCCTCAACAAAGAGCAACATTTTGAATATATATTACTCAATGCAATTTAAAATAACAAATTAAAAGAAACTCAAAGACCAGCTGAAAGAAATGTTATTGCATGATGTATTCTTTCAATTTTTTCTCTATTCATGTGACTTTTGCTTCTTTCCAAATAAACATCTATTTACAATCAAGTGTTCTGCTTTCTCCTTGAAAATTCTAACGTAAGTGGTTTTCCTGGCTATGGTACAATCTGGTAATATCATATGAAACTGCATTTATTGTTTAATGCTATTGTTCACTATTAATTTATAATAGGAAGTTACAGAGGAGACTCTTTCCAAGTTTTAAAGTTCTATCCCCAGCCACAGGTAACAAGTCCTCCAAGCTGACCCCACTCCAAGCTATAGAGCTAAACAAAACCCCAGCCAAGCAATTCATTTGAATCCGAAAAAGATTTTTGCTTGTTTTTTTCTCTTTATCTCACTTTCTTATTGTTTTTCTTTCTTCCCATTTTCTTAGCATAGGATCACGTTGCCCTAAGTGCTTCTTACTAGCTTGTACCTTCAGGCAACTTATTAACCCTCTCTGGGCCTCAGGGCTTTGATCCTTCCATTGTAAATGGAGATAACAAAGTTTCCTGTCTTTTCCATTGAGGTATTTATTTGGTTTAACAAGCACATATATAGCCCTCAGGATGTGCCAGACACTGTTGTAAACACTTCACAAATATCAACACAGTTCATCCTAATGGGGTTGTGACTATTAGATGAACTAATGGGTATGAAGTTCAAAGCACAGTGCTTGGAGCACAGTAACTGTGCAGAAAGTGTTAGCTAGCCTTAATATTCTCCATCACCCTTTTCCTGCCTCCAGGTTTTGTAACACCACCCCACCCCGATGTCTACAAAGAGAGCCTCCTTGCTGCCCTCCACGAAGCCCTACCTTTGGTGTGGGTGCAGGCTCTGCATAGGGGTTAGCAATTTTCTGATGACTTTTCCACCTGTGTAAGGTGTAATTCTTCCTTCCATTTGTTTGTGATCTAGTTCTAATTGAGATAAGCACTGTTTTCAAAGAGTAAGTGCTGGAGGTATACCAGAAGACTATCAAAGAGTTACAGGATTTTCCGATCTAAGGGCACATGAGAAACGAAAGTATGAGATGGCGGGGCACCATGTTGAAGTAGTGGCGGAGACTCCCATGCAGCAGAAGCCTAGGGTCCAAGGGATGGAATTAGAGGTGGGCAAGCTTGCAGAGACTGGAAGCTTGCATAGGCTGGCCAGCCTATCAAGCACCTTGGGTCTTGCTCCGAGGACTTTGCACTTCACATTCTTCTTTGAAGTCTCCTTTCTTTAGGACATTCCATTGGATTGTTTTTTTTGTTTCTTTGTTTTTTTGTTTTTTTTAAGCAGCTTTAGTGAGACATAATTGACATACCCAAAATTCACCCATTTAAAGTATACACTTTGGTGGTTTTTAAAAGTATATTTAGAGTTGGGCAAACATCACCATACTCTTATCTTTAGAACAGTTTCATCACCCCAAAAAGAAATGCCATAATATTAGCATTCATTTCCCAAATTCTACTCTCACCTCCAGGCCCTGGTAAGCAATAACCTACTCTCTATCTTGATTGAGTTACTTGTTCTAGACATTTCATATAAACAGAATTACACAATATGTGGACTTTTCACTTAGCATAATGTTTTCAAGTTTCATCCATGTTGTATCATGTGTCAGTACTTCATTTCCTTTTGTTATGCAAGTAACACTGCATTGTATTTACAGACCACATATTGTTTATCCATTCATTAGTTGATGGACATTTTGTTGTTTCTGTTTTTCCGCTATTATGAATACTGCTGTTATCAACATTTATATTCAAGTTTTTGGGTGGCTATGTGTTTTAATTTCTCTTGGGTATATATCCAAGAAAGTAGAATTGCTGGGTCATATGATAACTCCATATATTTAACTTTTTGAGGAACTGCCAAACATTTTTCCAAAGTGGCTGCCCATTTTATATTCACAGCAGCAATATATGGAAGATTCTAATTTCTCTGCATCCTCACCAACACTTGGCATTGTCTTTTATTATTATTATTATTATTATTATTATTATAGCTACTCTAATGGGTGTGAAGTGTCATCTCATTGTGGGTTTGATTTGTATTTCCCTAATAGTTAATTATGTTGAACATCTTTTTATGTGCTTATTGGCCTTTATATATCTTCTTTGGAAAAATGTCTATTTAAATCCTTTGTTCATTTTTAAACTGTTGCTTTGTTTTGTCTTGTTTTGTTTCTTTGTTTTGGTACTGGGCCCCAGGATTGAACCCAGAACTTCATTTGTGGGATCCTGGCCCTCAATCACTGAGCCACATCAACTCCCGTGGGTTGCCTTTTTATTAATGAATTGTAGGACTTCTTTATATTTTCTGGATACAGATTCCTTTTCAGATATTGATTTGCAAATATTTTGATAGAGACAACCTCATTTTGTGTGTTGTTTTCACTTTCTTGATAGTATCTTTTGCAGCACAAAAGTTTTAAATTTTCACCAAGTTTAATTTATCTATGTTTGTTTTGTCACTTGTGCTTTCAGTGCCATAGCTAGGAAACCCTTGCCCAAGATCATGGAGTTTTACTTCTAAGTTTTATTTTAAGAATTTCATAGTTTTAGTTCCTACATTTAGGTCTATGATCCATATTGAGTTAAGCAATATAGTTTGGGATCTATATTAGTCAGCCAAAGGGGGCTAACGCAAAATACCAGAGATTGGATGGTTTTTATAAAGGGTATTTATTTGGGGTAGAAGTCCACAGTTACCAGGCCATAAAGCATAAGTTTCTTCCCTCACCAAAGTTCATTGCCACATGTTGGAGCAAGACAGCTGCCGATGTTTGCCAGGGTTCAGGCTTCTTGGCTTCCTCTCTTCCTGGGGCTGAATTTCTCTCTGGGCTTAGCAACTCTGTTTCCTCCACAAAGTCAGCTGTAGACTATGAGGCTCTCTGGGCTTTGCTTCTCTCCACAAGGCCAACTGTGAACTCTTAGGTGAATGGCTCATCTCTATCCCGGGGCCTTCTCTTCAGCATCAAAACTCTAACATCAAAACTACTCCCTCTGTTCTTTGCCTTGCCTTTTGTATTTGCGTCCCCCATCCACCAAGGGGTGGGGCTCAACGCCCTACTGACATGGCCCAGTTAACGCCCTAATCATAACTAATCCTGCCCAGATTAGCATACCAGTTTATAAGCATGATCCAATTATATTCTTGGAACTCATAATTACATCAAACTGCCCAACTGCAACAGGATCCAACTTCATTCTGGAATCCCTATCAAAGACTTGAGTATCTATTACTAAATGAAAATGTTTTGCTTGGATTTCAGAGTAGTAGCTTGGGCTCATAATCTTTGAGACAGGTAACAAAAGATAAATGATTCATCTTACAGTAAAAACAAATAAAACCCTGTTCTCTTAATTTGCTAGATTTTTCTCCTTTTCTATCTTTATTCTCAATTCCATTTATTTCTGCTCTAATCTTTATTATTTCTTTCCTTCTGCTTGCTTTGGGATTGGTTTACTGGTCTTTTTCTAGTTCCTCCAGGTGTTCAATTAGATCTTTGATTTTAGCTCTTTCATATTTTTTAATATATGTGTTTAGGGCTATAAATTTGCCTCTCATCACTGCCTTTGCTGTATCCCATAAGTTTTGATAAGTTGTGTTTTCATTTTCATTTCTCTCGAGATATTTACTAATTTCTCTTATAATTTCTTCTTTGACCCACTGATTGATTGTGTGTGTTATTTAGCCTTCACACACTTGCAAAATTTCCCCTTTCCCATCTATTATTGATTTCCAGCTTCATTCCATTATGATCTAAGAGGGTGTTTTGTATAATTTCAATTTTTTTTATATTTATTGAGACCAGCCTTGTGACCCAACATGTGGTCTCTCCTGGAGAAAGAACCATAAGAACTTGAGAAAAATGTATAACCCACTGAGTTGGGCTGCAACGTTCTTATATGTCTTTTAGGTCAAACGTGTTTATCATATTGTTCAAGTTCTCTGTTTCCTTTTTGATCTTCTATCTAGTTTTCTATCTATTGATGTGAGTGGTGTGTTGAAGTGTCCAATGATTATTGTAGAGATGCCTATTTCTCCCTTCAGTTTTGCCAGAGTTTGCCTCATATATTTTGGGGCACCCTGGTTAAGTGCATAGATATTTATGACTGTTATATCTTCCTGGTGGATTGTCCCTTTTCATAATATATAATGGCCTTCTGCATCTCTGTAACTTTTTTTGCATTTAAAGTCTGTCTTGGGGGGCGGATGTGGCTCAAATGGTTGGGCATCCGTCTCCCATATGGAGGGACCTGGGTTCGATCCCCAGGACCTCCCGGTAAAAATAAAAAAATATATATATAGAAGGCGCATGGGCTGCCAGGCTCTGTGTGCCGCTGAGCTGTCAGGCCCCGGGAGCCATGCAGCAGGATGATGACGTAACAGAGGAGAGACAAGACGAGATGCTCCGAAAAGCTCCAGAAGCCAGGAGCTGAGGTGGCGCAGGCAGCAGAATACCTTTCTCCTACATCGGAGGTCTCCAGGATCGAATCCTGGTGAAGACTGGAGGAGGAGGATGAGAAGAGATGGCAGGAAACACACACAGAGAATTGCCCAGCAAATGGACACAAAAACAGCAAATGGGGAAGGGGGGGTTTAAAATGGATAAAGTAAAATAAATAAAATCTTAAAGTCTGTCTTGTCTATTAGTATAACTACCCCTGCTCTTTTTTGGTTACTGTTTGCTTGGAATATCTTTTTCCAACCTTCCACTTTCAGTTGATTTATATCCATGGATCTAAGGTGAGTCTCTTGTAGACAACAGATGGTTGGCTCATGTTTTTTAATCTGTTCTGTCAGCCTATATCTTTTGATTGGGGAGTTTAATCCATTCACATTCAATGATATTACTGTAAATGCATTATTTACTCCTACCATTTTATTCTTCAGCTTTCATGTTATATCTTATTTTCATCTGTCATTTTACACTTTTGGTTATCCTTTCTGGTAGTCTTTCCTTCTGTACCACCTCCAAGCCTCTTTCTCCTGCCTTTTCTTTTGGGGTATAGGGCTCCCTTTAGTGCTTCCAGCAAAGCCTGATTCTTTTTTACAAACTCCCTTAGTTTCAGTTTATTTGTGGGTATTTTAGACTTACCTTCATATTTGAAGGACAATTTTGCTGGCTAAGGAATTTACAGCTGTCAATGGTTCTCTTTCAGTGTCCTAATTATATCATACTGCTGTCTTCTTGCCTCCATGGTTTCTGATGAGAAATCTGCACTAAGTGTTACTGGATATCCCTTGTATGTGATGGTTTGCTTCTCCCATGCTGATTTCAGAAATTTCTCTTTATATTTGGCATGTGACATTCTGAGCAGTATGTGTTTTGGAGTAGTCTATTTAGATTTATTCTGTTTGGAGTACACTGCACTTTTTAGATATGTAAACTCATTTTTTTTTTCATGAGAATTGGGAAATTTTCAGACATTATTTCCTCAAATACTCTCTTCTTCTTTTCCCTTCCCTTCTCCTTCTGGAGCTCCCATGACACATATGTTGTTGTGCTTGGTGTTATCATTCAACTCCCTGAGACTCTGCTCAAATTCTTCCATTATTTTCTCTCTGTTCTTCTCTTTCTTCAATTTCAGCTGCTCTGCCTTCAACATTACTTATTCTTTCTTCTATGATTTTGAATCTGTTGTTTTATATCTCTAATGTATTCCCTTCCCCGAGATGGCTCCCTCATCTGTTTGCTCATTGTTTTTGCTTATTTTCTGTTTGTTTCTTCTTTAGGAGGCACCTGGAACTGACCCCAGGACTTCCCATGTGGGAGGCAGGCACCCAACTGCTTGAGTCACATCTGCTCCCTTCTTGTTTATGTTTTTGCCCACTGTCTGCTCATTGTTTGCCCATTTGTCTTGCTCACTGTCTGCTCGTTTTTGCTCATTGTCTGCTCATTGTCTACTTGTAGTTTTTGCTTGTTGTCTGCTTGTTGTTTTTGCTCATTGCTCGTTATTTTTGCTTGATGTCTGCTTATTGTCTGCTCGTTGTTTATTTGTCTTCCTTATGAGACACTGGGAACCAAACCTGGGACATCCCATGTGGGAAGTGGGTACCCAACTGCCTGAGCCATATCTGCTCCCCTCTAATGTGTTTTTAATCTCACATGCTGTGTCTCTCATTCCCATAAGCTCTGTTATTTTTCTATTCAGGTTTTCGAATTCTTCTTTGTGCTTGCCCAGTGTCTTCTTGATGTCCTTTATCTCTTTAGCCTTATTGTCTTTCAACTTCATGATTTGATTTAGGAGGTTTTTATGAACCTCATTGATTAGTTATCTCAAAACCTTTCTCTCATCTGGCGCTTTGATATATTCTTTTGCTTTAGCCATATCTTCCTTTTACTTAGTATGGCTTATAATTTTTTGCTTATACCTAGGCATCTGATTATGATGGTGAGTTCACTCGGATGCTCAATTTCTCTCTTTTGCATAGGGATTTAGTGGTGGGAGGCTGTGTGTTACTCCTGTTCTTTGACTCTTGGTTCAGTTTGTTTTAGCTCTTTAGGATTGTCCCTGTTTTGTTGCTCAAATCTGGGCCATGGACCCAGTAATGGGTTACAGGCCCACTTCCAAGGACCTTAGGGAGGGAGGCTGTAAAGGTCTGAAAAAGCATCTTTTATTTATTTACTTTTATTTTCTTCTGTGGACTTCCTTGTTGTGCCAGCAGATGGCACTCTTTTATAGGTCACCATGTTCAGAATGTGTTCACAATAACTCCAAGTGGAACAATGTGACAGAGGATCCTGCCTCAGGGCTATTCAGAGCCTTGCAAATAAAACTTTCTCAGAAGCTCTTTTCCTCCCTTTGCTGGCAGCTCCCTCCCTTTTCCCCAGGTAGGAAATAATTCCACTCCCCTCTGTGTCCTCAACAACCAGTCCTGATCAATAGGGAGGTTGACTGAGAGGGTTGAATCTCTTTAGGCCCCTGTTGTCTCCCAGGCCAAACAATGGTGCAGCTGCACCTGGCCTGGAAGGGCTCATGGGACACAGCAGACCAAAACTGTTGATCAAAAGCTAAATCAGTCATAGGCTGTGTACCTCTTTCTCCACTCTCTTGGGGAAGTGGATTCCTGTGGCCTCCTCTACATGTAACCACCAGCCAGAGGCTGGAGGGCTCAAAGTTGCTCCAGGGGTGGGGGAATGGGTGCTAGATTTTACTCACAGAGTTTTTCCATTGAGATTCTTTTTCTTTTTCTTTGCCATTCTCTCTTCTGGATGGTGTCCAGCCTTTCCCTGGTGTCCTAAGCCCTAGAACATTTCTTTTCCAGGACATTTCTCCCTGTACTCTAGCTATTTTTCTGGGAGAGAAGTGAGTCCTGTGTCTCTCTAATCCTCTATCTTCCTGGAAGTCTCTTCTTTTCTATCTTAATTTCTCATTCTCTCAAAACAGTTAACTCTCCATAGCCTTACCTTTTCTTCATTTCCCCTTCTTTTCCATTTGTTTATTATGCTGTAATACTGTAAGCACATTCAAATATTAGAGCATACACATGACCCAGCTTCTCCTATTTTTCTCCTCTCTCCATTATATTCTTTCCTTACCACTCCTCAGTTTGCCCAGAGCACCCATCTGCAAATATGCCTGATAAGATTCTCTCCCCATTCCCCATAAATTTCTTTATATCAGACTGGAACACCCACCAGACTAATTTATTTCAAGTTCAACCTCATGTAACCAAATGTGTAACTATGCGGAGGTAACAGCCACAGCAGACCTCATGTACAAAAGGGAGAGTTGAATCATCAGTCACATATGTGGGGGAAGTGGATGTGGCTCAAGTGATTGGGCTCCTGTCTACCATATAGGAGGTCCAGTGTTCAATTCCCAGGGCCTGCTGGTGAAAGGCAAGCTGGCCTGAGTGGAGTGCTGGCCTGTGCAGAGGGCTGGCCCGTGCAGAATGTTGGCCCACGCAGGAGTGCTGGCCCATGCAGAGTGCTGGCCTGCGCGGAGTGCTGGTGCAGCAAAATGATGCAACAAAAAGAGACAGAGAGGAGAGACACTAAGATGCAGCAGACCAGGGAGCTGAAGTGGCGCAAGAGATTGAGCTCCTCTCTCCCACTCTGGAAGGTCCCAGGATCAGCTCCTGGTGCCACCTAAAGAGAGAACAGACAGCGAGCACAAATACAACAAAGGGGGAGGGGAGAAATGAATAAATAAATAAATCTTTTTAAAAAAAATTTCATATGCAGGAATCGTTTACCAAGTTCAGCACCAATTCAGATAGAGCACTTTCCCAATCACTCATGTTTATATTTGCTCACTGAAGGTGTGCAGGTGAGTTACCTCCCTTGGTGTCTTGTGTATAGTGAGGAGCTTTATAAAATGACAGCTTCTTGCTGAACTGAGAGGGATACACCAAACCAAAGAATAATTTGGTCAAGTTTAGCTTGGTGAGTATATACACGTTTATTAGGGGTCTCACACGGTGTCCTTGTCTTTGGCAGCAGGAAGAAAGATGACAGTTCTGAGCTCAATTGTCTGTGCCTGCTGAGAAGTTGCTGGGTCTTTTATCATGGTGCAAGCATAACTCTTAAAGAATTCAGCAGTTTGCCCAAGATTAAAGGTACATACATTTAAAGATGGTTATCAAAGCAGGCAGGAGTGTGCGATAACTTCTACAGAATGCTTCCTTGATTACAGTAAAAGAAGCAGCTGTTGATATTGTTTACCCAAGGAGGGAAAGGTCAGATAGTTATAGTTTTACTGACTTTAAGATCTATTTATTCTCAGGCAACTGTTTTCCTGAAGCATACTGAATCTAGCTTACAGTTTAATTTAAGGAAAGAGCAGTATGAGTTGGGGGATTCTAAGTTACTTATGCTTGGCCTATGGGAGCAGTCGATAAATGCTAACTGGTGCCATGGTTGTTATTGCTGAAGCAGAGGGGGCTAGTGGAGACCACCAACCCCCGCTGGGTGGATCGGGTCTCTGAGACCAGCACATGAATTGCAGGGGGTTAGGGGAGGCTGGCAGGGACACATATGAGGTTCTCCCCCCACAAGAAGCCCTCTACAAGCTTACCTATCATCAGCAAACATAACCACCTCTGCTTGTGAATTTCCTCCTCTGAGCCAGCAAACATCTGTACGCAATCTCATCTAATCCTGGCCATTCAGGACCACGATCCCCACATGGGGGTCCCTCCTTCCCCTACTCTGAACAGTTGCATTTAGAATCAAGTCCAGGGAGGCGGATGTGGCCCAACTGGTTGGGCGTCCGTCTCCCATATGGAGGGACCCGGGTTCGATCCCCGGGACCTCCTGGTAAATTAAAAAAAAAAAAAAAAAGAATCAAGTCCAGAGCCTGGCCCAGCATGCTCTTCTCCCAAATCCTCAGCTCTCACCACCCCTGGTCCCTCCCAATGCCCCTTTGCTCTGTCCTAGGACATGAGGACTTGGCGTCACCCCGTGACTTTCTTTTTAACTCTTCTCGGCTCACTGCCTATTAGATGGCAAGCCCAGGGCAGGCTGTATCTGCCTTCTTTGCCTCCAGGGGCTGTAGAGCAGGGCTTGGCACTCAGATCATTCACTTATGAATCACATTCCTGGGCATCAGGTATGCACACAGCCGAGAAGACAAAGCATCTTTTCCTTGGAAGCACCAAGCCATGGGCAGCCCTAGGATTGGGCAGACTGCCTAGGCTCTCACCGGGAGAAAAGGAGGGGCAGGGATCACCAGGGTGCAACCTTGGCAGACCACCACCGCTTCAGCCCTGTGGGTGATGGGTCAGGAGATTTCCAGGGCAGAGGTTTGGAGCCAGGTCCTCCTGCTTGACCCCAGTGGCTCTCTGAGCCAAAGAGTGATGGAAAAAGTTGGGTCGATGATTCCAGTTTGTGGGTCACTAACTTGAGTCCCGTACCTGCCCTCCAGAGCTTGGAATCCTTCACCTTGTTCGAGGCCAAGCATTGTCACCCACTCAGGCATCCATGTGGGGGGCTAGGGGTGGTGTGGTGCTGAGGGTCTCTAGGTCAGAGCATCCTGGCACAAGCCACTTAACCTCTCTGCATCTATATTTCCTCATTTCTAAAATCAGCATAAAAACAGTGCCCATCTCATAGGTTCTTGAAAGAATTAAGTCATTTCATACAAACGAAATGCTTTGATTAGTACCCAATGGCTAACAGTGTTAGCTTTCATCATGATTTAAAGGATGGGAGGAGGAAGAGAAAGAAAGTAGCTATGTATAGATGCACACACCCCCATTGTCCCACATCCCCCCCCCTCTGCACTTTGCATACAGCTGGAGCCCAGCCCCTCTCTACAGAAGCCCCTGAGCCACGGCACACGAAGGGGCAGAGGACAGACCGAGGACAGACTGTCTTTGCCAAAGCCCAAGAACAAAGACTCAGCTTGCCAGCTGAGGGGGCTCAGCCCTCTTTTTCTTTCTCTAATGAACTAACTAAATTGGGAAGCCAAGGTCTTTGTCCTCACCTCACCTGGTGTCAAGGTCAGTGCCAATCTGCAGGTTCCTGGGAACATGGGGAAAAGAAACCGTGGTCCTAGTTTAAAACAACAACAACAACAACACAGGATTTTGCACAAAGTTGCATTCCAGAGGGCTTGGGTTCCAACCCCCCTGCTTCTCAAAGCAAAAACAGGTTCCAGCCTCCTCCTCCTCCTCCAGGGAAGAAATGGGCGTGTTTCACGCTTAACTAGGCTCCTCGCCGAAGCAGATTCTGCCGGCTCAGTTCTCAAGGCGTCAGGTGCCCCTGCAGGGCCCCAAGTCCTCATTCAGCAGCGGGATCAGATTAGCTTTCTGTCCTCCTGCGAGGTCACCGGGAGCCCAGCTGCAAATGCAAATTTGTAATGAGAAAGGGTGTGGCTTCCGGGGTCCCGTGGCCGGGCGGCATGAGAGCCAGTTTCCTAGGTGACGAGCTGTGTCCTTTTTCTGGGTAAATTCACTGGGAAAAGGAAAGAAAAAAAAAAAAGTAAAATGGGGTTGAGAATGAACTAACCCTCTTAAACTAGCAAAGGCTGGCCACCGAGCCTCCAGCAATCACTGCAAATGGTGAACCAGGTTTTTATCTGAACCTCCTCTCTACCTCTCTTACCTATATCCTTCCCACGAGCAACACTGCAAGTACCACTGTTCACCTTTTTATTATTCAAGTTGTAGTAGACTAAAAAATGCAATGGTGCAATTTATGTGTTCACAAGTGAGTCACTTGCTTTTCTATATAGCAGTTAATGCTAAATTCTCAGGTTACAAAATGTAAATGAAGCTGGTATGAGTTCAGAGACTTTTTTTCTCCATCTCAGAATCGTAGTATCTCTTAAATAATTTCATAAGGCTGTGGTGAAAATGTATTTATGTATCCATCCATGTGCCTACTTGAACACACCACACACTGCAACTGTATACAATGACACTGCTTTCTCCTTTTTGAGGTGGGGAGGCAGTCACATCTATTGCCAACATTCATTCATTGAACATTTGCTCTGCATTGGTCACTTGGTTTGCAATGACAGAAATGGCTTGCCCTCAAGACCCCACCATCTAGTTGGGGAGATAGACACAAGAAGTAATTATAGCTCAAATATCAATCAGGCTTCGCCAACCAAGAGTCTTGCTAACCTTAAAAATCCCAAGTCCCTTTTCTTGACCCCACCTCTGATTGCAGACCTTGGCAGCTTTCTCAGTAGTGGCCATCAGCTGAGCATTTCTTAATTAGCGTTTTATGAAGACTCCTATTGTTCCCCTTGAGCTTAGAATGGATGACTATAGGAACAAAGAATCGAATGAAAATATAAACATATCATAGTCCAATTCAGGTGCACTTCAGGGTATATTTCTGAAAACTGGTTAAATTCATTTTAGACCACATATTTTAAAGTACAGAGAGGGAGCTTACAGTTGAAAACAACCTGATGGCAATTATTTTGCAAAGCGAGAAAATTACTGTCCTTTTCTAATGGTCAGTATTAATCAACTCTATTTGGTTTGGATTTTCACATGTGGATCTTTCTTCAAGTACACGGGTCTCGTGATAGCCAGGAAGCCATAGAGAATCCCAGACAGCTCAAAACCAAAGTCAGAGAGGCTCACCCGAATCCTGCTACAGTCTTATATTAGACTTTTGTAGGAATTCCCCCCACCCCGCCTCTTTAAGGCTTCTCTTTGCAGAAATTGGTTCTGACTGGTGGATGCAGATAAAGCTCCCTGAAGGGGCAGCAACCCAGCCTCCAATCCCAGAACTGACCTCGAGACTTGGTCTTGGGATGGAAACATAGCAGGTAAGTGTTTTGTAAAAGTCCAACCAGAGGACGCCCCTAGAGTCCATTCGAATAATATTCAAAAACTGCAAAATTGGTGGGTGTAGAAGCCAGGTGGTATCTTCAGAGGGGAAGGAAGAGGTCTTCGAAGTAGAACATGATGAAAAGCTTCAACAGAAGCACTAAGCCCTAAAGCTTAGCCGAGGAGCGGGAAATATTGAGTAAGATGAAAGATGAGGACTGCTTCCAGGAATTTTCATTGTAGCTGGGACTTAAAGGAACACACAAGATTTCAGTGGGCTGGAGAAAGCAGGGACAGGGTGGACTGGGTCACCTGGGCAAGTCCATGAACAAGTCTGCAGTGCTCTTTCAAGGCATTGGTAGCACCTTGGCTGTGATGGCTCACCTTGACGCTCCATCTGGCCAGGCCCTCAGGAGTACATGGCTCCCTTCCACATCCAAAAAGCACATGTTATTCCTCACCTGGACTCCCAGTGTCCACCTCAAAGAGCCTTCAACAGTCTATCATAGTCCTTGGATGCCAAGGGCCTGGGGCAATTTCTTGGCAAAGAGAGTCTTCTGGTCAACCAGAGAAGGGCAGGGAGATGCTGAAGAAAGGGGAGCATGCAGGAAGAGGGCTCAGGAGGACACCCGGACAATGAAAACAAGACCTCGGTGCTCTGCCAGTTTGTCTGGGAGCTGCCTGGCTGCAGGGGGATGGGAACACATTCGTCTGTTTCAGGACCTGCCGCACAGTCGCATTTCATAGCTGAGTGGACACTGAGGCTCCAAGAAATCAATATTACATTATTGTGAGTGTAATTAACAGTGCTGAACTGGGGGTGTGATTGTGTTTGAAAAGGGAGGTTTAGGGTCATGTATGTCCCTAGAAGGAAAAGTAAAGGATGAAACATGAGACTGTATAACATAATGAACTCAGTTGTGGTTAATAGTACAAATATAAGAATGTTTTTCCATGAACAAAAACAAATGTACATCACTATTAGAAGGTGAATAATGGGGTAGTGTATGGGAAAAAACACACCTAACCCTTTCTTTTCCTTCCTTCCTTCCTCCCTTCCTTCCTTCCTCCCTCCCTCCCTCCCTCCCTCCCTCCCTTCCTCCCTCCCTCCCTCCCTCCCTCCCTCCTTCTCTCTCTCTCTTTCTCTTTCTTTCTTTCTTCCTTTCGTAGCAATGAAAGTGTTCTAAAATTGATTGTGGTGATGAATGCACAACTCTGTGATTATCTTGAGAGCCCTTGACTGTACACTTTGGATGAATTGTACGGTGTATGAATAAAACTGCTTTAAAAAAGGAAAGAAAAAAAGGAATCTCCCAAATTCCCAAGGTTAGTAATCGGCAGAGTTGAAACTAAACTCTGATTGGAGTCCCAGGCCCGTCTCTGTCCCTCCGGCCCTTGGTGGTTACAGGCCATAGTCCTCCTGGCGTCAGCCAGCTGTACCATCCCCCAAGGTGGACCAGCCATATCACAGCCATCCTGTCTCCAGTTTCTCCTTCTCCTTTCCTTTCCATCCTGTGAGGAAACCCAGTTTCCATTTGAACACGGCTATTAATACCAACATCATTAGGAGTAAAGTTCCATGAGGCAAAGGCTAAGTCTTTTTTAACTTCATAATCTCTAAGTGCCCCAGACAAGTGGCTAATCAATGAGGATTATCTTAAGGTCAGACGGTTTATTGCTTCGTCAGCTTACGTTTCCTACAAGACTAATTAAATTGTGGTTGCTACAGGCAGTCTCACTTCCCTCCTAGCTTCTCTCCCTGCCTTCCCTCTCTCTCTGTGGGACTTGTTGCCCGCCCCCCCCCCCCCCCCCCCGTCCCACTGCCCTCTCCACCAATGCCTCCCGTACCTCAGCCTCTCCTGGTGACTAGTATCTGATCTCCTTCGTGAAAAAGTGGTTTATCAATAACCCAGGAGTCCATCCATGTTGCATTGCCACTAGTTTATAGAGAAGTGCATGCGAGAGAAATTCCTTGGGGAGGGGCTGTCACAGGAACCTTTCCATAGGAAGAAGAGCTACTCACATTTTAACAAGGGTAAGATGTTAAAAATGCAATAATAATAGCTTCTGCACATGAGATATAAAATCTGTCTGGTTTCCCTCAGATTTCTTAGAATCCTTATCTCTTCTCTGCCCCCAGTCAACTTCATTATGAAGACACCATGACCAAGCAAGAACCAGTATTTCAACTGAAGAGACATTCATTCTTGACTTTTGAATAGACCTTCTTAGAGGACAGAATGATCACTGAATTTCCCCAGAGAGAAAATACTTAAAGATCTGTGGTAAGCCTCACTTGGATATGAGCTTCACCCCCACAGGTCACCCTGCCAATACAGTGGGAACTGAGAGCTGGTGGGGTCAGCCTGCAGTGAGCCAGAGGGATTTCCTTCCAGGTCTGCGAGGATACTATTTGAATAGGGTCATTTTACTAAATGCTAAGGGAGGGTCTGTTGGTTGGACCAAGGACCAAGGCCCGGGTAAGCTCACCCTGGGCTAACTGATTCAGCCAGGTTGCTGGTTGCCATGGCAACATGGGGACCACCCAGCCAGGTGGGATGAGGGCTTAAGAGGAGGGAGGCCAAGCACTGTAAGTTGCATGGGGGTTGTGGTGAGCTCAGGGGTTCCAGAAAGAGCTCCAAGTATATGCCAGACTTAAAGCATTTTTTTCTAATGACAGAAACATTATAAAATGGTGATGGTGAAGGAAATTGCACAGATGGCAGGGAAAAGGAAAGGTAACAGTGAAAACCTGAACGTGACCAGCTGCTGGGCATTACAGATGAAGGAGTGGGATGGTAAGAAAATAATTATCCTGGTGGAGCTTAAAATCCTCCCAAAGGGGAAAAGGGAGAAAGGAAATGAAAGAGTCTAAGGTGGCTGCCTGGGGGTCAGGCAGTGACTGATGGGGGCAGGGGGAGAGTAGGGAGTGATGGGCTGGGGCAGGGAGTGACCTTGGCCATGACAAAGCCAGACATGTTGGAAATGAAAGGGCTGCAGCCATCCTCAGCATCCAACATTTTTATATTTAGCACTGACAGAGAGTTACAGATTTTTCACTGCCTTGAATTTAAAATATTCCTTACTGTGAAATCAGACCTTTCCTGTAAAGGGAAATTGGATTTCATTTAAGTGGCAATTTCAAGTAGTTGTCACAAATCACGCCAGCCGCAATACACACAGAAAACGTGTTGGGCTGGTTTTGAGCAGTTGTAATCAAGGTTAGGTTCTGCCAAATCAGCAGGTGTTTGTTGCTCTTATCAAATCTCTTCTCCAAGTTATCACTCTTATCCCCGTTGGTGAGAGATAAGATATTTTGGCTCTTATTGTTGAAGTGAATTAGAGGAATCAAGGGACAGCTTGCCAGCATTATAACTGGAGGCTGAGCAAGTCATCTCTGAGAGGGTCTTTAGGCTTCCTGTCTGTCTCTTTTAATTTCTTGGCTGCTAAAACAAATACCATACAATGGGTCAACTTATTGGTTCACGGCTTTGAGACTAGAAGTCTAAAACCGAGGCATCAGCATGGCAATGCTTTCTCCTCAAGATTGTGGCACTCTGGGTCTGGCTGCTGGTGATCCTTGGTCTTAGACTTTTCATCACATGGCAATGCACACAGTGATGTCTTCTCCTTTCTTTTGACTTTGGCTTCTGGCTGCTTCCCGTGGCTTTTCCTTCCATCTGATTTTCATTCTGCTTATAAAGGACTCCAGAATCTGGTTTGAAGCCCAACCTGATTCATTTGGGCCACACCTTAACTGAAGTCACATATGGAAGAGATCTTATCTACAATGGGTCCACCCCCACCAGAATGCAGACCAAGAACATGTCCAAACTGGGGTACATAATCCAATCCACTGTACACGGGTTAAACAGAAAATCCCTAATGAGTAAAAAAGGCCAGTATTTACTTTCTCTATAATTTCATCTAAGAGAAAAGTGAGCAGACCATGCTATTATTTCCCAAACAGTGAAATGATGCCAAGATTCTGTTCAGCTTGAGCTAAATGTTTGGATTCAATTTTTAAGCAAGTCATTAGTCATATGTGAAGTTTTCTTGCTGTGTCAATAAATCATGCTGACCAACATTTGAAAGAATGCTCCATTCTAGAACTTGCTTTCAAACACCCTCTGAATTTCTTTGGAAGATGCTACAAAATGTTGTCCGGTAAAACACAAAGTCCCATCTTCTTTGGATTGCTTTTAATTTATGCCGTGTTTCATAGAATTGATCCAGGCAATGGTGTTGGTATCTGCTGCTTTTTGTGAATCATCACCCAGGGAAGCCCACCCATCACAGAGCAGAGCTCACCCTCTATGATTTTTTTTCTGAGGCTCTGTCTGCTCAAAGACGTTGGGTTTCCTTGTTCTCAGGAACTAGCATTTATCTCTCTATAAGAACACTTCAGGAGAGTAGCTGGTATATATAATGAGCTCTGGTTTTAGTTTGCCAAAGGGCTGCTGATACTAAGTCCCAGAAATGTGTTGGCTTTTATAATGGGGATTTATTTGGGGTAGAAGCTTACAGTCCTAAGGCCATGAAATGTACAAATCAAGCACCATTAGAGGTGCTTTCTCACCAAAGTCAGCTACTGTTGATCCTGTTGTCTGGCCACGTGACAAAGCAAGATGACTGCAATCTTTTCCTTCCCCTCCAGAATCTACTGTACCCCAGAGCTCAGCTGTGGTCAACCAGACATAGGGCTTGTCTCTTTCTGGGCTTCAATTGCTCCGCTTTCTTCCCGAGTTCAGCAGCAAGCTACCAGGCATATAACTCATCTCTTGCACTTCTTGGGTGCTTCTCTCCTTGCACCTCAGCTCTTTGTATCTCTTGGGGGCTTCTCTCCTTGCAGCTCAGCTGTGGGCGAAACTGGAGTCCATTCTCTCACAGGACAGGATAAAATATGGCGGCTTTCTTTTTCTGTGTCTCCGTTTTTTATCAGACCAAGCAAGAGGGCAGAGACTCAACCTGAGTACGCCCCATGGACATAGTCAGATTGAAAGGATCTCATACCCACAGCAATGGATTAGTTCACAAACATAATCTTTTTCTTTTTGGGGTTCGTAAAATAAATTCAAACTGCCACAGCTCCTTTGAATCAATAAGTAAAAACTAGACAAGTCAAAAGGAAAATGGGTAAAAGATGGGGAAAAACATATTAAAACAATAATGAGATACTACCATATGGTCATCAGAATGGATAAAGTAAAAAAGATAGACAATTTCCAGTTTGTTATGAATTTGGAGTAGCTGGTATACTCAACACAGTAAATTAATGCCAACACTGTGGGAAACTTCTTTGGCAGTATCTATTCTGAATATACATAACTTATGTCCCAGGAATTTTACTCCTAGGTATACCCAACAGAAATATGGGCCTATATTTACCAAAAGAATGAGTAAGAATTTTCATATCAGCCCTAGTTTTAATAACCCCAACTTATCCAAATGTCCATCTCTAGGAGAACGGATAAATCTCAGTTTATTCATGCAATGGACTGCTATATACAATGAGGATGACTTCCTGCAACAACATGGAGAAATCTCAGAAACATAATATTGTGTGAAAGACATGCATGCTAGTACGACTCATTTATATAAAGTTCAAAACACAGGAAATGAACCTATGGAGTTTGAAGTAAGGATAAGAGGGAGCTTCTGAGGTTTGAATAATGCTTTGTTTCTTGTTCAGGGGGTGAGGTTGGAGGCTGGTTTAATAGCTATAGTCACTTTGAGAAAATCTATGGCTGTACAACTTATGATCTGTGTCCTTTTCTTTATATATGATATACTGCAATAAAATTACCCAAACAAGACAGACTAGAACCAAACCAAAAAGCCTCCAGGAGAGCCTATCCTCCCCTCCTGCCTCCTGAGAAGACCTGTTCCCTCCAGTCCAGGGGACCCTGGTCTTCTGGTAGCCCCAAATTCCCCACCTTGTAAGAGGCTGGGAGAGAATTGCATTTTCCCCACCAACTCCTGTTGACCCCCTGTTACTTACCTATTGCTCCTGTTAATCCCACAGTGGCCTCTCCAAGAACTCCTTCTGCCTAATCTGCCAAGGAGGGAAGTCAGAGGAAAGCGCGTATCCTTGTCTTATATCCTAAACCTAGTCATCCTCTGACGTTAATTATACAGCAAGAGAAGCCATGCTTTGCTTCAAGCTGCTCGAAGCTAGAAGCATTAAAGAAGATTCTAATTTAGAAATCTTGGTCCTGGCCAAGTTACACGCTGACAAAATTCTCCTCCTTTATTGCACCCGCTTAAATTCTCCCCCCTTTTCTCCTCTTACTTCCTGTCTCTGTTTCTCACGCTGTAACTGAGGTTGTTGTGTCCTCCTTAAACTTTCCCAGCCTCACGGGGACCGGGAGGCTATCTGGAAACGGGCCCTTGGCTGCCTGCCGTTTCCCACCACACTCTTTTCTCTGTCACCAACAGTCCCTACTCTTTCCTCAACAGGTCCCGTGATATCTGCCAACAGCCATGGAAGCCAGCGCTGAGTGTGGTTCATGACTGAAACTCAAAAAGCAAATGCCAAGTAGATTTAGTGAATAAAATATGGATTTGTCTTCCTTGAGTGGTACCTGGTCAAGAAGCAAACCATAAAGTTGATTTGAATTTACCAGAAGAATTTTCTTTAAAATGCCCACCTCTCACACTTTGTGTTTCTAATTCCCCTGCACTCAAACTGAATTCATTAGGTCTGTTCAAATTACTGATTAAATATAGGGCATAATTTTAAAAATTTACATTCCTCTTCTAAATTATACCATTTCTTCAGATGATACATTTAAATTATGTAGGCCTTTATAGATAGCTGAAACATTAAAAAGAAATTCTAATTTTGAGATAATTCTACAATTTCTTAGTTATTTTAACCTGCAGTATTTTTATAAGTAATGCTGTGGTGCCCCCTACTGGATATTTTTCATTATTGCAGAAGCCCTTCAGCGATTATTCCAGTATCCCGAAGACATTTCATTATATTTATAGGCCAGATCATTTTCCAGGGGATTTGAGGTGGCTTAATGAATATACACACTAATATAAAGTAGGAAAAGAAATTGAAATTCAAGTTTATAATGCAACATTGTATTAGTCAGCCAAAGGGGTGCTGATGCAAAATACCAGAAATCTGTCCATTTTTATAAAGGGTATTTATTGGGGGTAGAAGCTTACCAGGCCATAAAGTGTAACTTACTTCCCTCACCAAAGTCTATTGCCACATTTTGGGGCAAGATGGCTGCCGACATCTGCCAAGAGTTCAGGCTTGGGTACCTCTCTTCCCGGGGCTTATTTCTCTCCAGGCTCAGCTGCTGTGTTCTCTCCACAATGCCAGCTGTAGATTATCAGGCGAATGGCTCTGTCTCTCTCCCCAGGCCTCTGCCGTGTCTAAGGAGCCATCTCTATTCCTCTGTGTTCTTCACCTGTGTGTTCACTTCCCAGGCTCCAGCTCAAAACTCCAACTCACTCCTCTGCTCTGCCATGTAGTTTTATCTGTGAGTCCCTGCCCATCACTGATATGGCCCAATCACAGTCCCAATCATAATTTAATCACTCCCAGATACAGACCAGTTTACAAACATAATCCAATATCTATTTTTGGAATTCATAAACAATGCCAAACTGCAAACATCCTTTCGCTAAAGGTAATAACGGAGTCCAGAAGCGGTGTCTTACGGTTGATCCATGCTAGTTGAAGGTATGACACGGAAGACCAGTGAAGAGAGTCCCTGGGAGGCAGGGAGATGGGTTTCCTTACCAGCTCATAAGAGTATGAGCTTTCTTGAGCTGGGAAATAACCCTGAAGAAAGGAACAAAGAGAGTGACTTTTGAACTACACATCGCAGAGATTTTGTGTTTTGTTTTGTTTTTTGGACAGGCCAGGGATTTCGAACCCAGGACCTCACACTCAACCACTGAGCTACATCCATTCTTCCACAGAACTTTTGATAAAGTTGAGAAGCAGATATTTGAATCTTGCATTCAATTTCAACAGCTTTCAGGGTAGGGATTCTGGGTAGCTGATTAAAAGCAACCCATATGTTTCAAAAGCACCAAGCAGATGGTGGGGCTGCCTTCATTTCGAGGGAAAATAAACAACCAAATGGGAAGCGGCTGTGGCTCAATCAGTGGGGCTCCCGTTTGCCATGTGGGAGGCCCCGGGTTCGGTTCCCGGGGCCTCCTGGTGAAGGCAAGCCCGCCTGCACGGCGTGGTTGGCTGACCCGGCGAGCGCGGGCAGCAGGGGGGGGATAAATGAATAAATAAATAAAATCTTAAAAAAAAAAACAAAAAAAACAACCAAATGAAAACACTCGCCTGAATGGATGACACCTGGCTGTCACATTCTAACCCATTCAACATCTCTTGGTATTCAATTTTTTCATGATCCCTTAATTCTTCTATTGGCTGTTCTAAAATGGGCCATTTTGGGATCATTTACACTCCCCAACAATCCAACAAACCTACCTGTAAAATGAACGCACCCATGAGGCCAAGAGGAGTTGCTGGCAGGTGGTAGTAGACTGCTGGCAGGTGGTAGCAGACCTGTGTGGCTGCAAACACTGGGCACTCCCCACCAGAGGACCAGCCTATACACGAGTGGACAAGAGGATAGAGAAGCAGCATGTATGCCACAGTCCTCATCACTTGGACAGATGTGGTTTGCACTTTCTTCTTGCAAATGCAGGGAATGGATCAGCCAGTGATCAGTGTGTAGAACTCTTCCTTTCATGCACCTTGCATCCATGCCCACATTTCCCCCCTGCAGGATATAAAAGCTACCTGCGATCTGTGGTCTTTCCTGACTGGGATCCAAATGTGGGTTGTTTTCGTTTACTAGACTGCTGAAAGCAGAACCATAAACTGGGTTGGCTTTTAACAATGGGAATTTACTAACTTACAGTTTTGAGGCTGAGAAGAGTATCCAGATCAGGGCATCATCAGGTGATACTTTGTTCCTGAAGACCAGCTGCTGGCAATCCTGGGTTCTCTGCCATATGGCAAGGCATGTGGTGATGTCTGCTGGTCTCTCGCTTCTAATCTGGGTTTCATTACTTTCAGCTTCTTGCTTCCGTGGCTTTCTCTTTCTCTGCATTCATTCCATATATAAAGGACTCCAATAAGAAGATTAAGACCCACACTGGGCTATGCCTTGACTGAAGTAACCTATTCAAAAGGTCCTACTTATGGTAGGTTTACACCCATAGGAATGGATTAGCTTCAAGAACATGATGTTCTGCAGTATATACAGTTCCAAACCACCCCAAGGGCTCATTCCGAAACCAAACTAGTTTATCCTAGAGCTGCTTAAATTACTTCTATGTTTGCCTTAAAACTTTTTTTTGTCTGTGATTTGATTTAATAAGCTTTTATTACAAAAGAAATCTAAATACAAAGTCTGAAGCCATTCCAGCATCAACTCTAAGTCCAAAATTTTATCTAAATATCATCAATTCAAAAAGTCCCAAATCTAATCTAATAAATCATCTAAATGAGGTACGGGTGAGACTGTGGGTATGGTCTATTGTGGGGCACAATTCTTCTTCACCTGTGGACATGTGAACCTAGAAAACAAGTTACTGCTTCCAAAATACAATGGTGGGAATTGTATTTCCACCATTCCAGAAGGGGAAAATGCAGGAATAGAGGGGTCACTAGTCCAAATCAAGTTTGCAACCCAGCAGGGCAAATTTCCTTGGGTTTCAAGGTTGAGAATAAATCTCTGGGGCTTCATGCTCTGTCCTCTTGGCGTGAGGTGGTGGCTCCACCCTCTCTGCCAGCAGCTCTAACCTCAGAGTCAATCTTTACTTTCTTGAAGGATAATACAAATTCACAGCCAAGTAGTTCTATTGGTCAATTTCCTGACTGAATCTCAGAAGTTCAACAGCCCTGTCTCTGTCCTTCTCAGTCTAGCTGGCAGCACTTTTAATGGTATAACATTCTCATGCCTTTAGATAAGGGTTCTCCATGTCTCCTTCCCGATAGCTGCTTCTCTATTACTGGCTTCTTCTGAGATGGTTGATTGGATCCATGAATCAAATGCCTAGTGTCTCCAGTGAAGGTTGTCTAGTCACACCCTTGGTGCTCTCTCCAGAGCATGCTTTAGCATTTTTTGCCATGTGGGTAGACTGAGAGTTTTCCAACTCATCAAGTTCTGATTCTGATGATTTTTTCCCCCCAAATTATGTAGCTCATTCCTCAGTTTGTTTCCACTTGCATTTTATTATAAGTAGCAAGGAGAAACATAGCTTCCCACATTTTGCTTGGAAATTTCCACAGCTAAATATCCAAGTTCATCATTTATAATTTCAACTCCCAACCCCCCCAACACCAGAACACAATTCAACCATCTTTCAGTCACTTTATAACGAAAATTGCCTTTCCTCCAGTTTCCAACATGTTCCAAATTTCTATTTGACACCTCACCAGAAGCACTTTTGAAAAAACGATTTATTTTTCTTTGTTTATCCCCCCCCCCCCACACACACACACATTGGATCTCTCATATGTCTGCTCATTGTTTGCTCACCTTCTCCAGGAGGTGAAGGGAACCAAACCCGGGACCTCCCAGTGGCCTGAGCCACATACGCTTCCCACGGGCTGTGGCATCTGCTGCTTTGTGGCATTTGCTTGTTGCGGCAGCGGGTGTGGTGTCTAGCTTGTTGTAGCAATCGGCAGCATCTAGCTCATCTTCTTTCAGGAGGCACCGGGACCTGAACCCAGGACCTCCCATGTGGTAGGCAGGTACCCAACTGTTTAAGCCACATCTGCTTCCCACCAGAAGCACTTTTAACCTCCATCTTTCCACCAACAGTCTCTTCAAGACAATCTAGATTTTTTTCTATCGTGTTCCTCAAAATTCTTCCAGCCTCTACCCATTACTCAATTTCAAAGCCATGTCTATCTTTTTAGGTAGTTGTTACAGCAGCACCTCTCTTCCTGGTACTAAAATCTGTATTAATTTCCCAGGGCAACAGTAACAAATTACCACAAACTGGTTGGCTTAAAACAACAGAATTGTATTCTGTCACAGTTCTGTTAATTTAAGAGTTTGAAGGTGTTGGCAGGACCATGCTCCTTCTGAAACTTTTGGGGAGACTCATTCCTTGCCTCTTCCCAGCCTCTGGTGGTTGCCACAATCCTTGGCATTCCTTGGTTTGTAGCTGCATCACTCTAATCTTTGTCTCCATCATCACATGGCCTTCTTCCCTGTGTGTCTGTGTCTCCAAATCCCTCTCTCCTTATAAGAACACCAGTCATTGGATTTAGGGCCCAACCTAATCCAGCATGACTTCATATTGCCTTGATTACCTCTGCAAAGGCACTATTTCCAAATAAAGTCACATTCACAGGTACCAGGAGTTAAGACTTCAACATATCTTTTTTGGGGAATACAATTCAACCCACAACAGGGCCTTGTTTTCAGAGAATACAAATAAAGCTACTAGAAAATATTTGTTTGTAGTTTTTTTTTTTTTTTTTTTTTTTTCATTTTTTTTCTTTTTCTTCTTTTATTTTTTGCTTATAGGTTTTTGTGTGAATATCAATTTTCATTTCTTTTAGGTAAATATCCAGCAGTGGGATTGCTGGTCGTAAAAGTAAGTGCATATTTAACTTTATAAGCAACTGCCAAACTGTTTTCTTAAGTGGTTGTACCATTTTGCATTCCCACTAACAATGTATGAGATTTGGATTTGCTCTGACTCGCAATATTTAGTATCCTTAGGGTTTTTTGTTGTTTTGTTTTGCCATCAGAATGAGGTTGTCGTGGTATTTCACTGTGGTTTTATTTTGTTTCCCTAATGGCAAATGATGCTAAACCTCTTTTCATGTGCTTATTTGCTAACCCTACATCTTCTTTGGTGAGTGAAGTGGCTGTTCAAATACTTTGCCCGTTTTTTTTAATTGGCTTTTTGTTTTCTTTTTATTGAGTTTGAGAATTGCTTATATTTTCTGGGTATTAAGTCCTTTATCAGATATGTGATTTGCAAATATATTTCTCCAAGTATGTGGCTTCTTTTTTCATTCCCTTAACAGTGTTTTTTGAAGAGCAGCTCTTGATTTTGTTGAAGTTCAATGTATCACTTTTTCTTTTATAATATAAATCATGCTTTTGATGTTGTATCCAAGAAATGTTTGCACAATCTGAAGTCACAAAGATTTTCTCTTATGTTTTCTTCTGGGAGATTTAATTTTTTTTTTTTTTTTTGCATATGGGTATCTAATTGTTCCAGCACCATTCACTGAGAGAACTATCCTCTCTCCATTGAATAGTCTTTTTGATGTTGAAAATCAATTGGCCATATATGCGTGGGTCTATTTTTTTTACTCTATTCTGTTTCACATATCTACATGTCTATCCTTTCTTCTCCACATTGTCTTGATTACTAAAGACTTAGAGTAAGTCCTTTTATTAGTCACCCAAAGGGGTGCTAATGTGATTTACCAAAAATGGGTTGGTCTTTATAAAGGGTATTTATTTGGGGTAGAAGTCCACAGATACCAGGCCATAAAGCATTAAGTTTCTTCTCTCACCAAAGTCCATTGCCACATGTTGGAGCAAGACAGTTGCCAACGTTTGCCAGGGTTCAGGCTTCTGGGGTTCCTCTCTTCCCAGGGCTGCATTTCTCTCCAGGCTTAGCTCCTGTTTCCTCCACAAGGTCAGCTGTAGACTATCAGGCGAACAGCTCGCTTCTCTTCTCCTAGGGCTTTCTCTCCAACATCAAAACTGCTTCTCAAAAACTGCTTCAACTCTGTTCTCGCCATGCCTTTTATTTTTATTTTTTAAAAGATTTTATTTATTTATTCATTTATCCCCCCCTTGCTGCTTGTGCTCGCTGGGTCAGCTAACCACGCCGTGCGGGCGGGCTTGCCTTCACCAGGAGGCCCCAGGAACTGAACCTGGGGCCTCCCATATGGTAAACGGGAGCCCTACTGATTGAGCCACAGCCGCTTCCCTCGCCATGCCTTTTATATTCGATTCCCCACCCACCAAGGGGTGGGGCTCAACGCCCTACTGATGTGGCCCAGTCACGGCCCAAATCATAACTTAATCATGTCCAGATTAACAGATCAGTTTACAAACACGATCCAATTATATTTTTGAAATTCATAATTACATCAAATTGCTAAACGGCTACAGTCCTGAAATCAGGTAGTGTGGGTTTTGCAACTTTGTTCTTTTTAAAATTGTTTTGTCTATTTTAGTTCACTTGCCTTTCCACGTAAATTTTACAATCAGTTGTTGATTTCTACAAAAAATACTGTAGGGATTTTGATTGGATTGGTATTATATCAGTGGCTAAGTTTGGGGAGAATGGACATCTTAGCAACATTGAGCCTTCCAGTCCATCAAAATAGGCTATTTCTCCACTTATTTGGGTCTTTTTAAAGTTTACAGCATATAGAACTTGCATATATTTTGCTAGATTTGTACCTAAGAATTTCTCATTTTGGGGGGCTAATTAATGGTACTTAAAAAAAAAAATTAGCCTCCAATTGTTTGTTTCTAGTAAAGAAAAATACAACTGAGTTTGTGTATTGAACTTGTATCCTACCACTTGTCCAAATTCACTTATTCTAACAGTTTTGTTGTAGATTCTTTGTGACTTTCCATGTAGAGAATATTGTTATCTGTGAGTAGAGCCAGTTTTATTTATTTCCCTCTATTTCTTTTTCTTGTCTTATTGCAGGGTAGGGCCTTTAGTATGATGTTGAATAGGAAAGCAAACAACCTTGCTTATCTTAATCTTAAAGGAAAAGTAATCAGTCTTTCACCATTAAGTATGACCTTAGATGGTTTTCTGTAGGTCATGTTTATCAAGTTGAGAAGTTCCCTATCTATTTCTTCTGGAATGAGTTTTGGCAGCTGTTTCTTTCAAGGAATTTGTTCATTTTACCTAAGTTGTTAAGTTTATGTAGTTTGTGGTATTCCATTAATAGAATGTTTTAATGTTTAAGTCATTATTAGGGCCTATTGCGACATTCCACCTTTCATTCTAGATATACTGGTAATTTGTGCTATTTTTCCTGATGAATTTGGCTAGAGGGTGATCAATTTCATTGATCTTTTCAAAGATCCAGGTTTTGGTTTATTGATTTTTCTCTATTATTTTATGTTCTTAATTATACTGATTTATGCTTTATCCTTATTTTCCCCCTTCTGCTTGCATTAGGTTTAATTTGTTCTTTTCTAATTTTCTTAAGGTGGAAATGATGGTAGAGGTTGGGCCATCATCATATGGGCAAGATAGGACACTAACTAGTCATAAAGGTACTACTTGTAAAACGGACACCAAATAACCAGCCCCTAAAAAAAAATTGTGGAGGATAGTCTAGAAAATGGAAACAATCTTGATCTAACTGTCACAAACCTACACCTACTGATTGCTGCAGCTATAGATGGTGGACACAAACGCAGCAACTAACCTTGAGGGGGGAACCTGAAATAGAACATATATTACTGACTTAGCCACAAATGCTTTGCAGCAGGCAAAACTGTTTTTTCAACAGCAGGGATTTAAGACAGGGAACTAGCTACCACTGGGGTTAAAATGCTAAGCAAACCAAAGGGACTGCAAAGGTAAGTCAGGGTTTAGTAACTGAAGGAATAAGTACTACCCCTGAGGGCTGGGAGGACAAAAAGGCAGTGTGGAGGGTGCTGCCAAAAGTAAGGTGCTCAGAGCAAGTACCCCTGCAAGACTGCCTGAACATCTGGGGGGGAGGAGGGAAGTGGCCTGACAGGTACACAGCCTTCTGAGGACAGGACAGGTGCAGCAAGGCTGGAGCTGGGGGTTCCGGGGGAGCTGGAAATGGAGTCCACGGTCTGCTGTTCCTGCAGGTGGGCTGACAGGAGTAGACAAGGAAGTGCCTTCCTTCCTCCCTCCTCCCACTTGCAGATTTTAACAGGAAGAGCAAGAGGGTTGGGCAAATATAGTTTAGGGTTCTAGCCCCAGCATCACAGACACAGCCCGAAAGGAGGGACTTGGAGGTAAGAGATAAAAGGTAACTAACTGGTACACACCATGATCATCTGTTAGGGATAAAAGCTACATACATCAGGAAAGTTTATCTTGAAGATACTGTATTTTTTCTATGTAAACCACTCATAAGATTAAGATTAGTGGAGTACGTGAATATTGTCAGAAATACAATTACACAAATAAATGTGACAATTCATTGTCATTCATAAATACAAAATTTTATTTGCACTTCATTAGTGTAGAAAGACCACAATGCTTTTCAATACCACAACACTCAAGACACGCCGAGTTATTCAAATACATAATTACTTATTTACCTTGACTAAACAAAATGGTGCAGTTTAATAAAAGATATACCAAAGATAAAGCTGACAAATTCATTACCAGACCCCCCCCACCTCCAAAAAAAAAAAGAGAAGAGCACAGTCTAGGCTTCTAGGCTTACTAGGATAAGCTTCACCATAAGGGGGAAGTTCTATCATTACAAAGGTACAGAATGTTTAGGCAAATACAGGTATGTTCTTTGATATACTAAAATGTATCTCTTTAAAATTCCTTTAAACAGGATTTATTTAGGACAGCAGTGTTGTTTTAAAATCGTCTTCTAGTTTCAAAAACACTTCTTTCCTTATTGAATTTCTGTAGTTCTTAAAAGTACAGGGTATGCCCATCAGGAAACTGTGACAGTGAGTCTGCAGCCTTAGACCAACCAAGTCAAATTCAATCTCCCTAAACTAGTAATATTCTACCATGACATAACATTAATAAATAATCTTAAATGATGGCTATAAATGGATCTTAGTTTTGTGGCAGAAATACTCCAATACTTCAAAAATGCTACAGTTGGGGGAAAAAATGTCTTGTAAATAAAGAAAAAGCACTTAAGATAGCATTTTTCAGTCTTTAGCTTTACAAATTTTCTTTAAAACAGTAAGCAAAGCACCACGCTCTCTCTTCTTATCAGAATCTCTTCTGTCCTCATAATATAATTAACAAGGACAATTATATTATTTATCTCAAGAAACATTATACCTTGTATTTCTCCCATTCTTCATATTAGAAGTACTACGCTTCCCAGTGTATGTGCACTAGACACTGGGGCCATGAATGAAATATAATAATTTGGAGGGGAATATGGAATTTATACCCCAGACTTACCCAGGATTGCATATTTGCATATTTACAAGTTAGTGTATAGCTCTGACTCGGATTACAAAGTGCGAAAGGAAATTGTCAAAATGATTGTAGTGCAGAAGAGACCGTTATTCCCCTTCCCAGGAATCGTTTCCACTTTGTCTCCAAAGTAGCAACTCAACAGCATCGGACATGAGGTCTTGGTGGAGGCAGTTCTGGTGGAATCTCAGGTTCCGGTTGTAACGAGAGGATACTGTTAGACAATTCATTCCTTAAAATATCCAGGGGCATCTTAAGGACAAAAAAAACCAAAGACAAATAAATCTTTTCTCACAAAAACACTTTAAAGACATAATGTATATACATGCTTTATGAATCGTACGATAATATGAAAACAAAGTATTGTCAGATAAAGCTCTCCAAATTAAGAAAAAAAAATTTTTTTAATTTTTATTTATTTTTTGCTAGGCCAACAAATAAAAACCAAGTTCACAGGGCTTCATGTCAAAACGTAATACTAGGAAGTGGCTGTGGCTCAATCAGTAGGGCTCCCGTTTACCATGTGGGAGGCCCCGGGCCCGCCTGCATGGCGTGGTTGGCTGACCCAGCGAGCGCAGGCAGCGGGGGAGGGGGGGAGGGGGGGAGGTGGGGAGAATAGATGAATAAATAAATAAAATCTTAAAAAAACAAAAAAACGTAATACTGCCCAGCCTATTTAATACCCCAGGTTAAAAAGAGACCAGACTAATCTCATAAATACTTGAAGTCTATAAACAATTATTTCCACAGAACCAAGTATAATGGGAATTTAATAAATTAAGAAATGGAACAAAAAAAGGCTCTGCAATCTGAAGGGTTATAGCATTACTAAAGAAATAACCTTTGGCAATGATATAAATAACCATTTTACTACAAGCTTCTGAAGTTTTAGTCGAATTGAGCAGATTATACTTAATGACAATGTAAATCAACATAGAGAATGTTCTTACTAAAAATGTTAGCCTAAAGATGCCTGAAGCTTTTGTTGCTCAATGAAGCTGCCTAGCAATTCTCCTGCAACTCAGCATTATGGAAAAGAAGTTGCTTCCATTAGAAAGCACAGCACTGAGCTGAACAAGGCAAGCACCATGGCTTCTCGGCTCAGCTACAAGAGCTGCACACTTGGCTAGGTCACCATTGCTGTATCTAACTTAATTCTCATGGGAAAATGGGAAAAAAGAAAAGCAGATGTCCAATACATATCGTGCATTATTATACCATGCTCACACTCCACCAAACTGTATTTTAATGGTAAGCAAAAATATTATACATCAATACTAAGTGACACTAAAAACCCAGGGAGGGGAAACAGCTGCTGCTACAGAAAGCTGGATGCCTTTGGCCTAGGTAACAACTATTTGGTTCTTGAGCCTCAGAATAACTACTGAACTGTCCTTTCTAAATGAAAAATTATCAATGAAAAAAAAAATAAGGAAAATAAATAACAATAACCAGTTTCACATTCAATGCTTCTATGAAGCAGAGTTGTTGTTGTTTGTTTTTTACCTTTTTCAGAATGTCATCAACAAGTTTCAGAAATATTTCATCCACATTGAAATTATCCTTGGCACTTGCTTCACAGAACCGCATCCCGGTTATCTGCTGTGCAAACTAAGAAAAGAAAAAAACCGTTTCTATGTGTGGGGTGCAATACGGTCCAAGCTATGCACACAAGGCCTGCTTCTTAGCCTGCGTCCTCTGGGACTGGGGAGATCCCAGCCAGGGGCTCCGCTTCAAAGGGAATGGCTGGGGCCATGAGGTCTGTACAGTCCATTTACATTCCAAAAGGAATTTCATAAAGTACAGCAGATTCTGACATTATAAGTAAATAAAAAAACAAAATAAAACTCCTACGACGATACCTGATCCTTCAAGTTATTTGCCTAAGTTTCAAAAATTGTAATGGATCTGACATGTTAAATGTGAATATCATTGGTGATTTTCCACGACTGACTCCTCAGCAAAAACCAGGAAGGTTTCTTACATCAGAGTAAGAGAAAACTATGAAAGTTTTTACAGCTAAAAATAAATGTTTTCTCACTAAAGACATGCCAGATTAGATAATAATGCAGGGAATACTGACATTTTCCCCCTCTATTTAAAAATGAATGTAAAGGAGCAAGAAGTTAAATTTTGAGAAGGATGTGATTAGAAAATAATTGTATCTATACTAATTTCTTTTAAAACCTGCTAATTGATTGCTCTATCTATATATTCTTTGTACTTTTTTTCAGATGTTTGAAATAGTACATAATTAAAAATATACAACTTATTGAAAGAAAAGTCCATCGAGTGCCAACCATAAAGAGGGTGAGAACTGTGACATCTCTTTTATGCACACACTCCTCTTACCTTTTCACCTTGCTGCCTGGTGATCTCTCTATCCACTTCACAGTCCAACTTGTTACCAACTAAGAGAAGTTCTGCATCTTCTGAGGCATACTATAGAATTAAAAAAAAAAAAAAAAAAAAAAAAAAAGCTGCATTTCTATGACAGGCGCTGTCAAACACTGATGGAGGAAATGAAAACCAGGATGGGAGTTTTCACTCTTGCTCTCATCTGTCCCTTCCCTCCACAAATCTGTGAGCGCCACCGATGTCCTGAGCAGGACCAGCTCTCATGAACTCCCAGCGCCTTGGGAACACTCATTCAGAACTGCAGTGTTCCTTGCCTCTGACCCGGTAATTCCTAAAACTCTCTCCTAAGGAAATGAGTCAAAATCTAGGAAATGCTCCACACGCAAAACAGTCATCAGTTGAAAAAACCTAGAAGTCCAACAGAATAGATGCAGAATTAAATAAGGTAAGGTACATCCAAAATGCGGTCATTTCTACATTTTCTATAGTGAGAAGTAGTGCTAATTTTATAATCAGGGAAAAAGATAGGCCACATATATATTTATAGGCACAATAGGATTTCTCTTTTTAATAAGGTTAACCTCTCCTGAGGAACTCATTTGATTTTCTGCATTCCAAAAATGCTTTGAGACAGACTACAATGAAAGCTGATGGCGTGGCCCTGCCCCTGAGGGCCATTGACGCAGCCGGCAGGACAGTGGTGAGCACTGGAACCTGGGCAGGGGCACTGTGGGCGTTCGAAAAGCGACAGCTGGCACGGCTCAGAGCAAGGCAAACAAGTGCCAAGGATCAAAGGGAGGAGAACTCTGGAGCTCAAGACCTTGGCAGGGTAGCAACTTGAAGTATTTGCCAATCCAAGGACTCGCTCGCAGAGGAAAATAAAGAGACTCAACTACGCACGGAATGGGGCCCTTTGGAGTCAGGCTACTCTTGGGTTTTAAAGCCATCACATCAGGCCTGCATTCAGACTACAATGAGGACTGCTCCAGATTTCCTCAGGAGCACTGGCTGGGGAGCAGCAGGCAGAATCCAGGGCATGAGGGACACGCAGTCAAGTGCAGAGTGAGCACAGCATGGGTGTGTTTTGGGCTGCTTCCCTTCTGCAGCCTGAGTTCCACAAGCACTCCTGAGAGGCTCACACTGATAAAATGCTTGATAAACCGGCAGACACAGTCTTCAATGTTATTTAAAAGGTGGATTTAAAACAATTGTTATCTGTGTATATCTAATCATGAGCCAAATAACAACATCTTCTTTTGTTCACACAATGAACTAAAGGACACCTGTAACTTTTTTTTTTAAGGAGGTACCAGGAATTGAACCTGGGACCTCATACATGGGAAGTAGGCACTCAACCACTAAGCTACATCCGCTCCCCAAAACCTGTAACTTTGAGGGCAGATGTGCAATGAGTGACCCGAGACCCTTCTGACCATCCACTTGAACTTGACATAGAGACGAGAAGGCCATGCGTCCAAGTCCAGGGAAGCATGCCTCAGCTTTGAAGTCAGGTAATCCGGGGTACCAGAATAAAAATCCTCAGTTTATTAGTCATGAGTGGTGTAATCATGGATAAATCTACTGCTCTGTGCTGTCCACAATACAGGGCTATATATCTATTTCCCTGCTGCAGGATGTAACTTGGATTAAATGATGTTCAGCATGTAAAAGCATGGTCAGGAAATATGCTTCCCCTTCTTCTTTTTAGAATGATCGCCACCCATAAGCAGTGAGCTCACATTGGAGGGAAACTGCAACACCTACCTTATCGATCATCTTCATCCACTTGGGCAAGTCATCAAATGTCTCTTTCTTGGTGATATCATACACCAATATGATCCCCTTGGCACTTCTGTAATACGCTGAGGTAATGCTGTTGAATCGCTCTTGACCTGCCGTGTCCCTAAGAAATAGCAGCAAAAATCAGCTCCCCAACAAGGAAGAGGGCCAGCCAACATACACCACGATTCTGTTCTTCCAATAGGAGGGAACGAGAGTCCCATGCCTCTGCTTTCTTTATTCCCTTCCCCTGATGACTACAGTTAAAGAGAAGAAAAATTCAGGCCGATGAAGGCTGTATCTGAGATACATGCTATCTCCGCACAGAGGTGCAAATGGGATGGATGGGATAGATTATGAGCTGAGATCAACAAACTGCCCAGAATGTTTTTCCCCTAAAAGGCAGAAAATCACCAATAGTAAGGCTCACACAACACCAAAATATATGATCATGCCTTTCTAAAAGAAAACAGGGGGAAGAAGTTTTAAAATAACAGTGCTTAAAAAGTAACCTCTGAAAGCATACATTTTAGGTGATTTAAGGTGACTTACAGGGAAGCGGCTGTGGCTCAATCAGTAGGGCTCCCGTTTACCATATGGGAGGCCAGGCCCGCCCGCACGGCGTGGTTGGCTGACCCAGCGAGCACAAGCAGCAGGGGGGGGGATAAATGAATAAATAAATAAAATCTTAAAAAAAAAAAAAAAAAAAAAAAAAGGTGACTTACAAAACAATTCTTAACAGATCTGAGAGAAATGACAACATGCGGGGAGTCCGAACTTCACACATGCTCACACCCCTACACTAACCGGGAGGCATCCTAAGATGGTAAGAAACACAGGCCCTCCATTTCTCAGCGCTAGTGCTAAGGAGGGGCTGGGTGCCAGTGGCAGTCTACCTACTACTACTTCATCTGAGGAAGAGAGAAAAAGCTTCAAGCCTACAGCCACCTGGCTCGGGCTGCCCGTCAAGGCAAGGCTTAGCCTTGCTCTTCAGGTAACGCCTCACAGTTGCACCAATACCCAGGGCGGGAGCTTTTCTGAGCTAGTTACAATCAAAGAAACACATAAAGAACACCCAGTTCCTATCAAACCAAGATTCTGAAAGAAATAGAGAATGAGAATTGTTATGGCAAAAAGAAAGGCACAACAAAATGGGGGAGGGAGGAGGTGGTTCCCACTAAAGATGCTAAAATCCTTCACATAGCCAGATCTTAAATTTTTTTTCAAATGAATTGCCTTGCCAATGTGAAAATTCCCACAGAAATATCATTCAGCATAAAAGTAACTTGATTCTTTAACTCATCTCTTAAGAGCTAAGTTAAGCTGACATAACCTTTGTAATGAATTTTTTTTGACATTCTGGAATAAAATGACATACTAAAAGTCACTGATTATACATTTTGGATAGATCGTATGGTTTGTGAATATCTCTCAATAAAATGGCGTAAAAACTAAAGTCAGCATGCAAGAATAGACAGAAATAGCAGATAAGTATAGCAGGGGAGACTTAGAGAAATTGAGAAGTGATGAATTTTCTTGTTTGTCTGTTTTTGTTTATTATTATTATTATGATTGAAATAATGAAAATGCTTCAAAAATGACTGAAGTGATGAATGCACTAGCTGTGTGATTATACCAAACACCACTGATTATACACATTGGATGAACTGTATGCTTTATTAATAATGTATCAATAAAATTGATTAGTTTAAAAAAAAAAAAAAAAAGAGTGAGTTTTAAAACAAGAGAGAGAGACTTTAGGGACCCACTGCTACCTTCCACTGGAAGCCCCAGGAGGGCAGAGGTGGCCTGCTTTGTTTGCCCGGGGCCAGCATAGTGCCTAGCTTACTGCAGCAGCCAAAAAACATCTGCTGGACCAAAGGAGATACGCCTAAAAGGTGGAAAGTTGATGCCACATCAAGGCAAAATAAAAGTTATTTTTAAGACCTACAATTGCCAAAAAAAAAGGAAAAACTGAAGAATAATGCTAGATGGAGCTTGAATTCATCAGATTTCTAAAAGCAACTTAAAAACCACAGTAAAAGGCAACTGCAAGTCGCTGGAGAAGGAACTGATTCAGATATCATTTAATTTACTTAAGGAATTGATGCAGGGGAAGCGGCTGTGGCTCAATTGGCTGGCTCCCGTTTACCATATGGGAGGCCCTGGGTTCGCTTCCCAGGGCCTCCTGGTGAAGGCAAGTCGGCCCGCGCAGTGCAGTGAGCTGGCGCAGCAAGATGTCCCAACAAAGGGAGACAAGCAGACACAGAAAAAAGCAAAGCAAATGGACCCAGCGAACACAAGCAGCAAGGGGGGTATAAATAAATAAAATAAAACTTAAAAAAAAAAAAAAAGGAATCGATGCACAAAAATTATTTCTCTAAGCCTAGGCATTTGGGGGCAGATATGAATATGTCAAATCAATGAAAAGTCAAAAGAGAGTGGCCACCCATCCTACCACAAGTTAAGGCTTGTTTAAATTAGGATTTGACGAAATAGCTTTAATGTTTTAAAAAATATTCAATGCTGTTTGAATACTGTTAAGAAACATCTCCCATTTCTTTAAAAAGCCAAAAATTGCATGTGTTTTTCTACTCTGAAATGTGTACAATACAGCCCGCACTGCAAACTTAACTAGCAAGAAGATTTAAGATCTTCCTTGTAGCATTCTAGGAATTAAAAAAATAGTTGCATGATAATGTACTTAAGAATCATGAATACACCAAGAAATCAGCCCTCTTTGTTGGCTTTAAGTCAGACATAAAACGACGCAACCGTTCTAATCCAAATAAATGAGCAAACAGTTTTAGTGTACAAAAATCCCAAGGAGTCAATTCAATAGCTCACTGTGCCCCAGTTATGGCCATTCCTTGAGTCTATCTTTCTGTGTCTGGCTCTGAATGCTTGAGGTGGAAAAGCATCTTTCTTTGAAACACTACTCCATATTCTCAAAATATTAGGGTTATGAAAGTTTTTACTTTCAATTCCTCTCAAAAGCCCCTTTGTTTAATTTATTTCTGCTACACAAATTTTCTGCTATCATGTATAGTCAAAGAATAGGGTAAATGAAATGTCCTCAGTTCAGCAAGTATTTATTAAACACCTATTTGCCAGTTCCATAAAAATCCTGCACAGGTCTCCACTTGACAAAAAATTAGATCATAATAAAATACTAATACATTGACCATGCTTTCATCTTTCTAGGAAGAATGTGGAATCCTGATTATTTCCCATCTTTATCTCCACAAACTTGAATTTTCATTTAATAGAGCACAGATTTTGAGAGATTTGCAGTTTAATAACATCTGTTAAATCATCATTTACTATAGCTGGCATGGGATCATATTATTTCTCTCTCTGCTTCTGGTACAAATTGAAAGATTCCCGAAATTCTGTTTCTCCAGACTGGTAATAAAATACATACGTATGCAACTCACAGATTCTTAATACTAATTTGCAGGGCAGGAACCGATTTCAAGTACATGAAAGGCTCTACCTCTTCTAAGGAAGGAAATGAACTTGACATCAACAGAAAGGATGCTGGTTAAAATCAATTTCCCAGCAGTATAGACTCAAATGATTAACAGAATAAAGGGACCCTTAACTGAATAAGTTTCATTTTATGTTTGCCTAAAGGAAGGAGACACATTTCATGACTTCACGTCCACTTCAAAGCAACGAACTGAAGTTCACCTTGTATATGTCCAGGATAGCACTTTGGATTTAAATGCAAAGCACTTTGGATATAAATTCATGAAACAGAATGATAACCAACCCATTTTATTTTACCTATACTTCCAAAAAGTTTTTATATACATACATTTGGAAATACCTTAAGTATAGAGATGAGAAAAATGATTCTTTTTCTGGCCATAGATAATCAAGGAACTGAAAAACGTGGCAATGGCATCTGCACCTTTGGATACTTTAGGCTTTTAGGAGTCCATAGCAAATAATATTTTGTTAGGTTGGCTATGTTCAGAAATCACCAAGAAAAAATGCATTTCTTCTAACAAGAATTCTCCATTGAAAACCAGCTGGCAATGCTTCATGGGTTCATGGCCCAGAAAATGTGAGCATAGCTATCAGAAGTACAGCATGGTCTACTGCGTCTCCTTGAAGAGGGCCATTTTCAACTCTACTGGCTCCTGCTGTGGCTTCAACTGATGACAGAGTACGAAGACAATCTGCCAATGACCCCAGCAACAGCCAGGGACCACGATAACTCTAGAACAAGCCATGCAGTACTCTGAGTAAGTGATAGCAATCAGAACCTTGACACCAATATTTACTTTTTACCTGCTGGCAAGCAATAATGAATAAAAAGGTGCTTTTGTCTTTTAGATAAATTATTTCAGCAGATAGACATATTTTGAGTTCTATGTGATTAACAAAGTGGCCGACAGATTGTGATTGTCATTTACTGTGGAAAAATCCCTTCAGAAAAGTCAACTCCAACTTCCTGACTGAATCACTAGAATATTCAGTCCATGCAGTCAACCTTTTCATAAATCCAATGAACCTCATTTTCCGTCCCTCTGTTATATCCTTCACCAATGTTATAAAATTTCAAAAATGTAGACCATGGAAGCAAAGGAAGGAAGAGTCAAGAAAGAAACTGTGGGAGGAGCTGTTTTGGAGGAATGTTTTTCCAAGAGAAAAGCGGCTTCTTAAGGCCAATGGCATGGAGGGGGCGTGATGAGGCAGGGCCCTGTTCGATCAGACTCCAAGGCACTGCAGTTAGATTCCAGAAGTATCCAATGTCATCAGCATCGCAGTCTCAGTGGGCAGTGCTCCCAGGAGCCTCCCAGGACATTTGGACATACTTTTATAAATCAGATCACGAATACCCAAGACGAATATTAAAGTATACAGGATACATCTTTTTAGTTATGCCACTGCATCAGGCACGGCCAGCTTCCCTAAATATTAGCTACGTTACCCTTTGTGAGACGATCTCCTCATCAACAAGTATTTCACCGACTGGTGCGAGGTAGGGAGATAGGCAGACCCCAAATCCTTCTAAGGATGTGCTCTTTACCTTAGAGTTTACAATGAGAAACAGCAGCTTAGGTGCAAGATATTTTGTTGTCATTTCCAGAGTTCAAAAACTGAGGCGTGACATCCAAAATAAAGTTTGCTGCCTTTTCCATCATGGGCTAAAATAAATATATCTATTTTTTTTGTTATTCAATTATTTTAGGCAAAACTGTCAATGTTTCATAAACAAGTCAAAACCAGAAATACACACACACACAAAACAAATAAAACACATCCTTAAAGTGAGTTAGAGATAGTCCCAGATGAGCAAATGAAGGCATTACCTCAGACACCTCCGTGGGCAAGCAACGCTGGCTCGACTGCAGATGTGCCCAGACAGGGACACGGATGGAGAATGAAGACATGCCACTAACATTCAAGCATTAGGTGACCGGTGATGCCACAGATGAAGCAGCAATTAATGCAGATGAAAGCAAACACACATATGGTGGACAGACAACCAGAGCTGAGGGTGACCTGCCAAGAGGAGTTAGTAAGCTGAGTACACTGCATCTGTGTCATTAAAACAAAATGGCATTCTCAGAAAATCTCAATGGCACCACTTTCACACCACACCAGGCCCAGTCTCCTCCTGTTCACAAATGGCGCCAGCCACAGCAGGCATCCCAATGCCACCTGTGGACTGTCAACAGCCAGCAGGAGGCTCTTGGTGCAGCACACAGCTACAACATGGCTGGCTTGGTCCCTCATAAGGATTAGGACTGGAGAAGGCTGACGGCTGAGAAGGGGCTTTTCTTCGGCAAGGGGCTTCTGGGTTCATTCTCCTGTTGGCACCAGTGGGGAGCCACCATCCCGTGGCACCAGTGGCACAGCTGGGAGGGTTATATCCGGCCCACAGCACTAGTCACACTGTGCCACAAAGAACAGCCTTTAAATTGTGCAAACCTGGTCATGAACATATTGGACTTTCTTTGAATACTAACACACAAAATAACTTTAAAGATGTGAAGGCAAGCATCTGAGCAATCAGTTTGGTGATGACAGTTTTTTTTTATTTTTAATTTTTAAAAAAAATTTTTTTTATTTTACCGGGAGGTCCCGGAGATCGAACCCAGGTCCCTCCATATGGCAGACGGATGCCCAACCATTTGAGCCACATCCGCCGCCTTGATGACAGTTTTGATACGCATTTTCAATGATTTAAAATAGGGGCATAAAGACTCCAAGCGAGTTGTCATTAAAGTAAGATGCTTCTTTCTATAATTCCTCATGTGCAAACAGACGATGAAATAAGCAGACTCTCTTGTAAATTCTCTTGAAGGAAGCATGGCTTGTTTGAGTCTAACTGAGCAAAGGAGAAGTAAAGTAGGAGAGGCAAACCAGCTCAAACAGTTAATTTTAGTAGACAAGCGTATGGACTAGTTAGACACACGAGGCACATCACTGGCACACACTCTTCTACTTACCAGATCTGTAACCTGATTTTCTTTCCTCTTAGCTCTACAGTTTTGATTTTAAAGTCAACGCCTACAAATAAAACAAAATACAAGGAGTAAGAAGCAAGATAACTAAGAGGCAATTTGTCATAAATTTAATCCTATTTGTGTATTTGTATATCAGTACCAGAAAAATGTGAAGATGAAACACTGGTATCACTAAGACTCCAAAGGAAAAGGCTGAAGGATGCCCATATCTATAACTGCTGAATCATATTCATGCTTAATACACAGCTGTAAAAGCCTATGGCATGTTTTATCCTGAACTATCTGTCGAGCATTTGGTGTTCATAATATAATTTATTATTCCCCCAAGTTTAGCAAAAAAATCATTTAAAAATTACATTAACAAATGGCTTTCAAAGAATGTTATCTTAGGGAAAATTCTCATCTGGAACTCTGGAAACTTAATCTTGATTTCAAACAGCCTTAGTCTAACTTTAGAAATTACTGTACTAAATTTTTTAATATTCACAAAATTTTTGGTAAATAGAAACATGACTTATTTCACCCCCAGTAGTGGGGAAAATTGTTTTTAAAGGTACTCTTATGCAGATTAGCTTACCTGAGTTAAATTTTTACTCATTTTGATATTACTAAGTAAACTACTGCAAATCATCATCTTTTCCCAAATCAGCCCTTAAAAGCTTTGGATATGTTTCTGAAAACCAAATTTTAGTTGCATGTGTTACCATATATGATTCTCAGTTATAGAAAATTTAAGTATTTCAACAAACTTTTTACACAATTTTTACAACTAAGAAAACTAACCAGAAGGGATGCTGGCTCAATTAAGAGAACTAGGAACGTATTCCTTAGAAGAATGGTTTCCTGACTGCTTCCTATAGACCTAGGTCCTCGATTGGCACCTGCGTGTAACAGGCAAGTCAGGAGCCGTTTATGGCTGTGGGCAGCTGGCTGGGAAGCACACAAGTGCACTGACGCAACACTTCAGGGTCAGATGGCACTCTGGAGGTGAAGTCAAAGACATGTGACTCGCTTTTATAATTAGTAACACCGCAGACACCAACAATACCCAAAGACGTGTTTACCACAGGAGGGTGTGCGAGGCAGCCCTCCTGTACAACCAGGAGAAGTCGTGTAAATGTAAGCCATCACGAGCCAACAAAGCTAGAGAACACTCCACTACATCTCAGCTCTTAATGGCATTTAAAAAAAATCTTGCCTGCCAGATATAATTTCATATGGCACTGAACAAAAGCTGTTTAATCCAATTTCACTTTCAGTTCTGGAATGAGTTTCCTTTCCAAAGTCAAATGATGCTGACATGGCCTTGAAACAGGAAGCAAGTTTGTGCAGATCTGGTATCTTTCAACAGTGTTTCTTAATGAGGCAAACACAAGGTAATAGAATAACTGAAAGTGATATCCTACAAAACACAGCCTGGATATATATGCTATGTCCTGATTTTAAAAGGCACGGATTAATGACGAAACACTCTCTTCATGATATTAAAATAACGTTAGGATTTCAAATCCACAATGTTACTCTGTGATGCCAATTTAAAAATCAAATTCATATTCTGTCACATAAGCACGGTTCTATTTTACTTTTGTTTCCTGTTACTTTAAATGAGGGTTTTAAGAAAAATAATTTAGTGACGAGAGCTTTAACTTTTATAAAACTTGTCATAGTGGCTGTTACTTAAGAAACTGGCAGTCACGCTACCTCTTTTGTGAGCTTAGCTTCAAATCAACCAAAAGAACCCCAGAGCAGATAATTTTTGTTTTGATTAGGCTTTCTCTGCCAAGAATTGTTCTTCTGAATCTGAACATGTCAGATGCTCTTTTTCAACCAATTTTAGCAACTTTTCCAACTCCAGAGTAGTACACTAGAGCTATTTTGTAACCACAAAGTTTAATTAACAAAAATAAAAGGAAAGGGCATTAATACTCAAAATCAGGAGATAAGGGGTAATAACACCAAATGATTATAAATATATTATTAAACTTAATATGAAAACAAAGATTAACTGACAGTAACTAGAACTAAGTCTCTGTCTAACCAAATCTAGCTTTAGTGAGTAGATTAATTACAATAACATCGATAGCAGCAACAGAAAAACATCCAGTGGTTGAATCTAAAATTCCATCAGACAAAACAGCTCATTAAAAGAGTCCTCTCTCTTAAGTAAAATATCTATTAGCATACCTAGTTGCCATTAAACAGCTTGTAATGACTAGAAACAATCCAATTTATGGTTCTGAAACATATATTCTACTAGTAGCAAAGTATACAATGAACTAAGCATTTCTAAAAACTTTCTTAGAGCAAGAGTCAAAATCCCTTTTAGGCCTGTTTATTTTCAATGTTTGGAATAGATGTACTATGTGTCACAGAAATCGTAAGGACCCTTAAATGGTAACAAGTCACTGACACCCTCAGACATTCAGCTGCAGCATCAGCACAGAGGAGGTTCCTCACTGAGGAGCTCCAGGACCAGTGCTTATAAACAAATAAGCGCCAAGCAGGGTGAGGGGGCAGCTCCCCGCTTCCTGCCATGCCTGACTCCTCAGGCTGTGACTACTTGCTGCCCTGGCTGGGCTCAGGCATGCTGCCTACTTGACCACCCCGTACCTGTGGCAGCAAAGGGCCCTTCCTGCTGGTCTCTCTCCTCGTCTGTCCAGAAAACCCTTCTGGGTCTCAGGTGCTGCACTGTCTGAGCCCGGCCTGGCCAGCACCCAGCTCATCCATGTTCCTTCTCTGCACCCCCTGCTCCAGACCCACTCTCTCTCATACTGTCAAGGTGCCCGCTAGTCTCAGGTGCTCGTCAGTCCCCCCCCACCAGGCCATGTGCCCCAAGGACAGGCATCTTGGGCACCCCAAGGCCCAGGGCATGCTGGACTTGGATGCAACTCAAAGGATGGCTGATGAATGGAAACCTGCCCTCCCACTCTCAGCATGTCAGGAGACATGCTGGCAATTTTTGGAAAAATTAAAGAAATCCAGGAATGAATAGTGACAAGTCACACATTAAAAAACTAACTACCTGCCCAGGCTTCAGCCAGAACTATGCTACCTACTACAGGAAAAAAACAGAGCCAACTGGCCCTTTGTAGACCTATATCTTGATTCCTGTACTGACCCCAGAATGCAGCCTAACTTGTGAAATCATATTATTTCTTACCTAAGCCAATGGAATGGAAACTAGGTACAACAAATATCAAATATGTTTCAGAAATAGGTACTATGAAAATGGGAAAATTACCACGCCATAAAAAATGCTTCTCAAGCCTAAGCATGTCAAAAGTTTAAGACTAAGAAGAATGAACTCTTTTCCGGTGTTTAACTATGTTTCAGGTATGTTCTAAGGACTTTATGGACATTAACTCAAGGGATCCCCTCAAGCTCAGAGGTAGATGCTATAATTGTCTCCATTTCACAGATGAGAAAACTGAGACTTGGAGAGTTGGTAGCTTGCCAAGGCCACCGAGCTGGTAAGTACTGGGTTATGCCCCTCCTCACCTACTACCTCAAATGAATAAGAAAAGGAGGGCATGGAGGAGAGGGAGATATAAACTTGCTGCTGCTGACTGGTTTCTGGGAGCATTCCCATTAGGCAGAAAGCAGAGGGAATTAGTTTCTGGTTTGTGCACTCTTTCTTTTATCCACCACGTAGCTGCTGCGTTGCATATATAAGGTGTGTGTCAGTTTATTTGTGCTTAAAAATCTCATTTCTTACAATGATTTCAATAGTACCATGACTTCTTTTTCACCACAAAGTCCTCCTTAAAACTATGGAAAACCTAATTCGATTAGATGTTTGACTATTCTCAACATTAAACGTATACTTTTTTTTTCTTAAACATATACATTTGGTGTTAAAAAAGAATTTTGCATCACTAGGGCAATATTGGAAAAAACTACACCTCAAAATAAGAGTGAGCTTTCCTTGCTGGATGGCTTAGATGGATTCTCTTTGCTTTTCTGCTACAGATAAAACCCTGGCTGAAAAGTTACTGCCTCCGTTTGAGCTTCTGGAAGAGGAAGAGAATAGAATTTGTGGGGTGGAGTGGGGGTAGGGTGAGACAGCCTGGGAAAAACACACAGGACCAAATGGTGGATCAGAGCATTTTCTTCAAATGCCAACAGCAGTGATTTTTAGCGACATTCAGAACGGGTCCACAAAATCCCTGGCCTGCCAAATGGATTGGGTATGTCACCCAGGTCAGGTGTTTATAGTTTGATATTTCATATTCATCTGTATATATTTCAGTATGAATCCAAAGGATTAAGATTTTTTTTTTTTTTTTTTTTTGAGTTCCTCAGAGTTTTTGCATCTACAGCATCAATTAGGAGAAGGGAACAAAACTGACATTTATAACTGCCTTTTCTGGGGGCCAGGCACTAAAATACTTTATCCCCATTTATTCCTGTGCCATGGGGTAGGAAAATAGGTAAGTCCCACTTTGTTTTTCTTTTATGAAGGAGGAAACTGAGGTCAAGTTGCCTGCCAAAAGACACAGCAATAGCTTGTGGTGGGGCTGGGGTATAAATCCTCAAGTGTTTGTCTGACTCCAGAACTTCCGCTCCTTCCACAGGCCACACCACTGCATCCAGGATGATAAAAGACAATGGCCAAGAAGAAGGGTAAATGTTTTTTCCCTCAAGAAAAATTAAGTGACAATTTGTGTGTAGGTATGTTACTCTTCAGCCAGTTAAGGGGGTGGGGGTGCTCCTAGACACCAGGGGGAAGAAGGGGGAGAGGGGAGAGAAAGCACTGGAAAGCTGCAGAGTGCCCAGCCTGAGGGGGCAATTACTCATTTAGAGACTGTTTCTTCACCTGGGTCCTGGCTTAGCAGCTCCTGAAGCTTCTATATTAAATCAAGGGCTAGGAAAACTAGGATAGTTGTCTTTGTTTTGCTTTGTTTTTAAACTAAGAAAGCATTATGTAAGCACCAGAAACAGAACAGTAGAATCTGTCAAATTTGGGGGATAAGGTTTTCTCAGGACTATACACTGTTCTTTTAAGCCTATGTTGTGTTTCCTTGTTTACCCACACTCAAATAAGGATCTTATTTTAGGTTTGTGTTTTTGGTTCTCCAAATGTCAAAGATGTGAGATAAAAGGATAGAAGGAGCATAATCAATGCCTTCCTCGGTTGAAGTGCAGCAGCATTTCACCTCTTCTGTAGCATCTTATTATGGTGATCTCCATGAGTCACTTCCCATTCTGGGAAGGACCAGAGTAAGTAGGCAGGCATGTGCTGTGCGCCCCACAAAACGGCTACCAGAATGGTGTCTTATGTAAATATAAATCCCTGCCCAAACAGTATTTGCTGAGTGGTGATTGCCCAAAATGATGTTTTCTTTACCAAACCAACTCAGACACGTGCTTAATTAAAACAATGTATCTGGCACCCAAGGCTAGAGAATAAATTTGGACCCATCAGTTCTCAAAGGAACCTACTCTGTTTTCTAAGCCCCGTTCCAAGATCTGTAAGCAAATTGCTTCTGGCACATTTCAGACTGGAGGGAGAATCTGGATCTCTATCATGCATACTGAAACCTTTCCTCTTTGCCAGGGGCCCAGTTTGAGTGAAGATTCCTGAGATTTAAAGCCAGGTCTTTAAAGAGATTTTTATTCAGCCGAGATAACCCGACCCCAACTAAAGCTGTATACTTTCTCTGAAAGACAGCTACTTTATTCCACAAATATGGGCGTGCTCTGAACAAGCATATGAGTTTGCATTGAATTCATTAAATAAATCTGATCACACAAAGCCTAGCATATGCTGGTATAAAAACGCGATGCTAACCCGGCCACATGCGTTTCTTTCACACTCGCATCTCCCTGAGTCATCGTGTTACATCATCTTGGCTGTAGAAGCTTTTGTACAAGTTACTCTCCAGATGGAGTGGAACGACACTGGAGAGCTTGCAGCCTCTGAGGCTTTTGGTGTGAAAATTCTGGATGATGTCCCCCAATTCATTCACCAAGGAAACACTTGAACAGAGCATGCCTGGCTTGAAGGCTGTATTTGATCAGAGGAGCAAAATAAAACACACAGTTTAGGATTTTAATCCAATTTAGATATTCACTTTGGCTTTTCTAACAGAAATTTCTGACTGAAGTTTCTAGAATAAAGTCCAGGTGGTCAATTTTCCCTTAACGGTCACTGCAGTGCTTCTAGGTAAAGCTACCTGACCCTCGTGGACTGCATTTAGAAGTCATGTCACCTAACCTTCAAGGCCAGATTCACAGTTAGCAATTTCTGCAGGTGAATTAGACTCCCTGTAGCTGCTGGTCCTGATAAAACAGGACCCATGGGCACCCCAGGAGCCCCCAGCCTGGCCTCTCCCACAGGAATGGGTGCTCAGGTGCACCTTGGCTCACATGGGCAGAGAGAGGCCAAAAGTTCAGGGGCCAGAATCAGCAACTGAGGACAAATGGGTCTTGCGTGAAGCGCTAGCGTCTCCTCAGAACAGTGATTCTCAGGGGCCTGTCTGGGAAGTTTTTTAACTCCCTGCTCCAAAATGAAGGAAAAAAAAGAAGAGAAAGTCATAAGGAAGTTTCTTTTGTCTTCTTTGGTCTGAATCGTTTCTTGAAATGTTGGTGATAGCTTTTTACATGCCCTTACTTGGCAAAATAAAAGACTGGTGATCCTGTGTTGGTCTCCAGTATTTTGGGGTCACTTTTACTGTCCGTGAAAATCACAGTTCTGGTCTAGACAGTTGTACTCCTACTCTTTCTGCATCTAAATATGCCCATTTTATGAAATTTAAGAATATTTTTTAAATATGTAAAAGGCTCAAGATATTAAAATGATTGAATATTTTAGGTAAGAAATGCAATTGTTAGAGCATCATTTTAATATCCAGAAGCTAAGTTACAAGTTATGACAGGAGCATAGTAAAAGACAGTCAATTTCATTGATACCGTGGAAGAATTACCTCATTATCTTCACAGGGCTGTGGCGGAAGGAGGGAATTAGAGAATCAGGAACGGGCTTTAGGGTGTGGAAAGCTTTTACGCCTGTGAGCCATGAGTATTTTCAACAAAGCTGAGATTTAGATCTCAAAGTAAGAGCTATGGAACAGTCAGGAAAACAGAACTCACTTCTTACCTTGGCCCTGACTACCTGCCAGATGGGGATAACTTTCAAGATTGTTGCGAGAATTAGAAAGAGTGTATTCTGCTGGCAAATGTAAATGCTCCACAAATGGGAGCTACTACTAACAGAATGTTGTATTTTATATGCACAGACAACCAAATTACTTATCCAAAGTCACAGACTAGTTAGTGGTGGGGCCTAAATCAAGCGCCCAGGTTCCTCATTCCTAATCTAATATTTTGTGTTCTCCTTCCCTAGAATGCAATGCTGCTGGAGCAGGGGTAGGCGTGGGGTTTCTACCTGGTAAAACCATTTCAATCTAAACAAAATAAAGGCATTCTTACTGCTTTAGCTTACTTAATTCTGCAGGCCAACACACTAGTTATATAGAAATAAAACGAAGGCTGAAAAATGTAAATATTAGAGGATTATTTTTTGAAATATACCTTTTAAGAAGCTTATTTACCTGTTTAGGCTGATTCTAGTAGGTGTCAAACAGGAGGAAAACTAGACCAAGAATTCAGAGTTGCTAGACGTAATGGTTTCTGCAGCTTCCACCCAGAAAGTAATAGTGCATGTGTGTGCACACACACGAGGATTCGTGATAGATGGTTAAATATGCTTCTGATATACACATTGGTATGAGGGAAAGAACAGGTCAGGTAAGTTAAGATAGCTGTAAATTTCTACGGCCAATTAGTTTTTTTCCCCAATTCTCCCCCTTTATTAAAGTGTTGCTGCCCCTGTACTTTCAAGAAAAGCTGTCAAATTGTGCTAGTTATATCATACTAAGTAACTCAATCCCATTAACACAAAATCACATTTGAAAATAATACAATTTCCATTAAGTAGGTCAATTATTAAAAACAATCTTTTTAGCTTTTTGTACTTTTGTGAATTTTACCTTTTTAAATCAAGTTACCATATGATTTGAATATTAAAAAAATCAAGATTTTGGTCATTTATAATCTTACATAGTAGGTGCTTCATCTTAAATCTCTGAGGCTCTCCACCGCCATCCTTTATAGAACGTCTAAGTGGGTCTCAGTACTTAAAGGCACTTTTTGGGGCTCTCTCTTTTATCCTCTGAAGGACGTGACGCTGACCCCGCTGGGTCTGGACACGCCCCAGTTGTGCACTGAGGCCCCACCCCAGCCACGGCTGTGTGGCTCAGAGTCTCCTCTGATCTTTTGCTGTCATTTGCAAGCCTGGACATGATAAAGGGAAGCAGCTACCATGGAAGAGACTCTTTCTGTGTGTAGAGCTCATTATACTCTATGGAGATGACACCTGAATAACTGGCCAGGAAAAGACCCGATGAGCTAAGTCTCAAAAGGTAGGCATTCAGGTGAGGCAGCCACAATTCTACACCACACCCAGTGCCACACTCAACTAGCATTCTTTTAAAAGAACTCAGGGAATGAATTTATCTGCCCAGCCTTCCAGTGAAAGAGGAGGGAACCATCTCTGGCCAGCCCTCAGCCAGCCCCAGATTGGTGGCACCGTCCCCTGTGCTCCCCAAGTATTCCATAGGTCTCTGCCACTGCCCTCACCCACCCGGAATCCACTTCCCTGTGAGCTCGGACACTTCTTGACAGAGACCTTGTCCTGTTTATCCCTGAATCCCCAGTGGGTAGCACAGCACCCAACACATAGTAGGTGCTCACTAAATGACCTGATAGCTGGAAGGAAAACGCAATTTGGAGGCAGAAGTAGGGGACAGTCTCTTGAGAGCTTTCTTAAATTGTCTGAATACCTTGGACCAAGCCAGAGGATATCATCTTTCTAAGAACTTTCCACAATAAACATTTATTGAGCCAAGCACTACAGGAAGAAACAAAAATGTGCAAGACGTAAACACAACTGCACAAGAAACTCCTGTGGGTGAGGTC
>JAKSZT010053813.1:3699532-3815675 GCA_026826555.1 Tolypeutes matacus
AGCGGCCCCGGCGGCCCGCGGGCTCCGCGCTGCAGTTGCGCCGCCGGCCCGGCCCCCGCGCCCCTGTCGCCGCCGCCGCCGCCGCCGCCGGGAGAGGAGGAAGGGAAGCAGCCGCCCCGCAGCAGCGGCAGCAGCATCCCGGGCGAGGAGGGGCAGGAAGCGGCGGCGACGCGGGGCGGGCGGAGCAGCAGGAGGCGCGGGGCGGACGGAGCACCGCCCCCTGGCGGCGGGAGGACCGTCCCGGGTGAGTTGGCGGGAGTAGCGCGCCCCCTGCCGACCGGAGGACCTGACCTGGAGGGCGGGCTAGAGCAGGGCGCCCCCAGCCGGCGGAAGGACCTGACCAGGGGGTGGGTGGGCACAGAGGGCAGGCACGAGCAGGGTGCCCCCTGCCGGTCGGAGGACCAGCGGAGAGGGTCTTCCTGTCCGTCCCAGCACTGCCTGTCGTCTACACTGCTTTCTCAATGCATCCCCTTTTGTGTCTCTTTCTTGTACCCTTTCTGCTCATTTTGTACTGTCACCGTCTTTCCATCCCTCTCTTCTATCTCCTTTCTGTCGGCCTGTTTGTCTTTTCTTTGCCTTCCACCCTCCCCCTCTTTTCCTGTTTGCTTCCTCCTGCTGCATTTGGCACAGTCCCAAAGCATGGTGCTCAGTTTACCAGCCGTGGGCCCTCCCCTTCCCCCCACCTTAACTTACACTCTCCAAATCTTTCTCCCAAATCGCCACCACAGACGCAGAATGCTGCCGGGACACTGAGAAGCCCCCCCAAGCCGGGCCGAATCGACTGTGGTCTACACTGCTACTCAACACCACATAGAGATGCAGGCCGTCCTGAGCTGGGAAACACACCACTGTCTTTTCCTATCCTGTTTGTCTTCCATTTTCCACAGGAAACAAATGACATCTGTTATTTTTAACCCTGATCTCTGCCTTAAAAATTTTAGAATTTTAAAATTCAAAGATTTTATTCCGTTTAACTTTTAAAGCAAACAAACGACCCGTCCCTTTGGGGAAGCCAGTGAGTTAAAACTCCAACAGTGGTGAGAGATTGAAACGTCAAAAGTTTAGGAATTACGGCCTCGGGAAGTATGTTTTGCCATTTGTATTTGAAAGGCTTTCATATTACAGAAAATTCCTGCCCAGTCCCTTGCCCAGGGATGTGTTTAGCAAATTCCTCAGCATGACTTGAGCACTTCAGAACAGAGGGTTCTAAACATGATAGGGGTTGGCGCGTTGCCGAGAATGCTGCAGTTTCAGAGCTTCCTCGAGCTTTATTTAGAACTACGTTTAGTAAATACGTAGTGTGTGTATGTGACTCTCCAAACCTGATTTGTAAAAATCTAGCATGGCCCACGAAGTAAATTGGAAGAAGTTTATCTTTATAAGAGGACTCGGTTTCCCAAAAGCAGTCACAAGCAGAGTCTTTTCGATCGTTATTAGGATATTTAAAATGGGGTTTGATCTGTTATTTTAAACACAGCTCCATCACTTAATTAACAATCCCAGAACTTTCCTGAGCTGTGGGTTTCTCTTCTGTTCAGTAGGAATGAGAAAGTGACCCCTCTTGCCGGTTAGCATTGTCGGGAAAAAGTCAACTAACACTCTATGCAAAGGCTGCTGTAAATCATAAAGCACTATCAAAATGTAAGGTATTGAAGAACCTGATTTATGCATAACTTTTCAGGAGTACTTCTGAAAGTACTTTCTCAAAGCAGGACACAACTGAAAAGATCATCTCAAGGTTTTTAATTAGGTCCATATGGTTTATAACACTGCTTGTACTAACAGGCAGATGAATGTGGTATGGCTTGTGAGGACAAAGATTCTCTTGCCTCAAATAGAAGATCTTCCCCATTTGTAATTTCCTCCATTAAAATAATTAATGGGTTAAATAGTAGAGGTTTGGGTGGTACCTGTAGAGGGCACAGTTAAATGCATGTGTGCAGCTTTATTCCAATCATCTATGTCACTCCATGATGTTCTCAGGTCCTAGAACTGTGCCTGCTCCATCTGATGGTCAATTTCGCATGTCACCTTGGCTGGGCTATAGTGTCCAGATCTTCGGTCAAGCAAGCAGTGGCCTGATTGTTACTGTGAGGGTATTTTGTAGATGGGTTAGAATCTGTTGATTGCGTCTACCATCAACAAAGGAGGTTGCCTTTAGCAATGAGAGAAGTTGCAAGTTTTAAAAAAGGCCAGGACCAAAAGAGTATGGAGAGTAAGACACAAAGAGTCAAGGACAGAACCTGGGGGTCACCAGTAACCAAGAGGAAGGGAAACGAAGAGAAGCCAGAGAAGAAACCTGGGAAAGGAGGGAAGTAGGAATCTGGAAAGAGTGGAATCATGGACAATCAGGAGATGACTATGTTTTACCAAGCAGTGAGAGGTCAAGAGTCCTAGCTTTGCATGGTCCTGGGGGACTATAAAAATAACCGAGCAAACTCAAAACAGGCAAAGCCATCTTAATGAGAAAAATTTTGATTGTTCCGTGACCTTGAGAACTTTTTGTCAAAACATTGACATCTATCTGATTGTTATAAATGTATAAGGAAATGAAAAAAATCACTCCACTAATATTTACCTAAGATGCTATAATTTGAAACTTCAGAAACATTGGGAATGAAAGCGTTGAGAAAACAGTTTAGATTGGGCTTGCCTTCTGCTTTTTGCCAACTCGGAGCAAGATCTTCTCTATGCCTTGTCATACTCCTTTCTAAGTTTGGATCAACTTCCAAAATATTATTCTTTGTGCTTTCAATATTATGAAATATTTCCAAGAATTAATTTAATGTTAAGTTTTTGCTGGTGCCCTTTCCTCTGGGACATCTTCGTCCTGTTCATAACAACCACTTTCCTCCTTTATGTGAGTAAGTTCCCTTTCATGAGATTCCTCTGGCTGCAGGACCAGAATCTCTCTAACCACAGCAGTGTCAACATTCCCATGGTCAGCTGTTTCTTCTCTAACTCCATTTATATTTGATGCAACTTTCACTTCAAGCATGATCATTTTTTGCCTTTTTGCTGCATCTACATCTTTGTTGGCCCGTTAACTCCTGATTATCTATTTTTGGTAAAATGTCATGTGGATTTATCCCTGGGAGACAAGGAGACAATGCCATGCTTGACTGTCTGAGTGTGAACTGAATGACACAGGTGTAGCAACTAGTCACTGACAAACTTTGAAGAAGTGATGTTGTAATAAAAGCTTGTGAAGTTTGGTGAAACCCAGAAAAGATCATGTTCTTCAACTCATCCATTCCTGTGGGTATAGGGCCCTTTGATTGCATGAGAGCCAGTTAAGGGACCTTGATTAAATCACTCTTGATTAGATTGCTTAAGGGCCTTTGATTGTAGGCTCACGGCCTACAGCAGTGAGGGGTGACCCAAGTTAGGTCTTATATAAACTGAGAACTGAAAGCAGAAACATAAGAAAGAGAAAGGCAGCTGTCATTTTGACCCTGCCATGTGAGAGAGGACTCCAGGATCTCCTGCAGTCACAGAAAAAGAACACCAGAAAGGAAGAGAGAGGTCCCAGAGGCTTTATATGCTCTAAATCAGCAGAGAACAGAGGCACAGAAAGAGGCTCTGGAGAGGCTAGGCCCACTGAACAGCTCAAGGCTGAAGAGACAAGCCCTGCCATGTGCTTGATTACCCACTGCTGAACTCTGAGAGAAAGCAGCCTGGAGGAGAAGGCAGAGACCCACATGGAGAACTGCCATTTTGCCTTGCCACGTGGCAGGAGTCCAGGATTAGACCAGTAGCTGACCTTTGGTGAGAAAGCATCTCTGATGATGCCTTGATTTGGACATCTTCACAGCCTTGGAACTCTAAGATTTTCCCCTAATAAATCCCATTATAAAAGCCAACTCAGAGCTGATGTGGCTCAGTGGTTTAGCACTGGCTTCCCACATGTGAGGTCCCGGGTTCAATCCCGGCCCCAGCACATCCAAAAAAAAAAAAAAAAAAAAAAAAAAGCCAACTCATTTCTGGTATCTTGCATTGGCAGCCTTAGCAAATGAAAACAAAGCTTGACTCCATTTTATGATGTTTGGCTGCCAACAGCTTTTAGGTCTCACTCCTCCCTCTTCCTCTCTGCCCCATCTGGGCAAGCTGATAAGAAAGCCTGGGTGCTCCCTCCTTTGGCACTGGTGGGAGATTCAAACCACGCAAGCCCAGGTGGAAACTCTCGCCCTGTCCTCACCCCCTATTCACAATAAAAACCATGCCTGTCTCCTTTCCCTGCTCTCTCAAGACACTTTCAAACCAACTTGGGAGGACTGCTCTGTTCTCCCCCCAAAGCCATGACTGTATAAATAACGAACCTTTTCCTATCTTCTTGGTATGTGTGGGGCATCTCAGTGTTAACAACTGAACCAAATTTTGAGTGGGGGTCCATCCTGCTTGGGCAGCATGGTCACACAAAACTGATTGGTCACCGATAGTGATGCGTGTGTTATTTATGTAGTAATCTGTGGACTGACGAGCTGTGTTGCTGGGGAACTGGCACTATTGGTACCTGAAATTTCTGCACATCAAAACCAGCCAAAGATAGGACTGTAAGCATTCATTTCAATAAGGGTGGGAAGCAGATTGCATTGGACTGAGTAACACATGCTAAATGAAGTCCATAAACATAAAGAAGCAAGCAGGTCTCAATCTCGTTCCTTCCAAGATGCCTTTTAGCCCTTCTCGTGCATTGAATGTTCCCATGGAGACATGCAGTATTATGTGCAATTCCTAATGCCCTAATTATATCTTTAAAAATTTTTTTTTATTTTTAATTTTTTTTAATTTTACTGGGAGGTCCCGGGGATCGAACCCGGGTCCCTCCATATGGGAGACGGACGCCTAACCAGTTGAGCCACATCCGCCCCCAGCCTAATTATATCTTAACCCCTTTTCCTCACTCAAGAGAGCGTATAAGAATGCGAGCAAAGCAACTTTGGATCGGTGTTGGTTACCCACTTGACAACTACTCCCTTCTTCTCTGCTAACAGAACTCTGATTTTTGTTCAGGAATCCACCCTGTTCTGTGAAATCTTGTGCTTCAGGTAAAGCTTGTCCAAGCACCAGAACCAGGGCTGAATGTAGATTTGTCTAAGTCAATTGTTCTGATTTTATTCTCCTTGCCAGTGAGTGCATAGGAAATGGCATAGAGCCAAAGAAAATATTTTGAAGGATGGAGGCTTCTGGTAAAATGTTCTTAGCTCTTAAAAAGGGACCCATGGAAGAGATAGTCCCTTTCCTGCCTCCAGACCTTTGTGTGTAAAGATGTAATGCTTGGAGTTGCTGTCACCATCTTGTAACCTTGAGGAAAGCTAGCTGATGTTATGGAGGGCAGAGTGGAAGAATGAAAAGAACCTGGGACTTTGTTGTTGTAAAATCACTGAATTGATCAATCATGGAGACTCCCTTCCTAGGGACATCTTATCACACAAATTAATAAATTCCCTCATTGTTTAATCATTTTGAGTTAGGCTTTTTGTGACTGTTTGAAATTTTTTATGAATCCACAACAGAGAAAGGTTATGTTTTTGAACTAATCCATTCCTCTGGGTGTGAGACCCAATTGATTGGACTATGTCAGTGAGACGTGACTCAGGTTGAGTTTCTGCCCTCTTCCTGGGTCTGATAAAAATGGGGATACAGAGGAAAGGGAAGCTGCCATATTAGATCCTGCAATGTGAGAGACAGGACTTCAGGTTTGCCTATGGCTGAGCTCAAGGAGAGAAGCCCCAAGAGGCTCAAAGAACTGAGGTCCAGGGAGAGATGAGCCATATGCCTGTTAGATCACAGCTAAACTTGGGAAGAAAGGGGAGCAATTGAAACTGAGAGACGAGACCCGGTAAGAGACAAACCCTATGCCTGGTTTCCCTCAGCTGAGCTCCAGGAGACGGTAGATTCTGGAAGGGAAGGCAGTGGTCTCAGCAGAGATTGAGAGCCATCTTGCTTCACCGTGTAGCTGCTGACTTTGGTGAGAAAGCACCTCTGCTGATGTCTTGATTTGGAATTTCACGGCCTCGGAACTGTATGTTTTTTACCTCCCAAAAATGCCCATTATAAAAGCCAGCTCATTTCTGGTACTTTGCATCGGCAGCCCTTTGGCAAACGAAGACACTTTTTCATTAGTGGAGCTGAAAGAATCCTGAAAAATACAGGAATGCATCCTAACAAATATACGGACATTATAGAAGTAAGCTTGAATCATCTCTAATCTTTTAAAAAGAATACAATCCACAAACTTGTTACTTTAATTGTCAGTAACAATTTGCTCATACACGTGTTTCAGAGCATGTCAGGTGACAACTGTACTATGTACTGGCCATGAAGGGATGGCAACAAGTAGGAATAGCTAGAGAAGAACACACAATTCAATATATTTCCCAATATTCGTTTTTTGTATCCTAGTACACATTGCATAATTCCCCCTTTTAATCTTTGTTTCCGTTTTAAAGAAATAAATATTTCTTTACCTTTGAAAGCTGTTTGTTTTTAAAGTTAAAAATCAAATGCCGTTTGTTTTTAGCCCATACATTCTTAAACATTAGACATTTGAGGGGCTGCATCTCCCTCTGCTTTAGAGTTAAAATTGGAAATGATAATGCCTTTCATTTATGTGCACTTTATAGTTCAGAAAGCAGTGCTTTCGAATTGCTTGTTTCTATACTCCTTTGTTCAAAATTAGGAGACACAAAAGAGCTGTTAAAAAAAAGATGGAACTATGAATAAGGTGTCCATTCACGTTCACCTGTAGCACGTAAGCGAGTGAGAAAGTACATAATGGATTTTAAAACTGCAGAAGATGATTTGTACCCAAACCAAGATTATAGTTTTATTATTTATTTCAAATAGTCTAATGGATTTCCTCATTGATGGTCATGCTGTTAAAAGAAGCAAGAAAGACTTTCCTTTCGTTTCCCTGAAAGGAGGCATTCAAACTTGAAGGTTAAACCCCATGATGCTGATTTTAATACTGAACAAGCTCGGTGGTGTTAATAGTGTGAAATGCGTGCTCTCCAGCAAAGTGTCTCAGGAAGTGTTTCACACACAGCCGTAAGACCAGGTGCGATTGCTCCAGGCAAGGCACTTGCACAAAATGTTAGTGGCCCAAGGTACTCCGTTACCCAGACAACGCATATTTCCTTAACTTGGTCCCTTAATTTCATCTTCAAAGTTTGAAGTTACAGCTCCCTACTGTGGGACTACTCATTTGATTTGGAATGATGGTGTGTTAATGCTAGAACTGTGGCTTTCACACACACACACACACACACACATACACACACAGCCAATTTTTCACCTATTTCTTTTGTTCCATGTTCTGTCCTTTCCAACTTCATAGTGGCCAGGCAGACATCTTAGCGTTTGTCGGGTGACTGAGCATCTATTTTCTTCCCCACTAGGGAGAAGGGAGGCTATCTGGAAACTAAGGTCCGTCTTCATATGACCAACTGTCCTTCCTCCTTATGCCTGGGCACAATTCACCAGAAATTTCCCTCAAGTCTCCAGCCATGGTTTCTCACCACAAGAAGTTGCCAGGCTTTTTGATGACCATAGTCTTTAGCGCTTCACTACTTCTTCAGTTTCTTAGATTTAAGAAATTTAATGAGAGAAAACAGGGTCCTTAGTAATACAGGACCCATTCAGAAACTCTTAGTCCTGAGGCTCCCTCAATCAGGGCACTGCATTGCATTCTTAAGGCTGTGTCAGGACAGAAAACGGCCCTTATTCGTTGCCTCTTCCAATCCACGTCCAGAAACACACAAGCAAACTTGATTCCACAGCACCTTTTTCCTTTAGGGTCTGTAGTCATGGTGAAAAATCCACATTTGCCACACCTTTTCATGTGACGTGGATCTTTAGCTACAGTGCTGATTTGTTCATTTTTAATTAACTAGTTTAAGCATTCAACACATATTCACTGAGTACTTCTCCCTGACAGGTCCTGTGGTATCCAGTAAAGGAGGCCTGCAGAAGGATTCCTGTCTTTTAAGATCTTACAATCTATCTCTACACCTGTCCACTAGCGCAGTGACTCTTCAGGGGACTGAGCACCTCCCAGTGCCACTTCAAATCCTCCCAGCCATGTCATTCTCCTACTACAGCTCAGCAACCCATACCATGCAGGCTTCGACTAGCTTTGGGAAGTGCAACCTGGCAGTGCCCTGCATCTCATCAGGTCCATCTCAAGTACCTCTCACTTCCTACTCCAAGGCAGGGGTCCTTTCACAGATCCCACTTAGCACCTGTGCATGTGTAACCAGGAAATGCAGAGGTTAACACCCTCAGTGGGCCACCCTTGACCAGTGGGTGATGGGAGCTTCTTCTTTTCATTGTTTGACCAAAATGGGAAATCAGAACACACCACATCCTGGGAGATAGTGCAGTGAATCGCATTGCTATCAAAGACTTAAATGATGCGGGGTGTGTGTGTGTGTGTGTGTGTGTGTGTGTGTGTGTGTGATCCCCATCATGTCCTCATTCAGTTCCCAGTTTGGCCCTTGCATAACCCAGATGGATCCTGGCAGATGACAGTGCACCGCTGCAAGCTTGAACAAATGGTAGCCAATTGCAACTACTGTCTTGAATGTGATATTTGTATTGGAGTAGATTAGCTTGGAGCATGCAGCTATTGATCTGGAAAATGCATTTTTCTCATTGTTATTAATAAGAAAGACCACAAGCAATTTGTTTTTACGGAGAAGTACATGAGCACATTCCTGAGATGGATAAATGAACTCTCCCACTTTCTGTCACCATATAATCTGCAGGAATACTGATTATCTTGACATTCCATGGATGGTAGTGTTGGTCCACTATATTACCATTCTGATGTTAGTTGGACCTGGTGAGTACGAAACAGCAAGAACTCTAGTTTGCACTAGTAAGATACACTATGAAGATCCAAGGACCTACCAATTCAATAAAGATGTGGGGTCTAATAGTTGGAAAAAGGAGAAATCTCTTTAAGGCAAAGGGCAAGTGGTTGCATCTTGTATCCTCTGCCAATTAAAAAAAAAAAGGCAAGGCACTTGGTGAGCTTTTTGGGATTTTTTTTTTTTTTAAAGATTTTATTTTATTTATTCATTTATCCCCCCCTTGCTGCTTGTGCTCGCTGGGTCAGCTAACCACGCCGTGCGGGTGGGCTTGCCTTCACCAGGAGGCCCCGGGAACCGAACCTGGGGCCTCCCATATGGTAAACGGGAGCCCTACTGATTGAGCCACAGCCGCTTCCCCTTTTTGGGATTTTTGAGACACCATTGACCATAGTTGGGAATACTAATATTACCCGTTTATTGAGTGACTCCGAAGGCTGCTAGTTTTAAGTGGGGTTCAGAGCAAGAGAAAACTCTGTAGTAGGTCCAGGATAGGGTGCAACTACCCTTCCAATCAGGCCACGTGACCTAGCAGAACCGATGCTGCTAGAGCTAAATATAGATGCTCCATGGTAAGTCCTTAAGTTTCTGAAGCAAGACCATTCTGCAGCAGAGAACTACTTGCCATTTGAAAAACAAAACAAAAACAATTCTTGGTGTGCTTCTGGGCCCTAGCAGAGACTGATTTCCTAACCAGAGATACCAAGTGACTGTGTGACAGGAGTGGGCCACCATGAGCTGGGCATGATCAGGACCACTACATTATAAGCTCTGAAGGTATGTGATGCACTCAAAATCAGCCCTGAGGTGGGTCAGAGGACCCATATGTTAAATAAACAGGTGGCCCAGAATCTCAGAGTAACACTGATGCCTGCCTCTATCTCCACTCGAACTTACAGCTCAATTGGACGTGGGGCAAGGTAAAGGATCCTTAGCATTAGCTGGCAGGGAAGGAAAAACTTCAGGCCTGGATCACAGATATTTTCAAGTTCATGATCATTTGGTATTAGCCATAAATGGATTATGACTGGTACACTCCATGCTCCAGACCTGCCCATAAGTGGCCTTTGAGGACATTGACAAAAGAATATCCTCCCAGTGGGCAGAGCTTAGTGGCTCACTCATGCAGAGGTGAGGGGGTAGAGTTATGGGTAGACATAGATTTCTGGGTAGTGGCAAATGGTTTGACTGGTTGGTCAGGAGCCAGAGAGGCATAAGATGGGTAGACTTGGACTGTACATGGACTAGTGAAATTAAAGCTCTTCAGAATATATAGATGGGCTAACATATTTTAGAGACACCTTACCTTTGCATTACCAGGGTATCAGGAGTTAGTAAGGTCTACAATCTCACCTTGAGATGAGCTCTAAGGCTTCTCTTAGGAGAACACTCTACTACCTACCATAAGGGTAACCGATTACCAATGCTGAAAAGAAGTTGTTGCATGTGCCTCCAGAGTTCTTTCATGCAGGGTGGTAGTCGACTTGGCCTTTCATAGACCTTACAGAACAAGTTTTATGACCTGCTCTGTGCCTGCTTACTAATAAATGTTTGTTTGTTAAATGTTTTGAGACATGACTTCATTATAATCTAGCAGCAATGTTGTAGGAAACCACTGTCCACCTCGAATGTTGGTGGCGATCGTTATTTCCTAAAAAGCAACTAGGGCCTCATCACTTTAGGGAGTTCACAGTACAAGGAATTGGGCAAAGGTTAGGATCTTGGGCTTGAAGTGGCCAAAAGCAGGATGGACGGGGCAGCCAGAGAAACTGGATGAATCCAAGGTTGCCAGGAAAAATAGATTGGTTAAAGCAAGTCAAGATCTACACATGTACCAAATTTATTATTACAAAATAAAGGTAATTAAAGCAGTGTGGTACTGGTGCAGGGATAGACACACAAAATAAGTAGAACAGAAAAAAAGAGTCCAAAAACATATATCTTGATATTTGATATATGTCAGAGGTGGCACTGTGGGGCAGTGAGAAGACTGTGGTTTCAAAAATCAGACCTAGCACAACTGGCTGTTGTTGGGGATTGAATCTCGCCCTCCATAAAGGCTGTTCAAAGCCTAAGGCCTGGTCCTGTGGATATGAACCCATTTGTGAATACGACCTTTGAAGATATTATTATTAGTTTAAGTGTGGACTTGTCTGTGAATAGATCTTCCAAGATCCAATTTAGATGAGGCGAAATTGAATCCATATGACTCGGGTTCTTAGAAGCAGAGAAATCAGGATGCAATCAGTTCTGTAGAAGCCAGAAGACAAGGAGTGAGACAGGTTGTTATAGGATGGTGGTTGAGATGCAAGCCAAGGAATCCCAAAGATTAGCAGCAAGCTGGCACTGGAATGCTACAGATTCTGAGAGAAGACATGGCCTGTCAAGACCTTGATTTTGGACTTCTAGCCTCCAAAACCATGAGACAATGTATTTCTATGTTTAAGCCAACTGGTGTGTGCTATTTGTTATAGTAGCCCTGGCAAACTAACACAGGTATCCCTATGGCAAAGCAATGTAATTAGACCTCTGACATCACACATAAAAATAAATTCCTTGTGGATTATAGACTTATATATATGAAAGAAAAAACTATGAAGTATTTACAGGTTCATCTGGGAGAAAATCTTCATGAAGAAAAAGGAAAATTTTCTTAAACAAAACACAAAAAGCTCTATCCATAAAGAAAAAGATTGCTAATTGGACGGAATTCAAAATTCAGAATTTCTGGGCATCCAGAATACATGAAGACCTACTATACATCCATAAGAAAAAAAAATAGACTACCCAATAGAAAAATGGGCAAAAGTCTTAGCATGTTACAAAAGAAGAATCCCAAATGCCAATAATCTTACGAAAAGTTCTACCTCTTTAATTTGTACTGCAGTGCCACACCTCTATCATAAATTCAGATAAATGTGTCTTTATTTATGGACATTTTATTCTTTATTCCAAAGGTCCTTTGTTTTACCTGACCAGAGAAAAAAGCTTCTGTCTTCTGTTGGGTTGGGAGAGGGGATGTTTCCACCTCATAGAGTTAGGAAAAGGGGGTTGGGATTATTGCATAAAATATACAGCCAATTTTCATTAACACTCATTTCCAGCAGAATTGGGGCTGCCATTCCTGAGTCTTTTGGGGGGTGTTCCGTGGTGTGGATCATAGTGCTCCTAAGATTGTACTCCTGGCTTAAGATTCAATTTCCTTGGGTTTATTGAGCCATTTATCACTCTTCCATCTGCTTCTAAGCGTCCATTTTTTGTATCTCTTTTTTCCATCCTGGTGCAATTATTTCTTTAGAAGAAATCCCTCTGCTATCTTCTTAATGGGATTTCAGGAGAAAGAGAAGGTCTACATATGCATATAAATTAATCCCCCAACTCCAAACAAATGTTATTTAGACAAAATGTTTTAACACGAAGTTAAGAAAGAATCAAGATATGGTAACCCTGACTCAGTTTCTCATTGCCAACTGAATAACAAAGAGTGCAGAGGCCTGGCATGGAAATAAATTATTTTATCCATTTTTATTCGAACTGTTGCGTCATTCCTATTTTCTTAGTTTTAGATGTCAGCCCCCACCTGGAGGAAAGCCGAATGACCCCCTGATGTCAGAAGAACCACCCAATCAGCCCAGTTTTGGGCTTAGGGCTCTCAGGGCAGACTGTGGAGAATTTTGGGAGGACCCGCCCTGGGCTAATTCAGCAAAAGCAAAGCTCCTCCGCTTGGAAGTGTAAGGGGTTGCAAATTTGTTCACACTAAGATTCCGATGTCCATAAAAAAAAGGTAGATGGTTTTGTTTTAACTGATCTGGCCTCTCCATGTTGTAGGGGAGGGAGCCCAAACTTTGCCCAATTCCATCCAGTCAATTTAGGAAATGTTTAGGTGTTCTTTCTCATAGTCCTTCCACGCCCCATTCCTTCTCCTGGAGGGTGTCTGGGTTGGCTTCCGGTGGCCTCTTGGCGGAAGGGGCCTTGGCTGTGCACCAGGTCCCCTGTCTCCTGAGGGTGCTGGTGCTGAAGGTCCTGCCAGAGAACTCTGGTGCATCCTCTTAGCTTAGGTGATGCTTCCAGAAAGCGTCAACCATGCATCTCCCTGTTGCCAGCTGGGCCCCCATTGACTCTCACTGGATAATGAAATCTGGGTATGAATCCCAGTGGGTCCCTAACTCTGCATAGTCTGTCCTGCAACTCAATGATAGGGCCAATGCACACGTCTCCAGGCAGCTCTCTCAGCCACTGCTAACCCTATGGTGTCAGCCCATATGGGGCCCAGAGGAAAAGATGCCCCACCCTCAGGTAAAAGCTTTTTGAAGTTAGTATTTTATATATTTCTCATAAATAAAAATACAATAAACATGTCTCTAAAAATTATGCAAATCAAATAAATGAACACAAAGTGATAATATTCAAACGGTCAATAGCAATAATTAAGAACCACCAGTCATTTAGACTATTCTTTGGATTTTCATGGGTATAGAGATGTCTGTGACAGTTCCAATGTGCAATTGCTCGAGGACACCATTTTCTAGAGAAATGGTCATTAGATTTGAAAGATTTTCTAGTGATATCATAGACCTAGGGTAGTTATTTTTTTTAAATTGAATTTTGAAAAGCTATATGCTTCACCAGTGCCTGAAAATGGTGCAGATAAATATATCTTGAGAACCACAAAAATACTCAGAAATGTTCCTGGCAAATTACTGCTGCAAATATATTGTAATTCTTCAAAAGGAGTCATATTAAGTATTAGAAAATCACCCAAGTTCTTTAGTTCCTCATGTTGATATTCTATTAATATAATATTCATTGTGATGTTTATCAGCCAATTTAATTGTATATTTAACATAGACACTGGAATTAATGCTTGTTACAATCAACAAATTATGTATGTCTTCAGAACAACAAAAAGGCCATGGTATTTTTTAATATTATAAAATTTTCTTTTAAGGATAGTGTATCCAATACAGGAAAAGGAGAAATTAATTTTGAAATTTACTTTTGGGTCATAAAGTGGTCAATTGTGGAATATGTAATCAAAATGAGTCTTCTTCCTCATTTTTCTAGTACTTTTTATATCAAAAAAGTTAATTCCAATATCCAAAGAGCTTGCCATTTGTTTTACCTAAATGTTTTAAAATAAATGTCATCACTGCATTTTTCCTCAAAGAATTTCTTAATAGCTTTGATGTTTTCATGGGAATTATGTATTTTGAATTTTTGTTACTGCTTCATTTTGCTTATAACATTAATTTTACTTAAAACAAGACTCCAAATTTGTACTGAGCAAATACAGTTGAAAGTAGGTATTTAAAAAATTAGACGTTGTTTTGTGTTCTAGAATGTGTATCCTTATTTGCATTTTCAACAATTTCTAAGTGAGTTAATCTGTGGCCTGATAGTATCAACCCTGCCTTCCCATTCAAGTTCAACAATGGCTTCAAATGTATGCTTGGCAAATGTATTTTTACACTCCAATGTTTTACTGAAGCAGAAAAGTAGTTGTAAATTTCTGGGACATTACCAAAAAATTCAGTGTTGTCAAAAGAGATTTTGCTGCAATGTTCACTGACTATTTTAAAAAATACTAAAAATAAGGAATATAGAATGCCCTAGAATATTTTGAGGATCTACTGTTGCAGACTATTCTATTTTCTAGGCATCTTTATAGCCCATTCAATATTTCTTTCTAAATTCAGTTTTGGTTTTAGTCTATTCAAATATGCCTAAATCCTCATCAACCATGTCATCTTCTGGGAAAAATCCCATAAAATGTTCTTATATGGAAGTACTTGCAACTTGGAAACCCACAGATCAAACAATACTTATCTTCACTATATGGTTATATCTGAGATTTTTTTCTGAAACAAATGTATAATATTTTGCATTTCTTATCTTATTCAAAATTATTTCATTCATATCTATTGCATGTCTAATTGGTTTTGGGTTTCATTGCCTAAGTAATGTGTAATATTTCACACCAATCCTTGTATTCTGTGTAAATATTCTGTTCTAATGTTATTAAATTTTGCTGTGGTTTCTGCCAAGTGGAGAAAATTCCCACTATCATATTCATCAAGTTTCTTAGCTAATCCTACAAACACTACATATTGCCTTGCTAAAAACTGAATCTTGCATTCAGTGTCAATAATTGTTTTTCATTTTCACATTGTTTCTGTACTGTTGCATGGACTGTACGTCCATTAGGTCTAGTTCATTTATAGCATTGTTCAAATTGTCTGTTTCCTTATTGATTTTCTGTCTAGATATTCTATCCATTGATGAAAGTGGTGTACTGAAGTCTTCAACTATTGTTTGGAGGTGTCTACTTCTCCCTCCAGTTTTACCAGTTTTTGCCACACATATTTTGGGACCCTGTGGTTACATGCATAAATGTTTATGGTTCTTCTTTCTGGATTGACCCTTTTATTAATACATAGTGTCCTTCTTTGTCTCTTGTAACAACTTTTGAGTTAAAGTTCATTTTGCCTGATATTAGTATAGCTACCCCATCTCTCTTTTGGTTACCATTTGCTTGGAATATATTTTTTCCATCCTTTCACTTACAACCTATTTATGTCTTGGGTCTAAGTGAGTTTCTGAAAACAACATATAATTGGACCATGTTTTTTTTTTTTAAATCCATCTGGCCAATTTGTATCTTTTGATTGGGTAGTTTAGGCCATCTATATAATTACTGATAAGGCAGAACTTACTTCAGCCATTTTGTTCTTTGTTTCTTGTACATCTTATGTCTTTTTTGTCCTTCTTGACCTTTATTGCAGCCTTCTTTTGAATGTCTTTTTATAATGTACCATTTGATCTCTTTCTCATTCCCGTTTCTATATATATTTTCAATAATTTCTTTGTGGTTACCCTGGGGTTTGTGTTAGATAACCTACATTTATAACCTACTAGTTAAAAAAGACATCAATTTACCTAAAACATGGACATGTGATTATTTCTCATCTAATTGTATTCTAAATCTTCTAGGAAAGAAAGAGTGGATTTACATACGGAGGATATGCTAACATTGGGTTTTGCATTTACAGTTACTGGAGATACTCACTTCTTCATATTGCCCTAAGCTATTACCTACTGTCTTTTCCTTTCAACCTGAAGAACTCCCTTTACTATTTCTTGAAGAGCAGATCCCTTGGTGACCATCTGTCTCAGTGTTTGTCTTAAACTCCCTGTTTTGAAAGTCAATCTTGCCAGATATAAAATTCTTGGCTGAGAGTTTTTCTCTTTCAGTACCTTAAATATCTCATGCCACTGTATTCTTACCACCAAGGTTTCTGATGAGAAATCAGCACTATAGCAATTTGATACTGTTTATGAATTCCAAAAATAGATATTAGATTATGTTTGTGAACTGGTCTGTTCCTTTGGGCATATTATATTGTATTAGATTCAGAGGTTTCACTTTTACTTGAGTAAATAAGGATTAAGGCTTTGATTGGGCCACGTCAATAGGACATTGAGTCCCCACCCCCTTGGTGGGTGGGGACTCACAGAGAAAACAACATGGCAGAGGAGAAAGTTGGAGTTTTTAATACTGGAGCCCCGGGAAGTAAATACACAGAGAAGCAGATACATGAAGAAAGAGAGAAGGCTGCATTAGACATGGCAGAGGCCCTGGGAAGAGAAATGAGCTTTTCCCCTGACAGTCTACAACTGGCCTTGTGGAGAGAGCAGAGCAGCTGAGCCTGGAGAGAAATGAGCTCCAGGAGAGAGACGAGACTTACCCTAGCCTACAGCTAATATTGGAAGAAACTGGGACCATGGAGCCCTAAGAGGAAGAGAAAACCTGAACCCTTGCAGATGTCAGCAGCCATCTTGCTCCAACACGTGGCAACAGACTTTGGTATAAGGGAAAGTAATTTATGCTTTATGGCCTGGTAACTGTAAGCTCCTACTCCAAATAAATTCCCTTTATAAAAGCCAACAGATTTCTGGTATTTTGCATCAGCACCCCTTTGGCAGACTAATACAGGCACTTAGGCTTATTGAGGATGCCTTGTATAGGACTTAAAAAAAAAGAAAGTCACTGACAATGTGACCTGAAGATTTTATTTTTCAAATTTATTTATAGGCCAGGATAAATTAATTGCCTCAAAAATTTTCAGAACTGATGCCAAATGAATAGGATAACTCTGGTTTATATATATATATAATATACATATTTATATATCAAGTGGTTTTTATTGGTTGATTTGAATCAGTCCCATCTCTTTCCTCTTAGGTATTGAGGCAGTCTAATACTTTAGTTGAGAAAATCTTTCCACTGCTTTGAAGGCCAATTCTAGGCCCTTTTAGAACAGAGCTGGGAAGATGGTAGGGGCCCAATAAATGTGTAAATCTGGGACAACTTTGTTCCTGAAGCACACACGTTAGAAATGTGCAGGCCATTTGCAGAGCGAGGGTAACACCTTGGACTAAAGGGGAAGGAAATGGAAAGAAAATTGAGATCCCACAAATCACACACACAGCCAAGTCATCCCCAGGACCCAGCACTCCGCTTGTGCATTGTAGGACATCAGTGAGAGTGCAATGAAAGTGCAAAGGAAAGAGAGAAAATGTGGCAGACATACTTCTTCTAGGGAGCACGTTTTCACACTGCACCAACTGGCAAGCAAGTAGAAAAATGAGGTTCTATGACCAGAAGACCCTTTGAAAAAGGGAGGTCAGTTTGTTGCTCAAATGGCTTAAAGTCAATGCCAGCTGCCAAGGTCTCTAGCAGCTTCATTTGTAGGTCGGGGGGGGAGGTCTTTCTTGGCTTGTTTCAACTCTCCTTTCTTCCCTTTGTGTTCTTTCTCGTGTGAGTAGCTGTAATTATTTTTAATCAGTGGAACAAATATTCCTTGTAACAAATATTCAATATTGAGAATCCACAAAATTTTTTTTATTATTCTTAATGTAACAAAAAGTGACAAATAGTCAGAGGAGGCGAAGAGAGGGAGAGGGAGAGGGAGAGGGAGAGGGAGAGGGAGAGGGAGAGGGAGAGAGATTAATTTGATTATGAAATACAGCAACCCCCCTGGCTCAGCCCTTCTCTCCCAGTAGTTCTACTTCCAGAGGCAATATAAACATATAACTTGTTATTTTTGGATTGATCAGCCTCAGACAGTATCTATTAACTTTCTGAGAAGGTTATCAGAAACTTCAACAGCAACTTCTATAACAGCTTCTGACAAGTAACTCAGTCTATTCAATCCTGACTCTAACCACCCGGGGTCAGTCCAGACCCCACAGGTTCAGGGCAATCTTCTAAGAGATGGTCCTTCAGGCACCAGGTGCAAGTTCAGAGGTTCCTGGGCCAACTGCACTGCTGACCAACTAGATACAGATTCTGGGGTTTCCACCACCCCTCGGGTTCCATAATTCCCTGGAACAACTCACAGAACTCACCAAAAGTACTATACTTACTATTATCATTTTATTCCAGAAAAAGGATACAAATCAGAAGAAGCCCAGAGAAGAGATGCACTAGGAAGGTCTCGGAGTGACTAACATACAACCTTCCCTGTCCTTTCTGCACGGAGTCAGGGTGCATCACCCTTCTGGAGCTTCAAGGGACCTGGGTTTCCTTGGAGTCTCATTACTTAGTCATGAGTGATGGAGTTGATATGGTTGAACTCAATCAGCCCATCAGATGTGGGGGAGATGGGCTGATATGGGGTGGCTCAAAGCCCCAACCCCCTAATCACCTGGTTGGTCTTTCTGGTGGGGCCAGTCCCCACCCTAAGGCTGTAGGTGTGGCTGCCCCTCCTTATCATCTCCTTAGACTTGGAACTACCAGATGTGGTGCTGGACCCACCAGGAGGAACAAAAGGCACTCCTACCATGGGAAATTCCAAAGATTCAGAGGTTGCTCCCCCAGGAACTGAAGACCAACCAGGTTTTTCATTGTACTGCACTCCTTATCATGGAAGTGAAGATTTAGTGTTCTTACACCATCTCTGCTTTATTTCCCCTCTCTCCATCCTCTCATTATCCTACATTTTTGGGGTTAAAATTATACTAACTAAATTTGGTTGAATTATACTATAAATTTTTGTAAAATCAATATTGTTTTAGTTTTCTAAAGCTGCCAAAAATGCAGATATAATAAAATGGGTTGGCTTTTACAATGGGGATTTATTAGCTTACAAGCTTACAGTTCCAAGGCCGAGGAAAACTATCCAAATCAAGGCAACATCAGGTAATACTTTCTCCCTAAAAAACAGCTACCAGTGATCCTAGACTCTTCTCTCACATGGCAAGGCATATGGCGGTGTCTGCTGTTTCTCCTTTCTCTTCCGGGTTTCACTGCTTTCAGCTTCTGGCTTCTGTGGCTTTCTTTCTTCTCTCTCTGAATTACATTCACTTATAAAGGACTCCAGTAAGAGGATTAAGACCCACCCTGGGCCACACGTTAACTGAAGTAACCTAATCAATAGGCCCTACCTACAATAGGATTAAACCCACAGGAATGGGTTAGCTTTAAGAACATGACTTTCTGGGGTCCTTACAGTTTCAAACCATCACAAATATTTAAATCATCATGTCTACATAATTATTGTTTGTTCCTGAGCCAATAGTATATTATAATTATGCCTCTTTTCTTGTACAACATATTGTTGTTCGTGAGGTTTTAATAATTGCCTCATTTCCCAACATTTGCTTATTTTTCTATGTCTCTTCATGATTTTTCCCTCAAAATTTCCCACAGTTTTTTTTGAATACCTATGAATAAATTTTCCAAATGCTAAAACACAATTCTAAGCTCTATCACTCTACCTATTTTTTCATTACTATGTCTCTCCTGGGCTTTCTGTGCTGCTCCAATCTAGACTGGTTGCTCTTGGGCCTCTATCCAGCTCTTACCCTGGTGTTCTCATCCCCTCTCCCCTGTGTTGGAAACCCTGGATCTCATGGCTTCCTTGTCCTTAGCCTCCTGCTGTGCTAAAGTGCATCCTCAAGTAGGTTCCTGAGAAAGGTAATTTTTTGAGTCCTTGCAGATCTGGAAATGTCTTTAATTTACCCTCACATTGATCATTCATTAGGCTATGTATAGTCTTCCATTTGGAAAATAATTTTCCCCTAGGATTTTGAAGGCATTTTTCTCTGAACTCCAGCTTTCAGTATTGCTGTTGAGAAGTCTAAGACACTTCTAATTCCCACTTCTGCTTAATCGCCCTAGAAAAGTGGTTCCCAAAGTGTGGCAGCAGCAGGTTGCTGTTACAAATGTAGTTTCTGGCCCCCACCCAAGACCTACTATATCAGAAATGCAGGGGGTGGGTCCAACGACCTGTGCTTTAACAAGCCCACCAGGTGATTCTGATCTTGCTCCAGTTTGAGAACCTCTGCTCTAGAAGATACTAAAATGTCGCTCGTTTGTGTCTTGGTTAGTGTCTTGTTTTCTTCCATTTTACTGGTATTCAGTAAGCTCTCTGGGAAGTATTTCTTCATATACTGTTACAAGTCACACATCTTCAATTTCTTCTCCTACAATTGAAGAAGAAAACTAGATATCAAAACTCTCCTTGACCAAGTCATTTATACTAAATTTTATTCTTCTTAAGGAGCTTGCTTCCTGTCCCTGACATTAGAAAGCATGCTATCCAGCCCTAAAGTGATAGATTCAGAATATTTAAGTTTCTGCCTCTAGCACTGAGCTCCATTCCTCGAGCAAGCCACTTGAAAGCATACAACTGGTCTTAACTGGCATTATCAGTTTATGAAGAACCTTTTCTGAAAATTCTCATTTCTTCTTTCAATGGCAGGCAACTACAGATAGGAAAGGGACAGTAGATAATATTCATTTTGTGCCTGAAATTTGAATATATTCACTAAGGAATCATGATCCCTAAGGAACTGCAAGGGGGCAGATTATCAACCTCCAGCTTCTCTCTTTCTTCCTCCCCTGGAAAAGCCCTGCTTGCCACCCTGCTTGTATTCCATTTGTCCTGATTTCGATGCGTAACTTCCAGTCTCTATCATGATTCACAATACAGTAATTACCTATAAAATACATGCTTTTGTATGAGTTTTCAGTGATAAACAGAATAAAATGTCATCAAACAATTCTCCCTCATAGATGTATCATGTCAGCTTATGCCAAGAGCTGATTCACACTCTGCTCAGGAATGGTTTTGTCCAGGAGTCAAGCAAACTATCTTCTCCCAGGGACATGTAATAATAATTGCTTTCCCACATTATATGCTATTGATACTATGTTAACCTCTCTTGCATTCTTTTCTTTTTTTGTTTTTAGAGAAGTTATGGGTTTACAGAACAGTCATGCATAAGACACAGGATTCCCAAATACCACCCTATTATTAACACCTTGCATTAGTGCAGTACATTTGTTACAACTGATGATAGCCTATTTTTATAATATACTATTAACTACAGTCCATGATTTAACTTAGGGTTCACTGTTTGTGTTATGCAGTTCCATGGATTTTTTTTTTCTCCTGCATTGTTTGATAAAGAATTTTCCCAAGCAGTTTTTCTTTCTTCTTTCTGAGCATAATCTTTGTTATCAACTTTAACACACTTTTTCAAAGCTTCTCAGGACCCGTGTGGCTTGTATCTATTTTTGCTAAGTGGGATATAACTTTAAATGTGGCTTCTGTCATTCTGGATTTTTTTTTTTTACTAGCGTAAACAATAGATTTTTAATTTTTTAGTGGAAAGAATTATTTTGAGCTTTTTCTAGAGAACTCATTAAACTTACCAAAGGGATTACAGGACCATGAAAATGATGTGTCAGCTTCTATGGTTTCATGCTTCTCCTTGGTAAAGTTTATAGCAGAGAGTGTACTTCTCATTCACAGCTTTCAATGTTAGCTTCTTAAGCAAAATCATTGCAGTTGCAGACTGCTAATCCACAGAATTGCAAACAAACACATGACTTGCTTTAAGCTACTAAGTTGTGGGATGTTTTGTAATGCAGCAGAAACTAACTGATACAGGCAGGAGCAAGAAAGTCCAGTACTTCATGAGGATGCTATGTGATGGTGATATATCCCTTGTGCTTAGTGTTCAATAATTAATTGACTGTAAAGGAACTACAGTGAATTATTATTATTATTATTTTTAAAAATTTTATTTATTTATTCATTTATCCCCCCCCTGCTGCCCGTGCTCGCTGGGTCAGCCAACCACACCGTGTGGGCGGGCTTGCCCCCACCAGGAGGCCCCGGGAACCGAACCCGGGGCCCCCCACATGGCAAACGGGAGCCCCACTGATTGAGCCACAGCCGCTTCCCGAACTACAGTGAATTAAACACAGAGAATCAGAGAATTCTAGAAATGTGAGTGCCCCTAGAGCTCATCCATTCCAAGGTGCCTCTGATGCAGGACATCATGCCCAGCTGGTCCTGTTCGGCCTTATGACTTCCCATGGCAGAGACCCCTCAGCCCTGCTAGTCCACTCCACTTAAAGAGTTCTGATGAGTGGCATGCTCTTTCTTATATCTAGCCAGAAGCAGCAACATTACAGAGGAGGAAGGGATTTTATTTTAGAATAATCCTGAGTCCAGAGGAGATGTGCGGTGAGGGAGAGAGACTGAGGTCCCTTGAGCCCCTCTCTCCCCTATTGTCCTGTGCTCTGCCCTGAAGACTCCTGCTAGTTCTCAAACTGAGAACCTCTTCCCTTGAGGTGGCCCAGTTAGCTAGTCTGGGATGATCCACGGGTGTAAAGCCTAGGAATGTGGGTTGTCTGTGAGGAAGTGATGGAGGCTGAGAAAGGTAGGACAAGGACATAGCACAGGATCAGTAAAGGAGCAGTGCCCTGTGCTGGGTGTACCAATGAGAAGTGGGTGGGGGCCTTGGTGTGTGGCATGTGAGGATGCCTTGTTGAGTAACCCAGTGTTCCCACACGACTCTCTGTGTTCAGGAGCAAGTTGTACAAGCTCTGTGGCAACAGGAAGTTGACCTGGGCTGGAGTCAACTACTATCTTCCATGAGTGGGCTTGCCATTCATTCATTCATTCAATCATTCATTCATTCCACAAATATTTACTGAATACTAGGCTCAGGGGCAGCGACCAAAATGTGCAAAGTATCTGAACTCATGGAGCCCATGTTCTAGAGGAGGAAATACCCCATAAACAAATTATTATGGAACACAATTTCAGGTGCATAAAAATGGAGGGAATGGAGAGTGTTTGGGATGCCTTTTTGGATGATGTGGTCAGGAAAATCTTCTCTGGGGAGGTGACATTTGAGCAGAATCTTGGGAGGGCAGCAACCATGTGGATTTCTGGAGCGAGCTTTCCGGGAAGAGAGTACAGCCAGTGCAGAGGCCCTGGGGCAGCTGTGCTGTGCGCAGCTGAAGGATGGTGATGGGGGTGATTGGGAAGCTAGAGCTGGAGAGGCCCTGGGAAGAACTTTCCGTTTCAGTAGGATGGGAAGTCTTGGAAGACCCAGGGCAGGGGAGAAAGTTGATCTGCTTTCCATCTGTAAAGGATCCTTCTGACTGGTGTGTGTGTGTGGGATACAAGGCTTTGGGGGGGCCTTAGAAATATAGAACCTAGAGTTGGCGGCTGGCATAGCGGCCCTGGCCCTGGGACCTGGCCTGTAGCTCAGCCTGTCTGAGTCCCAGCGTTCTTCTCTATAAATGGTGATAATGATAATAACCTCGGCCTCATAGTATAGTTAGACAATCTAGCCGTTCTTTTTTTGAGCACCCGCTGTACTCAGATGTGGTGCAAGCTTCTGAGCAGCAACGAGAATTGAATAAGATATACCTGTCAGAATAATATTATTGCTAACTATAGTCTGTAGCTTACATTTGGTGTATTTTTACTCTAAACCCTCCTATTATTAACACCATGTATTAGTAGTATATATTTGTTATAGTTCAGGAGAGAACGTTCTCTTTTTTTTTTTTTTTTTTTTTTTTTTTAAAGATTTTATTTATTTATTCATTCATCCCCCCCTTGCTGCTTGTGCTCGCTGGGTCAGCTAACCACGCCGTGCGGGCGGGCTTGTCATCACCAGGAGGCCCCGGGAACCGAACCTGGGGCCTCCCATATGGTAAAAGGGAGCCCCACCGATTGAGCCACAGCCGCTTCCCAGAACGTTCTCATATTTGTACTGTTAACCACAGTCCATCATTCACTGTGGGGTTCCCTGAGTTATGACGATGTTCATGATTTGTAATAGATGTGTCACAACAACGTAAGGTGTTGGTGGTGGGGCGAAGTCTGAGAATCCTCTATGGTATTCATGGCTGTTCTTTAAAATTTTGAAATTAAAAAAATGAAAAGAAAAAAAAAAGATATACCCAGCAGGGCCCGACATATCACCTTCCCCGGCACAGCCCCATGAAGGATGGGCATCACATTATCTTTGTTATTGTTCACTTAGCATCCTGGCCAATGGGTGCAGTGCTGCATATCACATCAAGGGTTACTAACATATTCCAGGGACACGGAGCTACCGGGTATCCCCTGTCCCTCCTGGAGACAGAAGCCAGGCTTCTCAGGAAGCTCAGCAGGAGCCCCAGGCTTGGTTTTTCCCCACTCCTTGCTCCCTGGAACTGTACTTTTAAAATTCTGTGTTTTCATAAGTGGGTTGCATTTATCTGCCTCGCTTGGGTATATCTCATCCTTTGTACTATTAATCTTTCAGTGTTGATTTTTAACCTTTTTTTTTTTTTTTTTTTTTTCGTTTATACTCCCACTGAGTCAAAATCTGCTTCCTGTAGCTTCAAATGTGGAGAAATACAGAAATAACCCTGGCTTCACCTTGCTTGGGCTTCACAACCCAAGGTCCAGAGAGCTCATCACAAGGTACTACTACTTATCTGCTTTGTTATTAGCACAATCTCAGAAAAAGTCCTGGTAAAGAATTTGAGCTTGGGAGGAATATAACTTTTAAAATCCCCTCCCTATCTATTAGAAGACTGTGTGAAATGTGCTTAGGAATTAACAAGTTCTGGATCCTGGCCACACTCTTCCTCTTGTGTCAGCGTGGATAGAAAAAGCGGATGGCAGAGGTCGCCAGAGTATACTTTGAATTGTCAGTTATACAAGATCAGGTGTAACTGGTTGAGGATGTTGAAAAAAGAGAGGAATCGTTTAAAGATCTTTTTAGACGTTTTCAATTGCTTCGTGTTAAAACGTGATCTCCAAATAAATTTAAATTGTGCTCATCCCCGCATGTCAGAGTCTGTACAGAAAATGGTAAACAATGTTTAGTAGAAAATTGCTCTGCTTTATGGGTTCTCCTACCACACAATAAATGAGGTGTAAATAGTTTTCTAATTTAGGGAAAATGTGAGAAGATTTTTTCCTGCCTGAGGAAAGGAGTTTTATCTCGTGTCAAGGTGACTGGAATGCTTTACTGAAAACAACCTAACAGGAGAACACAGTTCAGAGAACTTCCACGTGAGAAGAACTGCCGGGTGAGAGCTACAAAGAGAGGGCGTGTGTATTAGGTTATATGTGTTACTGTGAGGAAAGAGTAGTAAATAAAGAAGTGAAAAGACTGGAAGCTACTTTTGCTATTTAGGAGGGAGCCCTTGGGTTAGCCTCTACTGGGCTCACTCCTCTAGGGCAATGGAAGGGAAGGGGGAGCCATGCGAGCAGCCCAGAATGCATTGCTCTGAACCCAGGACAACTTCATTTGGGCCCTGGAGTACGATTTGGCCTTATCCGTGACCAAGCTTCCCTGGGGCTGGAGGTGCAGGTTGCACGTTTGCACCCCATGACTTATTCAGAGTCAGCCAAGAGCGGGTCAGCAGAATCCAGTAGCTCTCTCAAGCACACACTCCCGTAAGTCAAAGTCTCCTGTTTCCACCTTCGCCCAAGGGCCAAGTCGCTACCAAATCCTCCCCAGACGTTCCCCCAATTCCCCCAACAAGGAGCGAGCCAGATCTGTAATAATGGTTTACATCACCCTCGGAGACGCTTTGCCTCATTAGAGTCTGTCCACATGATGAGAGGGGCCCATAGCTCGGGACCCGGGGTCGGTTTGGACTCTGACTCACTCCATCTCCTTGGGTCTAATTCCACTTGTGTTTGTTCCTGCTGTACTTCTGTGGTCACAGGAATGCATTCCACAGCTCTGCCAGGCTCCACTCCCTGCCTTCGCTCCCCCTTCATTCCTGCCTCCCCACCCCAAACTCTGGCTGATCTATTGGTCTTTGCCGAGGATACTAAGATAACTCTTTATTGTTACTAGTCCACCCTGACAACTTGTGTTCTTGATACAGTAGATTCTCCCTCCCATCAATCCTGCCCAGTTAACAGCTATGCCACATATTTCCTGCTTTTTTCTAAACTGTTTTATCCCTAAGCAAAGCAACTGGTTTATTATTTTCCCATCTGTTTATCTTGTTCCATTTCCTTTTTTCCTTGTATTTGTACTATATTGACCTGCTTCTTTATCGTGTGTTCCTATTGCTGGTTCTTAATGTATTTATTTATTTTTTGAAAATGGAAACAATTTCTAACTTTGAGAAAAAGTTGCACATTACAGTGTACAGAACTCTTTTTTCCTAAACCACTCAAAACTAATTTGCTCTTGTGATGTCCCAGAGCCGCTAAATTCTTCAGATGTATTGGCTACCACAGGGACATCTACACAACCCTACAGATAGAACCATTCTAATCAGGAAATTAACATGATGCTTACTACTATCCAACCCTCAGGCTTCATTCAACTCTTGCCAATTGTCCTAATAATGTCCTAGATAGCAAAAGGATCTGGAATAATCTCTTGCATGGTATTGCTTGACTATCTCTTTGTCCCTTTCAATCTTGAATAATTTTACAGTGTTTCCTTGCCTTCATCACCTTGACTTTTGAAGATTACAAAGGTCTGAAACTTATGTAGTAGAATGGTCCTTAGTTTTCATTGATCTGATGTTTCCTCATGGTTAAATTTGGATTGTGCATCTTTGCAGGGATATCACAGAAGTAATATTATGGTCTCATTGCTTCTTTCATGTGGTCCATTTCAGTTTGTCCCAAGACTGGTGATGTTAACTTGGTCACCCTGTTAAGGCGGTGTCTGCCAGCCTTCTGCACTCTCAAATTACTTTCTTTCTCTTAGTCAATGTTCTCAAAGTTGATGGGAAACAGCATTCTTCCTTGAGTTATTTTATACTGTTAGTTAACTCTAGGGAGAGATTGTGGTAGACCATAAACTGCCAACCCCAGTTCCCATGGTGGTGGTTATGCCTTGGACAGCTAGGAGAGGTATGAGGAGAGGCACTGCCGTAGACATAAACTCACAAAGACAGTATAGGCAACAGCAAGACAAGCATATGGCAAGCAAAATAAAGACAGTACTCGAGAGAGCCATTCTTTATCTTATAGGCATGTTCATTAACTGCTTAGAAAATGAATTAAGTTTACCAAGACTTTTAGCATGTTCAATATCCTTCTGCATGTGATCTAGAATAGAAAAGATATTATTATATTCATCAGGCACATAGGTACATTACTTAATATTAATCAATGCACTAATCAATGCATACATTCCTCTTTGAGCTGCAGTTAATAGATCTAAGCTCCAAGTTTGCAATACCATACATGTTGTCTATCCATGGGAGCAGGCCATAATGCCAATTTTGTTTGTTTAAGTTCTACTCAATTACTCTGGTAATTGTTGCTCTACTTGCTATGTCCTTCACACACCAAGTGTTGAAAAGTGAAGGATCAAAGCATTGTTGATCCTAGAGAGAGACTAGGAAGGTAAGTCTCTAGTGTTTCACTGGCCTGGTGCATAGTGCCCTTTGGCACTATGAAACAGAGCCAGTCTGGAAGCAACATCCATTGTAAATCTGCCATATCAAGCCATTGCCAGCTGCTGCAGGAGTCTGAAACTGCAACGTACTCTCTATCCACTTCAGGAGCATGTCCAGATGTGGTAGATACTTTTATTGTTTTAGGGGTCAGTGACTAACCTAGCTAATAACTCAAATGGAGAGGTACTATGCAGGGTACTGAAGCCCTGGTTTGAATGCACAAGAGAGTTTTACAATACTGAAGTCTCTCTCTTAATTTTTATATCAATGCAGTTTATAGCATATCAAATGAGCTTAACTTTTTTTTTTTTTTTTTTTAAAGATTTTATTTATTTATTCATTTATCCCCCCCCTGCTGCTTGTGCTCGCTGGGCCAGCCAACCACGCCATGCGGGCGGGCCCCCCCCCACCAGGAGGCCCCGGGAACCGAACCCGGGGCCTCCCATATGGTAAACGGGAGCCCCACTGATTGAGCCACAGCCGCTTCCCATGAGCTTAACTATTTTTAGTACTTTACTTTTTACTTTTACACCTTTGCTATGATTACAGTAATTACCAGGTGTTTTACTTTAGCAGTACAGGAAAAACTACTTTCTCCTAAGATTCCCAATGGAATCAAGGTTATCTTCCCTTACCACTACTTTAACATGCAGTTTGAGGTGACCTTTGACAAGTTTCCCTGTTATGAAGTTACTTTTTGATATCAATATCAATTTAGGTTTCTAATTCAAAATGGCTTCTACAAATAGGAGAATAGAGTATTTACCATTACAAAGGTGAGACCAGCCCTGAAATAACCATAAACAAAGGCAAATTCAGTTTAGAATTACCATCAAAATAGCTCAAATCTAAGGGAGAAGCTAGACTCAAAATAACCATATGCATAGGTAAGTTCAGTTTATAATTACCATTACTATAACAAGAATACACCAGGGTAAGGTTAGACCTGAAGTAAACATAAACAAAGGTAAATTAGTTTAAGAATACCATCACAATAGGAGGTCTAGGCTAAATCTACCCAGTTATAGCAATTTCAGCTTTTGCTGTTTTATAAAAAAAGGCATCTATATAATGATCTAATTATTAGTTACAGTTACTAGTAAGTTTTCACTTTAGAAAAAATTGGGTACTTTTGTTTATTTACTAAGCAACTAAAACAGTTTTATTAGTAAAATCAATGTTGCTAAGTTTTTCCACTTTTCCAGCAGTTGAATTAATTCTATGTGATTTCCTTTTACACATCAAATCCAATTGCAAGATAGTATTGACATTTAAAGACTCATTTTTAGGTTACCTTTTGATTTGTAACAGGTGAACCCCAAATCTGATTTATGAGTTCCTAGGCATGAGCAGACCAACAAAGTTAAATACAGATTTAAAAAGTTAAACACAAGTTAAGTACAGTTGGAATAGTAGAATTTTACACACTTAGCATAGGGAAAGACATGATGGGAGCCATTTTCTAGGAAGTTTTTGATCTTATTTGATGGTATATGAGGACAGTTCCTTATTCTACAGGGGAGAGGTTTAGTGAATGGCCTAGATCTTGATTCCCCATTTACTCCCCTTATTAGACACAATTGAGGCTAGAAAGGTCCAGACTGCAGGCTAGAACCAAGTAATTGGCTGCCACATTAATTACTGTCACATCAAGAGTCACCCAAGGCTCCTCCTGGTTGATGGATCACATGTGGCTTCAGGCCTGTCCATCCTTCCTTGGGGCAATACCCTGTTGGTTGAGGTGGTGAGCAGCTTGGGGCTAGGTTCATGCTGACATGGAGACTGGATTTGGGTAACACTGAGGTGAGAGTGTTAATTAAAAGGTGAGCCTGTCCCAGACTCCATGCCTGTCGCTCCTTACGTTCTCCATCTTGGCAATGTGGTCTTGCTCGTTGAAAAGTGAGAAGATTATTTCTAAAAGGGAATTAATGGAAGTTTGGGGACCCAGGGAAATTTTCTGTAGCTTTCTATGGATATCTGAGGCAGACTGGCTGGGTTTCTAGGTTCTGCCTCTGAGTAATTTCCCTGAGCTTATAATTACCTGGTTTGGTAGGGCATTTCCTCATGCCTTTAAGGAGATATTACCACCTGGTCTCTGGCCCTCAGATCTGTCTGTCCCCTCCTTCCCTTACACAGGTTAACGGGAATTCAGGGTTCCATACAGAGGCCACTCCTGGACATACTGTGGCCATGTGGTGTGGCAGGAAAAGTTTAGTCTCTTCCTTTTTAGACCATCAGTAGGTGGGTTGTCCCAATTCCTGAGAAGACACCCCAATGGGGAGTTTGCTGGAATGCTAGAGAAGCCGTGCCCATTATTCTAGGGAGAAATGGAAGAAAAAGGTCTGTCAGCCTATCTGGCATCCCAGATCCTGGCCTGACTGAACTTTTAGTCTCCAAACTGAAGCACTGAAGCCACTTAACTCTTGGGGAACGTTTGGAGCTAGCCTCCAAACTGAAGCACCCAAGTTGCTCAGGCCTTGGGAGAAAATTGGAGCTGCTGCTCTGGTTCTCAGTGTCCTGAGGACTCAGAGCAATGCCATCAGGTGTCCCCATGGCAAACTAGGTCTTGGGAGATGTCTGGACCCAGGTTCTGGACCAAAGCTACCAAGCCACATCATTCTTCCTAGAAAAGGGGATGACTTGAAACCTTTCTTTTGGCCTACTCTTATGGAGGTCTTAGAAAGGTTGGCCATGAGAGAGACCACTGCCAGGGACAGAGTTTGCGGTTAAACTGGACATTAAGAGGCATGTTAAAAGCAGAGACTGATCTGAAGCTTATAGGTGAATAGCCTTGGAGATCCCGGAGATCCATTAGGATTAAGAGGAACTTCAGGGCCTCTTGGGGGCTAAGGAACAAAGAGGGCATTGACAGGCTTTAATTAAAAACTTACCCAGTCTTTGGCAGGGTAGGGGAGCGTTACTTGCCTCTTTGTCTCCTGGTTGGCTCACCAAATGTGTTAGTGGAAAGCTCTGGGTTCTGGGCCTCTAGGTTCTTGACTAAGTCACATAAAAGAATTTAAGGACATGCCATAGGGTAGACAAGGGAGTAAAGAGTTTATTAAGAAACAAGAAAAGAGTACAGAGTCCTAGCAGGCATGCTACAGGATGAGTTGCACGCATGGGGTCCCAGGTTAGGCCTTTTAAAAACCTTTACTCCTTCTCCTTCATAATGTTGGGGAGGAGCCACAGCTGTTTGCTGTTCTGATTGGTTGCCTTATGATCTCTGCTTGTTAGCTCTCAGAGGACCAATGGGAGGCCTGTTGTTTGGAGGTATCCAGGGTTCCTCTTTGATCCCAGAAAGAGTTCCAAATGGGATCTCATGGCCAGGGTCTTGTAGGATCTTTCTGGCAGCCTTCCCTTCAGGAGGTTTCCAGGCAGGTTCTCACGGCCATGTGGTCTGCAGGGTCCAAGCCGTCCTCCCTCTTTCACTATGCTAACCTGCCTCAATATCAAATAGTATTTAGGAACTAAGGTCTGAGCACTGAGGGTGCTCATTGCTATTGGGATATTACTGTTCCCAGACCCTCTCAGTGGACACAGCCAGGGAACATATGTCTGTATGTATGTGTGAGTGTACACAAACGTGTGCAGATACACAGTTACATCTCTCTCCAATTCCAATCAAACAACAGGGTCCATGCTGGTTCTCTCCATTTCCACTTCTCTGACAGTGAGAAATCTGGCTGCCATTTTCTTTAGCATAATTACTGACTTGGTCAGTTTCCCATGGTGAACCCAATCATCATCACTGGCCCTGTTCTTGTGCAGATGCCTCCCTCAGCCGTGTGGCCCCTGCCCCCCACACCGTGTCAACCCCCTCAGTAATGGTTTTCTCAGCCCACTCAGGCTCTCATGCGGATGCCCCGCCCTCCTTAGGGAACACCCGCGCTTACTCCTCCCCCGCCCTAGGTAGGTGCCTACTTTGTTTGGCTTTACCTAATGTGTTTTGGACTTCTTTTTTCAAAAAAGGAAGGGAAGAGAAGCAGAAGAGAAAGAGTCCCAGTGTATATTTAACTGCAGTGTCCACATCCACAAAATGTCAACTTTCTTGCCACTTAGCTACCTGCCAGCCAAAGGACAGACTCCATGGCTTCTGTTGTGTCACTTTGGAGGATTAAGGGTAAAATTCTGACCAGATCATTAAAATGGCTTTTATTACCTGGAAGAAACAGAAAGCATCTATGGCTCAGAAATATTGAGATTAATTGGCTCATCTTATTACAAGTCTACACTGGCAGTAAAGTCTCCTTCCCTTACCTGGGTCATAGACCTTCCCATTCCCTACCCTCCACCTGTCCTCATGGAGCTGGAGTCATAGGACCAAAGGGAAGTACCTTCTTGGGACCCATGCTGTCCTCTTCTAAGCCACTCTCTGAATACCTGGGACCCTGATTTCGCCACCCTAAGAACCCCTGAGCCTGCATCTAGCGTCTGAACAACCTTGTCCCCAGGTCAGGGTGAATGGTGTCTCCCCTGCATGTACCCCATAAGCCAGAGGATGGTCAAGGGGCAGTCTGTGCAGGGGGTGGATATAGCCTGGATGTGCAGGCTGGGGCGTCTATACTGGTGGAATAGAGTGGTGCCAAGTGTGCAAAGAGGAGGGGTGGGTCACCCATGATGCCATGTTCCAAGGCAGAATTCTGAGGAACTTAAAATTCTAAATGTGAAACTTGCCTTCCAGGTTTTTAGGAAGGTATAAGGATAGAACAAGTTTGATTTTCCATTTAATAACTTGATTTGTGACTGCCAGATATTTAGATATAGAGTATATGGATCTACATTTGTGTTCTTGACCCAGGTCCTTCAAATGCTACAGACAGGCCTGGTCCTTGCTGTGGGCAGTATGTGTGTGTGTGATATTTTTCCTCAGGTAACATTGCTGACAGTCCTTTTCTCGGTTGCACTCTAATTTGCTCTCAGGCATGCACTCCCATCTGAGATATATGTACTCTCTCTGCTCTAGACGCCCTTAGACACATCCTCATCACACTTTGCATTTATGGCCATCATGCACAACCTGGAAAGAGCTGTGTTAGAGACCCCTGCTGCTAAGGCCACTGCTCCAATCCCAAAAAGCCATCAAAGGCCTTCTGTTTTCCCAAAAGTGACCCCCATCAAAGGCACACGGCTGTTAAGAGCACTCAGACTCAGTTGCCTTCACTCCCACCCGTCCTCTACCTGGTCCATGGTTTGCCCTGTGACCCGCCCTTCCAAGGCCCTATCACCTTCTGACCCAGGAACTCTCCCGCAGTTTGTCGTTTAGGTGACCGTAATGGAAGAGACCATAGCAGGGCATCCTTTAGAGTGAGCCACTGACACCTGCATACTAAAACAGAAGGGCCAGACGCCATTTTCAATGTCTCTTTCATTTCTGCTGGAGTGCAGCAGCAGCCCTGGTTTAGGAAGATGGGCTACTAGCAGCCCTGTTGTTTTTTTGCATACATGTCCATCCTGCCTGGGAGAGAAATGGATGGGTTAGAGAAGAGTTCAATTTTCCTGCACAATTAAGAAGCAGGAAATTTCAGCTTGTTTCTGGCAGGTGGGGCTTAGATCCTGGTATTGGAGAAGAGGGGAAATGGGAGAAGGATCAGGGAGAGAGGAAAGGTGATATTGGGGTAAAAGATATGGGGTAGACCAAAGAAGATTTTAAAAGCAGTAATGTTGGGAGTGGATGTGACTCAAGCAGTTGGGCACCCACCTAGCACATGGGAAGTCCCAGGTTTGGTTCCCTGTGCCTCCTAAAGAAGATGAGCAAGACAGTGAGCTGAAGCAATGGGCTGGCACAACAAGCTGACACAACAAGGAGACACAGCTAAGAGACAAAACAAGCAGGGAGCAGATGTCGCTCAAGCGACTGGGCGCTTCCGTCCTGCGTGGGAGGTCCTGTGTTCAGTTCCCAGTGCCTCCTAAAAAAAAAGATGAGCAAACACAGAAAGCACACAACGAAGAGACACAGAGAGCGGATGGTGAGTGCAAACAATGGGGGTGGGGGGAGAAATAAATAATATTTTTTAAAAAGCAATAATGTCCCTCAAATAACTGGGACATATATTAATATCTGTACCAAGTTTCGCATGAGTATAGATCAGCTTTAAAGTATTTGCTTTCTACATTAACCTGTCACTGTGTTTGAAAAAATTCTTATTTTCTGGCTTTCTAAAAGAGTAAACAATACCAACTTGCACTTAGATGCTATTGTATAGTTTATAAAATGTTTTCACATACTACTATGAAATTGAATTACTGTATTATCTTTTTTTTTTTAAATCAATTTTACTGGTACATATTAATAAAGCATACAGTTCATCCAAAGCATACAGTCAATGGTATTTAGTATAAACACATAGTTGTACATATATCACTTCAGTCATTATTAGTGCATTTTCATTATTTCAATAATAATAAAGTAGGGAAACGGATGTGGCTCAAAAGGTTCGGCGTCCGTCTACCATATGGAGAGACCGGGGTTCGATCCCTGGTACCTCCCGGTAAAAAAAAAAAAAAAAAATAATAATAATAATAATAAAGTAAACATGATAATTCTTCACCCCCCTCCCCAATATCTCCTTGTTTCCCCAGCTGTACAAAGCTGCTATTTTTGGCTATTCTTTTTTTTTTTAAGATTCATTGATTTATTTATTTACTTTCATCCATTCCCCCCCCCCCGGTTTTGCTGTTTCTGTGTCCATTTGCTGGTCAAATTCTCTGTGCCTGTTTCCTGCCTTCTCTTCTTATCCTTCTCCTCCTGTTTTCACCTGGATTTGATCCTCGGAACCTCCAATATGGGAGAGAGGTGTCCTACCGCCTGCACCACTTAGTTCCTGGTTTTTCGGTGCATCTTTTTCTTGGCTCTCCCTTGTGTCGCTCTCCTGTTTCGTCATCATCTTGCTGTGTGGCTTGGTGGGGCCTGGCGGCATACCCATGCATCTTCTATATTTTTCTATTTTTACCAGGAGGTCCCAGGGATCAAACCCAGGTCCCTCCATATGGGAGATGGACGCCCAACCATTTGAGCCACATCTGCTCCCCCTGCTATATTTCTTAAAGTTGACCAAAGATACCCAGAGTTACAGTCATTTCCTATACAGGATGGTCCTATAATAAACCAGGCTTGTTTTATTACCAGCATTCCAAAAACCAGACCTAGGGAGAAAAACTAGGTCTGGGGACACATGTATGTTTTCTAGTATAGCGAATGTTTAACTTACTCTGATTATCCCAAAATCAGGACAGTGAAATATTTGCATTCTGCATCACCTCTTAAAGTTACTACAGTCATTTATTATTTCACTTGCAAAATAACTTTTTGTCTGGGATATGTTCCTGAATTTAAGACAGTCTGCACAATCATAGCAATATCTGTGAGGCCATTGTCAGCAGGTTAATTAGCTCCTAGTTGTTAAGCTTATTCAACTTAATTAGAAAACATAACCCTTTACATCAAAAGCTAATAGCAATCGTATGGTATGTGGACGTATCTCAATAAAACTGCTTAATAAATAAATAATTGTGCAAGAATAGCCAGAGAGAGCAGCTATGTATGGCAGGGGAGACAGAGAGATTGAGAGGTAAAGAATTTTCTTGTTTGTCTGTTTTTTGTTTATTATTATTGAAATATTGAAAATACTCTAATAATGATTGAAGTGATAAATGCACAACTATGTGATTATACCAAATACCATTGACTGTATACTTTATATGAATTGTATGTTTATGAATATGCATCAATAAAATTGATTTGTTTTTTTAAAAAAGCTAATAGCATATATAGTTTCCTATAACAAACACTCATAATCTCTAGGTTATACATCAATAGTCCTTGAAATTATTTCAACATGTTTAAGTAAACAGACTTAGACAAATTTCAATTTTTTGATGACAAGGTACAAAATACGTACAGATTCAACTTATATTTTTCTGTAACTTGCATGTAAATCCTCCTAATCTTCTTTTTTCTTTCTATGTGTTTGTGTGTGTGGAGTGGAGTATAACAGAACTCTTTGTACTTTCTATGAAATTTTTCTGTAAACTTAAAGCTGCTCTAGAAATAAAGTTTATTAAAAAACAAACAAAAAAAATGATAATCCAGAGTTTCACATTCTCAGAATCACTTGTGTATACAGCTTTTCATCGTTTCAAAGTTCCTGCTTAAAACAAACAAATAAATATGCAAATAAGCAAAGAAAGGAAAACTTGTGGTCTCTTGGATCAGTTACCTTTTTAGTCAAGGCTGAATAAGAAACATCTGGAGTTCTCCTGGCTTTCAATCCATCGGGATGCTGCTAAACCAATAAACTAGATTTATTTTGATAAACATGAGCATGAATCAGTCATAATCCCAAAGGGCTGCTCCTTTATTTTCATTATATTTCTCAATTATTTCTACAAACATATTTTCTTTTTACCTTTATATTGAACTTAACATCTATAGAACTTATTTTATTTCTTTTTTTAAAATTATTTTTAAAGAAGCTTGGATTACATAAATGTTACATCGAAAATATAGGGAATTTCCATGTAACACCCTCCCCCCCCAACACACACACTTTTCCCCATTAAAAACATCTTTCATTCGTGTGGTACATTTGTTACAATTGGTGAAGACATATTGAAGCATTGTACTAACCATGGTCCACAGTTTACATCATGGTTTACACTTTTTAATCCTAACCTTAACTCCGCAAGAAATCAGTAACACGGAAATAAATTAGTCAGCACTAATTAATTGGTCATTTTATTTCTAAAAATGTTGTTTAAGATATTCATTGCCTTAAAAAAAAAAACACAGCAAACTTTAGGGCCCCAATCATGCTTTACAAGCAGAGTATGTGATCATTTCTAGAAATAAGTTAAAAAATAAAATTATTTCTATGCAAAATGCTGCTATAGAGGTAAAAAGAGAAAGAGAAAAATTCTTCCAAACTTATAAAATGTCTGTTCTCTTCCTTCCATCTTAATTTAGTTCAGTAAATTGTATTAGAGTTTTGGAAGTGGGAGGAGGTGGTGATTTATGTGGGTTTATACCACCTTTGAACTTTGAAGCTTCTTAGAGATGGATTTATGTGCCCTGCACGAAGGAAGACAATTGATCTCAATTAAGAAACTACAAATTAGACAGCAGGGCCCTCCCATAGCAAGATATGAATGGCAGTGAGTACCATTTCGGAATTAATGCAAATAAACAATACCCGAGAGACATTTCTGTTGTCTGCAAAGCTACTGAAGCATAATTAATTGTCTTTATGACAATAAGCCTTTATTCTGGTGTCAAATACTTAATTTTTTTGATCCACTACATTTGAAACACAATATTTCAGTTCGGCTTAGATTTACACAGATAATCTGCATTTTTATTTCAATAAAATAGGCAAAATTTTTACAGTTTACCAGAAAATTAAATTAGTCTAATCAACAAGTACGAGCATCATTTTCCTCTTTTATTCCCATAGTTAATAGAGATAAAACCAATGAAAGATAGTAAATATTCATTTTCAAAAACCACTTTTCTGGAACGACACATTGCCAGGCTGCATAAGGAACTATCTTTGAAGGTGATTTCAGTGATTACTCAGTAGAGAAGTAGGTTCATTTTATTTCCTGGGATTCATTTTGTAAGTTTAGAGATTATGTATATGAAAGACTTCAGGAGAGTCACACAAGGTTGGCTTTCACCCTGTCTGCAGGGCAAGGGAGCTGGGCTTTCACATCCCCTAACCTTTAGTCACCAAGGAAGAGCTGCCAGCAGACCTTAGACTCCCAGATGCTTCCTGCGTGGGTAGCGTGAGGGAAGTCTTCCAAGGAAGAGTTGTGGGGATGGGGTGATGGAAGCAAAAACACTCTGAAGCCAGGGAGAAGCATGCAGGAACGGGGACGGATCTGGGGACCTGGGATGGAGCAATGACAATGCCCACTACAGTCCACCCCTTGCACTCATCGGACCCACTTGTCCTTCAGGGTAAGCTCACTCTCACTTCCTGTGGTTTTTCAGTATGGTGGTTGGTCAGTTTGCAGGTACGAGTTTACAAGAGGAGTATAATACCTCCTGCTGCATTATACATCATGAGGGTATAAATAAGCATCTATATTAGTGCCTCTAGTGGTTAGGCTGATAAGTTGAGCAAGCATGGGAATGTGGGGGACACTGACAGTGTTCATTGGAAATGGGATTAAAGAACTCACCCAGATACTGCTAAATATAAAGCACTTGCAATACTTGGATATGACGGGACCAGTGGAGTGAACAAAAGCAGTTAAGGGGTATACCATGCACAATGATATTCAACAAGCCTAATTTCTATCTGGTATGTCCCAGGTTACAACGGGTGAATGCTCCGGAGTTTCTGGAATAGTACTATTCTACCATTTCAGCATTTGAACATTATATTTCAGTCTGCTCAGCCCATGGGTCCCCCTCTGGGGCAGGTCTTTGTACCAGTTGTGGCTGAGCAAACAGTGTTCCAGAACACAGAGCAGCCTCATCAGGAAGCAGGGACAGAGGAATGCTGGCTTGGTTCTGTGAGCAGCAAACAGCTGATAACTGCAAAAGGTAATAGTGACAATGACAACGCGGTAGTGCCAGCCACATCAGCAACCTGCCAGGGAGACAGTTCCCAGATGCCAGGACATGGTGTTATCAGAAACCTGCCAGGAAGAATAATGAGAAAGGACATGTAGTCAGCTCACACGTCTTATGAAGGCAAAGTCAGACATGTAAAGAAAGAGCCGGGAACTCACAAGTCCCCCAAGGGAGACACTGTCTCCAGAATGAGGTTGCTGGCATGAGTCAAGTTTTCATAATAGCCACTGCTTCATGAGCCCACCCACTCAATCGTTTCACGGTTTCATAAAGTCGTGATTCAGCATTTTATCCTCTCTTCCATTAACTAGAAACAAGTCTATCATTTATTTTATCATTTATATTTAGATGGGCATTGTATCAATTATATGCTGTTGTTGGACTAAAATTGTGAGTGAATCACTTAGTGTTTTTTTTTACCTTACTTTCTCCCATCCACACTGAATTAGGACTATCCCTCTACCATCTGAGAAAGATGTTTAAGACAGATTAACCTTAAAACATTAAAAAATAGAGAAGACCATCAAATGAAGTATTATCTACTTTGCATTGCATACTTATTACATATGTGTGAAACCATGACTGTGTCAGAAAAGTAAATAGCCTAATATAACAGACACTGAGTACTCCCCTTTACCTTAGGGTTTGCTGTAGTAGGCTGAACAATGGCCCCCCAAAAATATCTATGTCCTAATCCCTGGAACCTGTGAATGTTACCCTACTTAGAAACAAGGTCTTTGCAGATGTGTTTAAGTTAAGGACCTAGAGATGGGAGTTTATCCTGGATCATTTGGGTGGGCTGTCTTAGTTTGCCAAAGGGGTGCCCATGCAGAGTACCAGAAATCTTTTGGCTTTTTAAATGGGGATTTATTTGGGGTAAATGCTTACAGTTCCAAGGCCATGAAAAATCCAACTCAAGGCACCATAAGAGGTGCTTTCTCCCCAAAGTCAGCTGTCACGTGTTGAGGCAAGATGGCAGGTCATCTCTCCCTGGTCTCTGCCTTCCTCTCCAGGCTTCCTCTCTCAGGCTCAGTTGTTCCACTCTCTTCCTGATTTCAGCTGCAAGCTGACATAGGACTTGTCTCTTTCTAGGCCTCCCATATCAGTCTTGGCTGTGCTGGTCTCTTCACAAGTTCAGCTGTAAGCTATCAGACTTAAGTGAGCCTCTCTCTTACATGGCAGTTCCCTTTTTCCTCTATCTATCTGTCCAAGTGAGTCAGTTTATATGAGACCCAGCAAGGGGACAGGGACTCAACCTGAGTCACGCCTCACTGATATAGTCCAATATCAAAGCAACCTTATCAAAAGCTCTCAGCTGAATTTAATGCAATCAAAAGGTATCACACCCAGAGGAACAGATTAATTTATAAACATAATCTTTCTCCTTTTGGGATCCATAAAATAATCTCAAACTGCCACATGGGCCCTAAAGGCAATCATATGTATCTTAGAAAAGGGAGGCAGAGGGAAATTTGACCCGCATTTTATAGATGGAGCACAGAGAGATTTGAAGATGCTGGCCTACAAGATTGGAGAGAGGTGGCCACAAGCCAAGCAATGCCGGCAGCCAATGGAAGCTGGGAGAGGCAAGGAACAGGTTCTCTCCTAGAGCATCAGGTGGGAGAGCAGACTGCCAGCACCTTGATTTCCACCCAGTGATACTGATTTCAGACTTCTGGACTCCAGAACTGAGAGAGAAGGAATCTAGCTAGTTTTTTTTAATTAAAAAAAAAAAAAAATTTTTTTTTTTTTGTATTTTTTTTCTTTTTTTTCCTAGCTAGTTTTCAGTCACCCAGGTTGTAGAAATTTGTTATAGCAGCCACAAGAAACTAATGTGATTACTTAGGCAGCTGGTAATTCAGTTCATTTCTTCAACTAGTTATTGGCTTTCTTACTTTGGGCCAGGCCCTACAGACACCAAGAGGAGCAAGACATGACTCCTGCCTTCAAGGCACTCACAATCTAGAAGTGAAGCAGCTTTAGTTTCCTAGGCTGCTTAAAGCAAACACCATGAAATGTGTTGGTTTAAACAATGGGAATTTATTAGCTCACAGTGTGAGGCTGAGAAAATGTCCAAATCAAGGCCTCATCAAGGCGATGCTTTCTTCCTAAAGACTGGCTGCTGGCGATCCTTGGCCCTCCTGCCACAATGCAAGGCACGTGGTGGTGCCTGCTGGTCTCCTCCTTTTCTTCTGGGTTTTGTTGATTTCAGCTTCTTGCTTCTGAATATATATCTATAGTCATTGCATTTATAAAGGACTCCAGTCATAGGATTCAGACCATCTTGAATGAGGTGGGCCACACCTTAACTGAAGCAGCCTCATCACAAGATCCAACTTACAATGGGTTCACACCTACAGGAATGGATTAGATTTAAGAACATGTTTTTTAGGGGGGTATGTGCAGTTTCAAACCAACAAAGAAGCAGATGTAAACAAGAGGCAATGACACCAGTGATTCATGCTTCCATGCAGACAGGCAGAAAGTACTGAGGTGGTGGAGAGGGCGCGAGTCTAGAAAAGCTGTGAGGTGACCTATGAGCTGGATCAGTAAGACTCTGTAGGGATTTCCCATGTGGGAAAAGGATGGAATGGCTGCTTGGGCAGGGGCATCAACATGAAGAAAGGCAAGACAATGATCACACGGGCTGGCGCCTCTTCTCGAAGGGCCCTCTCCACCCTGTCCCTCATTTTCTTGGTCTAGTGGTTCCAGTAGGGAGTGAGTTCACCTCCCCCTACCCACAGTGGACATCTGGCAATCTGGAGATGTTTCTGGTTGTTACAACTTGCGGGCTGCTGCTGGCTAGTAGTGAGTAGAGGCCCAGGATGTGGCTAAATGTCCTAAAATGCACAGGATGGTCCTCTACCATAAAGAATTATCTGGTTCAAAATGTTGATTGTTCTGGGGTGGAGAAAACTTGGCCTAGCTAATTCCTCTTTATCTTTTAAGTTTCATCTTAAAAGTCATGCGTTCATGAGAGCCTTCTTCCACCCTGAGTAGGTGACATTTCTTACAATACTCTATGCATCTTTGTTTGCTAGTCTCACAAGAACATAGAACTGTGCAGGCTATAAGCTCCTGAAGAGAGAGCTGGGTTGCTCGAGTTCATCACTCTGTCCCTAGCACCTTGCCCATCTCCTGGCCCATGGCAGGAGCTCAGGGAACATTTTCCGAATGATAGATGGGTAGGCAGGGCATTTCAGAAACAGCAAAGAGTCCATGTGGAAAAAAGTATGGGGGGGAGGATAGGAGGTCGGGAAGGAGTTGTTGGGATGAGTGACATTGGAAAGCAAGACTGTGTGCCTTGATGACTAGCTGGACTCACTCCATGGCAATTTAGGAGCTCCTGGGGGCTTTAACTTAAAGGAGTGATAAGGCTTGATGTTTTAGAGAGGTAATGCATGGAAGAGAAGAGCGACTGGGTAGCAGCGATAGCTCAGCCAGAGCCCTCTAAAAAGCAGAGCTTAAGACAAGAACTGAAGTGCAGAGGCTTTATTTGGGAGGTTTCAGCCCAAACCATTAGGAGTGAGGAGAAAAGGGGGAACAAAGTGAGGGAAAATGTGAAGCAATGCAATGATGCATTACTGCACATGGCAGTGTTTCCCACTGAGCCACAAGGAGACACAGTTCAACGGGCATGCTTGCTCATTGTCCTGGACTTCTCTGGAAGGTTTGCAAGAAGAGATTGCATTTGGAGCTACCTGGGATGGGTAGAGAGGAGAATTGCAGAGTTTGCTTAGTCCCCTCCTAACCTAACTCTTGTTTCCCAGTGGTCAAAAGACACGTTGTGGTGAACTACTTCCCCACATTCTGGGTGGCATCATCTGGTTCCCCAACATGACCAGGAAGTCAGATCTTCCACCTTGTGGTTGTGGCATTTTATAAAGTCTGGAAGGAGAAAGCATCTCAGCCAGGGACTTGGGGGTGTGTGATGGTTGTGTGGACTCAGAAGAGAAGAAGACTGCGTAAGGAAGCTAAAGAAGGTTCCTAAGAGTTGGGTCTACTTCCAGCTTAGCAATTTAACTAGTATTGTGTCCTAGTCTCTCTGAACATCACTTCCCAGCTGTAAAGATGGGGTGCAACTAGCCAGCCTTCTGAGTCCTTTCTGCTAAGACTGCCTCTTGTGTAGAAGCACCTTGGCATGCTTGAAAAGGTTGCAGGGAAGCTAGGCTTCCACAGTCTCAGCTGCCATCAGGGAGAAGACTTTGGCTTGATTTGAGCAGAAATCCCAAAAAAGGGACAGATGGAGCAGTCCAGCAGTCGTGACTCTTTGTGCCCAAGGGAAAGCATTGGCTTCACCTGTAGGAGGGGAAGAAGACCTGGTATCAATGAATCCCTTGTCCTCTGAGAAATTTGCTACTAATATCTACTCAGCAGGATCCCATGAAATAGGTTTAAGCAAAATTTACAAAATAATCACAATTAGCTGCAAAGGGCATATAAACACACTTTGAAAATCACTCAAGCCAAAAAACTATAATGTATTTGGGGCCAGTGGCCAGCAAACCATATGCCTTGCCTCCACGTGGGCATGTGAACGATGGTGACTTTGGGGTGGGGATGGGGAGAGAAGGTGGAGCTGGAAGGAACTGCAAGAGGCAGTTGTTTGGTGTGGCTTTCCTAAATGACTCAAGCTAGAGAAAAATATTGACACATCTAAACTGCACAAAAGGCCTGGAATCATCCTCGGCTCCACTGGTGCCTAAAGGGCAGGTTTTGGCTGCTCTAGATCAGGTGCCGTGTTCACCAGCAAGAATGCCTTCTAGCAACTTAACTTCCTATCCTAGGACCAGGGCTCTGCATTGCACAATACCAGGGACTGCCATGCAGAATCCAGGAGTGTGTACTCCAAGACCTGTTGTTTTCCTTGCTTGTGTGTGCTCATGCCATGGTGATAAATTAAAAAAAAAAAAAAAAAAAAAATAGACCATTAAATTTTATATACATCATCACCTCAATTTAGGGTTGCCAGATATAGCAAATAAAAAGTTTGCCTAGTTAATTTTGAATTTCAGATAAACAATGAATAATTGCCTCAAATATTATATAGGACTTACTTAGTCTAACAAATTATTTGCTGTTTACTCAAAATTCAAATTTCACTGGACATCTTCCCTTTTAGCTGGCAGTCCTATCTCAAATACATTTTCTCCATATATCAGCATTTGTGTGAATTTATAAATATAAATATATTTTGTTTTTTCACATATGCATGCACTATGTGGTGCCTTGATTTTGTTATTTAATACTACATCTCATAGATGATTCTTTATTGACACACACATCTGCCTCATCTTTTTTAACAGCTGCTGAATGGACGTACCACAGACCTTCCAACATAGCATTTTCAATGGCAGCTGGGGGGCAGCTGCTCTATATGAAGGCTCTCCCCAAATTTCCCTGCTTTCTTCCCCAGGTCTTCAAACCAACCAGGGAGGTATAGGAAAAACCAGCTCTTCTTCTGCATTGTAAACTCTGGGTGTACATTTCAGGTTGTGACTTTCTCTTCTCTACTACATCAGTTATCATGTCTCTTCCAAAAATTCATTCAAATTCCTCTTCTGTTGGCATCCTCACTTTTACTCTCCCACTTTATTTGACTGGGAAATAGCATTACGTAACATTTTTATATTTATCTCCAAAGATGCACATACACGAATTAGTAACAGTTCTTGAAGTCTATCCACGATGTCCTGTAAAAATATAAAATAATTAATTACCTAAAGTAACTTAAAAAGAGTACTCTGACAGTACACCCCTTGTGGGATATATTCTAAGGACAAAAAGAATTGCAAAAAGCACTTAAACTTTGTATTGTGGCGTGTTCCTTTTAAGGGTTTTGGCATTTGAATTGGGAAACTATTTTGTATGAACTGTAGAAAGGAGCAAATGAATAAATAGAGTCATGTTTTAGGAACTCAGGTTTTTTTTTTCCCTGTGGGAGATGTGGAATGGGGGAAGGTGTAGAAGGGCCCTATGTTATTGGATTTAATATTATGGCTTTAGACACTTAGTTTCCTAGGGCTGCTGGAACAAAAGCCACAAACTGGATGGGTCACAACAATGGAAATTTATTCTCTCACGGTTCTGGAAGCCAGAATTCTGAAATCCAGGTGTTAGTAGGGCCGTGCTCCCTCCGAAACATGCAGTGGAGAATTTCTCCTTGTCTCTTCTAGCTTCTGGGGTTTTCTGGCAATCCTCAGCATTCTTTGGATAGTAGATGTATCTGCCCCCGTCTTTGCATGGCCTTCTCCCCAGGGTCTGTCTGTCTGTGTCCAAAGTTTCTTTTCTTATGAGGACCCCAATCATATTGGATCAGGACCTGCTCTAATCCAGCTTGGCCTTATTTTAACTCACCACATTTTCAAAGATCCTATCTCCAAATTCAGTTACATTCACAGGACTGGGTGCTAGGGCTTGAACATCTGTTTTTGGGAAGATGCAATTCAACCCATAACAAACAACAATATTATGTGTTCCTGTTGTGAGATGGTGGGAAGTTCCCAAATTCACCAGATAGTGTTCTGGCTGGAAATGTTTGATCTAAATGTAAATCACAAGGAAACAGCCAGACAAATATAGAATGTGGGATGTTTTGCAGGGACCCTTCAAAGCACTCAACGTCATGAAGAATGCAGCAAGGGGAGAGGGCTGTCGTGATCCACATACCCGAATGCAAATGTGTGAACCTTGATTGCATTCTGAATTAAAAGGAAAAAGGACTCTAAAGTACACCTTTGGGGCAACTGGGAGAAATTCTAGTGTGGACTCTGTGTTACTTTATTTAGTTGAGTTAATGCTGATTTTCTCAGGGTGGTAGAAGTGAGGTGGCTGAAGGCTCTAGGGTGCCTGTCGTGGTACCTGCAGCACACGGTCCAGCAACCGGAATGTGTGTGTGGAAAGAGAGACGATGTGGGCGTGGCAAAGCATCTGCCGTCGATGGATTTTAGGAGTGCCAATGGACTGATCTTTTGAAAATCTTCAAAGTGAGAAACATTACTTAGAACTGTGTGAAGAAAAAATAAACTTTAAATTTTTTATATTTTAAAATTTGAAAAAAATTATTGTGGGAACACAAATGTCTTTTAGTAGCACAACTGAGTAAGGGGCACCAGTCTTTTTGCTTTGTAAAATAAATGACTGAGGCATACTGAAAGAGGAAAGGAAAGGACAAGGAGAAAATCCTGGAGAAATAGTTCTGGGTGAGAAATGAAATGTTTATCAGGGAGAACATTTAGCTATTCAAAAATATGGCTTCTTCTCTTACTCCTTCCCCGCCGAAAACAAAAAATCCAAGCCTTCTTACAGTCCTCTAGAAAGAGAAGAGTGTCACAAATTCCTTTGTGAGAAGAGCCAGGAATTTGGGGACTATGACTCCCCTCTTCCAGGGCAGACCAACCATAGATTCCATCTTGAATAAAATGCTGACTTAAAATTCAAAATCGAAAATTCTCCAGATACCTGGAGAAAGGGAGGTGCTAAAAACCTCGTGCTGGCTTCTACCTCTGCCCTTTACTGAGTGGTGGAGGACAGCAAGGTACAAGCAATCTAGCTTTGTATACATTTTGGCAGACTCTCAGAGAGGTGATAGAAAACATCAGAAAGAGAAACAGTAAGAAATATCGATGGTTGTGATGTCTACCTGCTAGGATACCACAGTGCAACCTGCTCTCCTGAACTACTTCTAGCCACAGATTTTTCTTCCACTTGCATGTGAGCCCCTCCCATAAGAAGACACTCGACACCTGGAGTTGCTGAGCATGCTTACCATGCAGCTTCCAAAGTGCTACAGCTTCGAGTAAAGCTGCTAGCTTTCCACCGGGATCCAGAGCTCCCAAATGGCAGCTGACCTAGATTGCTTTCACTTTGGGATGCATGTCACACATACAAAATCATATCTGCCACCGACAGGATGTGCACTGGGCATTGTACACATGGGCATGTTAACACAGCACACATGTAATGTCTTGCATTTCACAGCAGATGAAGGGTTTGGGGAGTATATTAGTCAGAGTTCTCTCGGGAAACAGAATCAACAGAAGATATCTGTCAATAATATGAGATTTTTTTATAAGAGTCTCTCACATGACCATGGGAATGCACAAGTCCAGGTTCTGCAGGTAGGCTGCAAACCAGAGACTCCAAGAAAGTCCAATGAAGGTCCTTGATGAGTTTCTGGGAGACGTTGGCTGTCCAAAGGCAAGCTGGGAAATTCTCTCTGAATGTTGAAATCACTTCCCCTTTTAAGGCGTTCAACTGATTGGATGAAACGTCACTCATTGCTGATGGCAATCTCCCTGATTGATGTAGATGTAATCAGCTATCTATGCAGTAAACTCACTGGTGACTAAAGTCCATAATGTCCTTGTATTACAATTAGCCCAGTGCTAGTTTGACCAAACATCTGGTCACAATTACCTGGCTGAGTTGACACATTAGAGGTTAAAGGGAGGTTAGATTTGCTCCCTTCCCATTGCTGATCATTCTAAAGGTATACTTGTACACTTTGTACACCTATTCATGTTTCTGTGGAAGTCATTGTGATGGGACTGGTGTGGACACACATGCCAATTTGCAAATACAGGTATGATTAAAATGTGAATGGTTGCACACAGCCTGCATACAGACACACACATGCTTGCATGCACACCTTTAGGAATAGTAAAGGAAAAAGAAAAGTTCCTCAGTCTCTGATATTTGGCTCTTCCCTGAATTATCTGACTCGATGCTTCCTCCATCCTATGGTAGCAGTCTTGAAAAGGTGTCCACCCTGCACACAGGTTAGAGAGGAAGGAAAGAAATGGGATTTTGGAAACCAGGTAGACAAGGAGGAGCCTGGAATTCTAGAACAAGGCACCTGGTCCTTGATTGAATCATACTCTTGGAAAGAGCCATGGACTTGGTCAAGATGTGGTGCAAGAAGAGCCTGTCTGCAAAGGGAAAATCTGTCCTCCTCCTCTTCAGTTTTTCTTCAAGGACAGACAACCCTGGACCTTTTTCTCTGTCACCTGTGAGTTGAGTCCTTCCACACATCAGGAAACACCAAAACAACCCAAGACATAGAGTTATGGGCAGCCACACAGAAGAGTTAAAAGGTCAGTCAAAGTAGGCTTTTCCATCGGGAAGGGTTTCTATCAGGGATCCTGCCACAGTTGTGTAATCCATCTTGGATTTACATTGTGTATTAGTCAGCCAAAGGTGTGCTGATGCAAAGCACCAGAAATCTGTTGACTTTTATAAAGGGTATTTATTTGGGGTAAAAGCTTAGAGTTACAAGGCCCTAAAGAGTCCAACTCAAGGCTGCTTTCTCACCAAAGTCATTTGCCAAGTGTTGAAGCAAGATGGTGGGTAATCTCTGCCTGGTTTCTCCTTCCTTCATTCCTTTTAAGGCTCTGTGGGCACAGCTTCTTCCGATCTCAGCTGTAGGCTGGCATAGGGCTCATTTCTTTCTGGGCTTTCTCAGCTACTCAGCTCCTCTGTTCTCTTCAGCTGCAAACTATCAGGCAAATGGCTCATCTCTCCCTGGGCTTTAGCTGTTTGAGCCTTCTCCTTTCTGTCACATGACAAAGTTCTCTCTGGCATCTATGGAGCTCTCTCTTCTCCTGTGTGTCTTCTTCAGTGAGTTCCATTTATATTAGCTCACCAAGGGGGCAGGGATTCAATCTGAGTCATGCCCTTCTGATGTGGTCAATCAAAGCCCTAATCTTAAAAGGTAATTTAAGATTACTTGAAGGTAATTCAAGACATGTCAGCTGATTCTAATGAATTCAAAGGGTCTCATGCCCAGAGGAATAGATTAGTTTACAAACATGATCTCTCTTTTTGGGATTCATAAGTAATCTCAAACTGCCATACATTGCTTTGCTAATTTTTCATTACACAAGCAATACATAAATATCCATCTTATCACCAAGTCCTTTGACCATGTTCTCCAATCCTGATCCTTGCCTTACCTCTCCCTCCACCTGAAAGGTCAACATTGCTCTTTGCTTGATACCACATCAAATATATCTCTGCATTTACATACATTTTTCTGTACCCATGGAAAGCATAGTAATATTTATGGGTTCCCCCAACATAAATGGTATTTTAATGAACATAAATTTTTATTTATTTATTTTTGTTGTTTTTTTTTTTGTATGTGTGGATATATTTTTCTGCTACATGTTTTTTTTTGCTCACCAATATGTCTTGGAGAGTTTTCCATGTTAGCAAACATAGATGGACCTCATTCTTTCTAACCACCTCACAATATTCTATAAAATAAGTACACAATGGTTTGTTGGAACAGTACTATATTGATAGTATTTTTTTTTCCTTCCAATTTTGCCATTATAAGAATATCTGCATTTTGAGTGTGCCTTACTGAAATATGCATGTTAATATTAGTTAGGATTCGTATTCAGTTGCTGTAACAGAGATCCAAAGTAACTGGTTTAAACAACATAGAAACATTTCTCTGCCTACTCTGTTTTTAACTGAGAGGGGGCTTAGGTTCCATGGCGCAGATGGATGGAAATATCTCATCTTCTCTTATTTGCCTTTTTTTCTCCTTTATTCTTTTTTTTTTTTTCCTATTAGATTGTGTTTTGCCAATTGACTGAAAGGAGTTCTTTACATATTCTCAGTATTAATATTTGTCTGTCATAACTGTTGCAAATATTTCCCCCAATTTATCATTTGTCTTTCAACTTTGCCATATGATATATTTTGTCATAAGAGAAGTTTTAAATATGCTTTATTTTTATCATTTAAAACTTTTTCATTTTTAAAAAGCGTATGTTACTTCTAAGCTTTTTCTTCTATAGATCTATGAGATTCAGATATGATTAAATGAAGAAAGTCCTATCCCATGTAAGTAATGGGGACCTAGAAAGCTCATTGCTCACGGCACCACTCACAAGTCTCAACTGAATCTGATTCTTCCATGGGGTGTGCACAAGGCTCTGGTTATCAATTAAGTCTTGGTATCAAGTAATGAGAAGCAGAACTTTTTGATAACTGTGTGCACACTCTGGCTCCTTTGAAACCCAAAGCAAATGGACCAGAGAAGAAGGCCTTCCATGCTACCTTTTAGGGTCTAGTGGGGCTGCCACGGCACCCACAAACACAAGAAGAGCCATCCAAGTGACCTAAATCTTCAGCATCCAGAGATCATAGAGGAATAAGGTCCCAGCATCACAGCTTTCGTTGAGCAAAATTAGATAGAGGAGAGTTTAGCTCCTAAGCCAACTTACTGAAGACCTGTGTTCACGACTCCCTAAGGGGGGTTGGCAGTGCTTCCCAGAAGTGGAGGTTTTGGAGAGATTAGGTATATTATACCACTTCCAGAGTGACTGCAGGAACTCAGGGCCTGCTTGACATCTTCAGAGAAGAGGCACCCAGTCCACATTGTCCTGGGTAGTTTTGTCCTTTCTCAAGGAACCTTGGCTCTAGAGCATCAAAGCCAAGCCAGCCCCTGTGCAAATAAGGGCCCCAGGGCCCTCTTTTGTCACTATAAATAGGACACATCTATTTGGCTGTTTTTCTACCACTTGCCAGAATTTTAAGGCACATCTTTTCTTAATAAATGATTGGCTGCATTATCATCAATACCATCATGTATCTGGCTTATGTGACATCTCCCTAATCATCATGGATATCTCACCACCACTTCAACATTCAACTTCCTCTAAAATGAAAAAACAACTCAGGAATCTCTTTGAAAAAAAAAATCCATTTTTGGATAGGGCAGTTCTGATCATAAACTTCCATCAAATGGCTTCCTCCCCATCTCCTCCCACCACTGGCAAAAGATGAGCAGTTGTTTCCTGCTCTCCCAAGAATTTTTTAGATAAACTTCTCCTTGATGAAAACAGTGATCCCAAGCTCTAACTTATGACGTCTCCAATGAAGAGAAATCTGGGACAAAGCTATTCCTAGTGAAGATGAAAAGTATGGAATATATTTCACGGCCATTTCTATTTCACCTTCTTTGATTTTCCTTTTTTCTCTCCTTTGTTCATTCTTTGCTATAGATTGTCTTTTTCATGATTGATGGGAATTCTGCCCTCCCTAGATCCAAAAAGGAACGTTCCTGTGTCCTCCAAGACACTTCATGATGAGTTGGGGTGATATAGAGGAGATGTTTACAGGGTGGCATGAAAAGAATGAGAAATGGAAGGTCTAGGTTCTGGTCCTGGCTCCAATGTTTTTTGGCCACTTGACTTAACCTCTTATTTATTCTATGAATGAAGATGTTCCAATTTACATTTGGAAAGACTGAAGTATATCTTGTAACACCACCTGCTCTTCAGGTATGCTGTTACCAGACCTCTTCCCAAACTGGTAAATTGTATTTTCTCCTATTCTTCTTCCCATAGAGTTACAGCCCACAGAAGTTTAGAGCAGGGCAACTCTAACAACTGGTCCTAAAGCCTGGCTCTCCCTGAACCTGCCTTCCCCCATACTGTTTCTAGGCCACCCTGGATTTGTCCTGCTCATCACATCTATCTAGATTCTGAATCTCTCTAGTCAGTCTTCCTGTGTATACTTCAGTGAATAAGATTGTCTTTCTCTATTACTATAGTGCTTTCATTCCAGTGGAGAAGGGAGACGAGTAAACCCACAATTATAACACCTCTGATCTCAATCAGGTTGTCCAGCAGCCCTGGAAAATCTGGTGATTGAAAGTAAGGAAACAGCATAGATCAGCAAGCACCCCTGCTCCCTGGATGTACATCAAAGGCCAGTCTCTCATGGGCCAGGGGCTGTTCCCATTCTCCAGCAACCCAAGAAATGAATGTACAGATGCCATTCATTGGAAAGATGGCTTGGCTAATGGTTTTGACAGTCTCTGCTTTAAGGCCAACTTTGGGGCTTAGGAGGGCAGGACAGGGAACAATCAGTCCTGTCAGGGACCAAAAGTCAAGGATTTCACTTTGGTTAACTCTTCTAGGCTCTGATGAGCTGCACTGGTCTCAATCCAGCTACCTCTGGCGTAGGAATGCTCTTTAACAGCCAACACCTCTGTGCTCATCTCCTCAACTGGGATTTCAGATATGTCTTCTGATGAGTTTGTGTAAATGTCTTCTGAAAATCTGAGTCTGTGGGTATGAGACATTGCTCAGTGATGATATTTTCAACTCTCAGCTCCTCAATTTCTTACAGAGGTTCCCTTGCCATGGAAGGATCTGGGCTGATCACTTTGATGTGACATGGCCGTTTTCCAACTTTCTATAGCTCCTGTAGTGTCCCTGGTCTAGTGTCACCAACCAGTTCAACAAAATCTCCTTCCACAAAGAGGGGAAGTTTGACTTAGGCTTGGTGGCAAGATTCTGGTATTTTAGAATATTGACTCACTTTCAGTTACAGTAGGAACCACAGTCTTCTTAAGCACAAGGAAATGCTCCTTGGACATGAATGATGCAAATAGCCGCATTTGTGAAGTATAGTCGCTAGAGGACTGGAAGCAGAGCTGTCCACCTTGCATAGCCATGGCTAAGTCAGAAATGGAGTTAAAATATCTACCTTTCCTATAGGCATGGGGATAAGAAATGGCCACCTTTCCTTCTCTTGGGACTTCTTTAGTTCTCAGGACAGTAAGGGATTGCCCACACTTGAACTCAAGGTGCTTGCTTCTGCTTGTTTTGTTCTCTGCAAGGACAACATTCACTATTTGAACTCTCAGGGGAATTTGCTTTTTTTCCCATGCTGTATATGTATCTCATTGTCATGGTTTTAACAGACCCATTTCTGATGCCCATGATGACAGTAATGCATATGTCCGAATCTGAGAGTATGGCAATATGGATTTTACCTGAGAAAGAATTAGGATGAAAAATTAGTATCAGGTCTTCAATAAAGGAGCCAGTTTGAAAAACGGAGCTGGGGCTGGGAACAAAATGTTCTCATATTTACTTTTCTTTAAATTCAACCTTTTATTTTGAGATCATTCGCATTTACTTTTAATAAGGTGATTACATGATAGCAAGTAAAAAGTAATCACAAAATGTAACCGGTTAGAAAATTTCATAAGATGCCAAAATTAAATAACTTAGCAATATGATTATTCAAATCCTTCCCTGCTGAATCTTCTTAGGTGGGTACTAAGGGGTGAGTAGGTAGCATTGGAAATACCATTCTTTCGAAAGGAAATAAGGATTCCAGGATACATATTCTAGAAAGAACAAGTGTTTTTAGTTGAATAACAATAATGCCTCACATTTGTAAAGCTAAAATCTGTTACAACTTAGACACCACTTTCATGTTGTAGGTTGAATTCTGTTCCCTAACAAACACATGTTCTTAATCTTTATCCACATCCCTGTGGGTATGAACCATTGCAAACAGGACCTTTTGAAGATGTTTTTTTTAGTTACGGTGTGGTGAACTGAACCAGTGTGGCCCTTAATCCAGATTCCTGGAGGCCTGATAAAGAGAACCTGAAGTCACAGGAGCCAGAGAGGAGAGGACATCTTCCTGTGTTGGTAGGCAGGGCTGCAAGTCAAGGAACCCCACGGATGGTGGCAAGCCAGCACCAGAATGCTACCGACTCTGGGAGGAAGCAAGCCTTCTAGCCTCCGAAACCATGGAACAATAAATTCCCATTGCTTCAGCCTATGCTTTGCATGGTATTTGTCATAGCAGCCTAGCAAACTGAGACCTCATAAATCTGTGATCTTAACCAATCCTCACCATTGCCTGTTGAGATGGTTGGGGAAGCTATTTAGCACCCTCATTTTCTATTTCTGTGGGGTCATTTGTTGTTACAAATGATCTCCCCTTTCATTTCTGATTGAATTTATTTGCATCTTCTTTTTTTCTTTGTTAATCTAGCTAGGGATTTGTCAATTTTATTGATCTTCTCAAAGAACCAGATTTTGGTTTTGTTGATTTTCTCTATTGTTTTTTTGTTCTCATTTTCATTTATTTCTGCTCTAATCTTTATTATTTCTTTCCTTCTGCTTGTTTTGGGATTGGTTTGCTGTTCTTTTTATAGTTTCTCTAGTTGTTCAGTTAAGTCTTTGAGTTTAGCTTTCTTCTTTTTTAATATAGGCATTTAGGGCTATAAATTTTCTTCTCAAGACTGCCTTTGCTGTATCCCATAAGTTTTGATATGTTGTGTTCTCATTTTCATTTATCTCAATATATTTACTGATTTCACTTGCAATTTCTTCTTTGACCCACTGATTATTTAGGAGTGTGTTGTTCAGCCTTTACACATTTGCGAATTTACTTTTTTCCTGTCTATTACTGATTTTCAGTTTCATTCCATTATGATCTGAGAAGGTGCTTTGTAAAATTTCAATCTTTTTATATTTATTGAGATCTGAATTGTGACCTAACATGTGGTCTATCCTGGAGAAAGATCCATGGGCACTTGAGAAGAATGTGTAACCTGCTGAGTTTGGATGCAGTGTTCTGTATATGTCTGTTAAGTCTAACTTGTTTATCATGTTGTTCAAGTTCTCTATTTCCTTGTTGATCTTCTGTCTAGTTGTTCTATCTAATGATGTGAGTGGGGTGTTGATGTCTCCAACGATTATTGTAGAAATGTCTATTTCTTCCTTCAGTTTTGCCAGAGTTTGTCTCATGTATTTTGGGGCACCCTGGTTAGGTGCATAGATATTTATGACTGTTATATCCTCCTGGTGGATTGTCCCTTTTATTAATATTTAATGGCCTTCTGTATCTCTTATAACTTTTTTGCATTTAAAGTCTGTTTTGTCTGATATTAGTATAGCTACCCCTGATCTTTTCTGGCTACTATTTGTGTGGAGTATCTTTTTCCAACCTTTCACTTTCAGCTGGTTTGTATCCCTTGGTCTAAGGTGAGTTTCTTGTAAGCAGCATATGGATGGCTCATGTCTTTTTATCCATTCTATCAGCCTATTCATTCTATCTTTTGATTGGGGAGTTTAATCCATTTATATTCTATGATATAACTGTAAATGCACTATTTACTTCCTCCATTTTATTCTTTGGCTTTCTATATGTCATCTTATTTTTGTCTGTCTTTTTACTGTTTTGGTTATCCTTTTTGCTATTCTTTCTTCTATACTCTCCTCCAAGCCTCTCTCTCCTGTCTTTTTCTTTCAGGTTCTAAGGCTTTCTTTAGTATTTCCTGCAAAGGTGGATTCTTTTTTGCAAACTCTCTTAGGTTCTGTTTGTTTGTGGATATTTTATATTCGCCTTCATAATAGAAGGACAGTTTTGCTGGATAAAGAATTCTTGGTTGGCAGTTTTTCTCTTTCAGTTTCCTGATTTATCATACCACAGCCTTCTTGCCTCTATGGTTTCTGAATAGAAATCTGCACTAAGTCTTACTGGACGTCCCTTGTGTGTGATGGTTTGCTTCTCTCTAGCTGCTCTGAGAATTTTCTCTTTATCTTTGACATTTGACAGTCTGAGTAGTATTGTCTTGGAGTAGTCTATTTGAATTTATTCTGGTTGGGATATGGTGTGCCTCTTGGGCATGTAAGTTCATTTCTTTTGTGAGAGTTGGGAATTTTTCAGCTATTATTTCCTCAAATACTCTTTCTGCCCCTTTTCCCTTCTCTTCTCCTTCTGGAACTCCCATGACACATATGTTGTTGCGTTTTGTGTTGCCATTCAACTCTCTGACCTCCTGCTCATTTTTTCCATTCTTTTCTCTCTCTTCAATTTTAGCTGTTCTGTCTTCAGTATCACTTATTCTTTCTTCTATCATTTTGAGTCTGCTGTTGTATGCCTCAAATGTGTTTTTTGATCTCATCTGTTGTGTCTTTCATTCCCATGAGCTCTGTTACTTTTCTGTTCAGGGTTTCAAATTCTTTGTGTTCACTCTATGTCTTCTTTTTTTTTTTTTTTTTTTTTAAAAAAACAAATCAATTTTATTGATACATATTAATAAAGCACACAATTCATCCAAAGTGTACAATCAATGGTGTTTGGTATAACCACATAGTTGTGCATTCGTCACATCAATCATTATTAGAGCATTTTCATTATTTCAATAATTAAAAAACTCTATGTCTTCTTGATGTCATTTATCTCTTTAACTATATTGTCTTTCAATTCATTAATTTGATTTTAGAAATTTGTGCGCATCTCGCTGATTAGTTCTCTCAAGTTCTGCATCACTTCTGGGCCTTTGATGTATTCCTTTTCTTGGGCCATGTCTTCTATTATCTTAGTATGGCTAGTAATTTTTTTTGCTGATATCTAGGCATCTGATTAGGATGTAGTTTACTCAGATGCTCAATGTCTTTCTCTTTTGTAGGAATTTAGTTGCAGGAGGCTGTGAGTTACCACTGCTCTTTGATTTTTGGCTTGACCTGAATTGTTAGAATTATCCTGCTGGTTGCTCAGAACTGGGCACTGGACCCAGTAATTGGTTGTAGGGTCACTTCCTAGGGCCTTGGGCAGGTAGGGTATAGAGACCAGAAAAAACCTCGCCTACTTATTTTTTAACTTTCTTGTGTGCACAGCATCCCCATTTTCTAGATAAGAAAATCAAGGAGTAGATGATTTGGAGAAATCAGCTGGCACAATCAAAACAGGCAATTTGAGGAGAATTTAATAAAGTGTCAATTTAAAAACGTGGGCAGGGTAAAGGGAAAGGAATATCAGGGAGCTGTTACATCTCTCATCCTGAAAAAGGCAAAACCAGAAAGTTAACCAGAAGCTAGAGAAGGAATACAGCCAACCTGCAGCAACTTGTTTGCTCTCATGCACTCAGTCCCTGGATCTGGGGTGTGGCACTTTGATATTATTTATGAATTCCAAAAAGATATATTGATTATGTTTGTAAACTGGTCTGTTTCTCTGGGCGTGATACACTTTTGATTACATTAAATTCAGAGGTTTCACTTTTACTTTATTAAATCAAGATTAGGGCTTTGATTCAACCACATCATTAGGGCATGCAGGGTTGAGTCCCTCCCCCCTTGGGCTATATAAACAGATGCTCAATCAAGAACACAAAAGTAGATGATACACTGAGGAAGAAAGACAGTTCCGTAGACACAGCAGAGGCCTCGGAGACAGATTAGCCATTTGCCTGATAGTTTACAGCTGACCTTGTGAAGAAAACAGAGCAGCTGAGCCCAGAAAGAAATGAGCCCCAGGGAGAGAGATGAGCCCTATGCCAACCTACAACTGAGATTGGAAAAAGCTGGACCCATAGAGCCTTAAGAGGGAAGAGGAAGGCTGAACCCTCACAGATGTCATCTACCATCTTGCTTCAACATGGGGCAACAGAGTTTGGTAAGGAAGTAACCTTGAGTTGGACTTTTTAGGGCCTTGTAACTGTAAGCTTACCCCAAATAAATACTCTTTATAAAAGCCAACAGATTTCTGGTACTTTGCATCAGCACCCCTTTAGCTAACTAATACATGGGGTAATCCTCTTTTCTTGCTGAATATGCTTGGCCATCTCCACTATGAAGTCTGTACTCTCTTCCATCCAGAATCCTCCCCAGACCTAGACTGATGTCTCTAGAGTTCTTTCCAGAGGTTTAGGTCTTATCTCTTTTGGGTGGAAACAGCCTTTTAGTGTACTCTGGTTCTTTACTCCTTCTTCATCTGGATCTAGAGTTGGGGTGTGTTTCCAAGCTATCCAGTATGGCTCCCAAACACGGGTCATTCATAGACAACAGGTCTTTGCTTATTTTAGACTTAGGAAGAACTCCATATTAGATGCCAGAAACATATTCTTAAACTGCATGTGGCCACAGGAAATGTTCTATTTGAGGGCACCCTGGAACTGCACTCATATTAGTATAAACACTTGTGCACATTTCTACACTTTGTGGGGAAACTACTTGGAGTCGAACAAAAATAAGACCTTAGCGTTTTAAGTTTAAAACACTTGGCAGAACACTCTTCCATGACCTCATTTGATCTTCATAACCTCTAGTGAGATAGGCAAGAAAGTGTCACCATCTTCATTTCACAGATAAGAAAACAGAGCATTGGTTGGTTAAACGACTTGCCTGAGGAAGCAGCCGGTTAGATCATAACTCTGCTTCCACTCTCCTAGCTCAGAGATTTTGGTTCCCCTGAACTGGTCTGCGTTTTCCTGGGTATCCCCTTGGCTATTTTTTTTTTTTTTCTCAATGCTTTGGTGTTTTTGTTTCAGCAGCTTGACCACCTCCCAGAAATCGTATATCCAGTCTGTAATAGCCCAGCCTATTTCATGGTTTCCCTTATTTTTCACAAGTGAATTTTCTTTCTACGTTGATAACTCTCTGAGTTTCATGAAGGAACTTCTGACCTTTCAGCTTCTTGCCCTCCCTAGGAGTTTAACACTCTTGATCTGGGCAAAGCTGTTGCACAAAGGTGACTTGCAGAACATGATCCTCTACAGAAATCCCTTAAGAAAGGGTGGGACTTCCATTTCAGTTTTCAGGAATCAATCAAACATATTCAGATTCCCAGCATGTTATTTAGGGGAAGCCGTCCTCCCCAATTGAAGTAGGACTTGCAGCCGCAGGCGGTGACCCCATTTCGTCCCTATAAACTGGATGATTGGAGAGTCTGAGTCCATGGTGGATAAAGGGTTATTCCTACCATTGACTATACAATAAGGCACACATTTAAACTCCTTTCTAGTAATTCTTACAATTTTATTTTTTAAATGGAAATCTAAAGAGGAAAGAACAACAGTGATGGACCGGCTGCTCATTCTGCTGTATAAATGTTCTTTTTTTTTTTTTAAATCACTTGCTTAAAGCCAGTTTCCCCTTAGAATTCTGGAGGTTTTACAATGAACAGGAGTATTAGTAACAATGCATTGTCATTTCATCTTCATAGGGAATTTAAACAAGAGGAAATCTGCAGCCACATTCATATGCTGATGAACTATTCACTGCTCAGTAAGGTGTAGTTGAGAGAGCACTTCACTGAGAGCTCCTTTCTACCTCGGGCAAATCACATAGCCTGTCTCAGCAGGGTGTCTCCCATTTGTCCCTAGAGCCACTCTTCCCCTTTCTCTACCCATGGAGCCAACTCCCTTGGCCTCTGGCTTCTGAGTGGGTTCAGATAAGAAAGACGTGGCCCGCATCTGGGGGTCCCTGGACACGCAGCCTCTTCCAGGCTACTGCGGTCCCTGGCCCCAGGGGGATATTGTTCTGCAGCTGAAAGCCACACTCATCCTTCCTTCACCAGAAAGGCTCTTGAAGTCCCTTCGTGCCCCAGCCTGCCCAGACCTGGGCCACTGCTAGCAACTCTCTCTAGCAGGAGCCCTCTCTGGGACCAGCCTATGAAAGCGATCCGTTCTCTTCTCTTCCCATCTCTTCTTAGAGCTTTTTCTTCTAATGTTACTTCCTGACCCAAACTCTTTTAAGCCCCCAGAGACTCTGACTGGCCTACCCTTCCATCCACATTTTTTTTTTTTTTGCCTTGCCTTCACTCACAGAAAACTCAGTGTGAATTGGAGGCTTGAGTGTTTGGAGTGAGGGGATTTGGGGGAGGGGCAGGGTTTGCAGGCTGCCTCCTTCCTTCATGAACCAGATCCTATAACACCAGCAGCCGCAGGAGGGTGAGAAGGGTCAAGAGGCATTTGACCAGGAGCAGGGGAGGAGTGGAGGGAAGCTATTCACCGGAGAGCAAATTCTTGTAAGTTAATGTCACTGATTTTCAGGTTTTAGGTGTACCTTTTGGTCCTCTCTCAGACTGTGCCAATAACTTAACCCAAGATTTAAAAGTTGAATGCAATTGAATGCTTTATGTTCAACCTTAGCAACCTCCCATCATATTTTTATTAATAAATATTATGCATTACACATTATTGCAGATGTGTATGCATCTGAAGCTTGGGAACAAACAAAAGGAAAAATTGTTCAGCCAGATTAGACTGGAAGAATGGAAATCCAATTTTAGATCCACACGCCCTGCTCTGAGAGAAACTTCTAGAGCCATAGGTGCACGGAGAACAGCTATGCACAAGTGGATTATCCACCCCATACCTCGCAGCCTTGCTGGGATTGGGTCTGGTCAGCTTCCCTTACACCCATTGTTGCATTATCATTATTCAAAAGATGGAGCAGAACGAGAATGAAAAATGTATGCGAGATAGTGGGACGTGATGGAGTAAGGATGACAGAATTTTGGGTCTTGGCATTTCTCTGAATCCAGGCAATAAAAGTAGATGTAATTCAGCAAAACAAGGCTTCTGCTGGAAACCCTACAGTTGAGAATGCTAATACTCTTTTGTCCTGCTATGAAGCTGAGTCAGTTTTGTACAAATGTTGATTCCTGAATTCTTCCAGCAAGCTAAATTTAAGCCTACTATAAATTAGCAACTAATATAATGTAACTTTTCTTGTCTACAAAGGGAAATAATATTCTTCAGTCCACGAATAACTAAAAAAGTGAATTGGAGCTTGGCATTCACATTAGCAACAGAGTCATCAAATTAATGTGTGGCGAGATACTGGCCTTTAGCAAAGTATATAAGAAAATGCACCAATGATAAATTTCCTGAAAAGAGAAACTATTTTTTTTTTTTCCTGCCTAAAGCCTGCCTGGCTGTTGCCTTGAAATGAATATTAATTAAGAAAATATAAGAAACGTATTTTAAATCCACTCAGAGAATGTATTTAGATATAGATAATGACAAATACATAATAATCCATGATGGATTTTTAAAACGATGGAATAAATCACACTGCTCAGGAAGAATAGGCTGGGAAGATGTTTTTGGCATCTCATCTACAGTTTTTCTTCAATCAAGATGTGAAGCCAATGCGAATATTCTCGCTGTCCTGATTTTGTGATAATCAGGGTAGGCTAAACATTCGCTATATTAGAAACCATGCATGTGTCCCCAGACCTAGTTTTTTTCCCTAGGTCTGGTCTTTAGAATGCTGATGATCAACCAAGCCTGATTTATTATATGACCATCCTGTATAGGAAATGACTGTAACTCTAGGTATCTTTGGTCAATCTTAAGAGATATAGCAGGGGGACGAATGTGGCTCAAATGGTTGGACATCCATCTCCCATATGGAGGGCCCTGGGATCGATCCCTGGGACCTCCCAGTAAAAATGAAAAAAAGAAAAATATAGAAGGTGCACAGGCCGCCAGGCCCCATGCATGGGTGCACCATCAGGCCCTGCAAGCAGGTGAGCCCCCCAGGCCCCATGCATGGGTGCACCATCAGGCCCTGCCAGTGGGTATGCCACCAGGCCCCATACGTGGGTGTGTCACCAGGCCCCTGAGCCACGCAGCAAGATGATGACATAACAGGAGAGTGACACAAGGGAGAGCCAAGATGAGACGTGCTGAAAAAAACAGGAACTAAGGTGGCACAGGCAGTAGGATGCCTCTCTCCCTCATCGGATTTTCTGAGGATCAAATCCCAGTGAAGATAGGAGGAGAAGGATGAGAAGAGAGGGCAGGAAATGGACACAGAGAGTTGCCCAGCGAATGGACACAAAAACAGCAAAACGGGGGGGGGGGGGGGGGAAAAATGAATGAAAGTAAATAAAAAAATCCTTAAAAAAAAAAAAGATGTGAAGTCAGTGAAGTGAGACATGGCCTGTTTCAGCTACTATGGAATGAATTCAATCCATCCACCAGCAAACCTCTGTGGCCCCCCAGCTGCCCAGGTGGGAGCCATGGCTGGGTGATGTCTTAGGGTTTCTCGGTGCAGATGTCCTTCAAAGCCTACTTGAAGGCCACATCCCCTCCACACCACCCGAGTACTGCTTCATACAGTTGACATTACTCACCTGGCAAAAAAAAGCCGCCACCGGAAAAGAGGGGTGCCAAACTAGATGGCCACTGAGGTATTCCGAGGCCCAGAGGGCTGAGGCTCCCTGGAGTGGCTCCAGGTCAGGATGGTGACATGGAGGAGGGCAGGAGGGCACTGCTGGCCCCACAGTCCTGGGCGGTGTTGGGGCATCTTCCTGAGGCCTTTGCATCTCAGACACCTCTCCCCTTGGCCCTCTTCAAAGCCATCCAAGTGTAATGGATAACTTCAAGGTCTACAGTGGAAAATTTTAAGCTGTACATATTAACCACAGAACAATGGGTCGGCACCTCACCTGAAGGCGCCCACCTGCAAAAAGCCAGAAAAGCAGGTTACCCCACCCTGCTAAAAGCTAAAACTGCAAAAATTCGCTTCTGTACTAAGTATGCTTGCTTGCTGTGCCAAACCAAATTAAGAGTTATAGAACTGAACATTTCTTTCTTTCAAACTTCTAAACTATGCAGAATACTATAAAAGCCTTGTACTTTGCTTTCTCAGGGCCACACACCTGTGTTCAGGTCTGAGTGCCCAGCCGTTAAAATAAAGGTTCTTAAAAACTAACTGGCTCTCCTGGGTCTGGTTAAAATTGTCTCCGAAGTCCTTCGTACTTCACAAGGAGCACTGTAACTCTGCTTTGGAGATGGGGACCATGTTCTGGAAGCAGGAAGGGCCTTGGAGGGTCACGTGGCCCCTGGCAGCCCAGCAGAGGAGATCAAATCAGCCTGGGTTTTGAGGCAGGTTAGTATAGGGAAAAGGAAGACGAGTCACAGCTGGGACCTGGCAGAGGACATGGCTGTGAGACCCTGCCCAGAAACCCCCCTCTACTAAGAGCAAAGCCAGAAAGACCCCACCTAGACCCTGGACAGGAGGGCCCATATGGAACTCTCTCTAGGGTCAAGGGGAAGCCCAGATACCTCCAAACAAACAACAGGCCTTCCTATTGGCCCCCTGAGAAATGACAAGTGGGGCAACCCATCAGAACAGAAAACAGCTGAGCCCCTCCTCAAAATTAGGAAGTGGGAGGAGGAAAGGTCTTAAAAAGGCCTGACCTCAGGCCCCCACGTGCACATTTTGCCCTGTAGCACTCCTGCAACCTGTGTCTTATCTCTTTTCTTGTTTCTTAATAAACTCTTTTCTCCCTTGCCTACCTTATGGCGTTTCCTTAAATTCTTTTATTCGAAGTAAGCCAAGAATCTAGAAGCCCAGAACCCAGAGCATTCCACTAACAGTTTCAAATGGAACTGGGCTTGCCATCCGTGAGAACTTCCCGGAACAAGAAACATAGTAGCCCCTCTGCCTCTAAAAAAAAAAAGAATGTCCAAGTTACCATCAAAAGAAACAGCCTCTGGATATAGTTAAAACCACCAAGCTCCTCCTCAACATTTTGGGGAATTCGCTTTTTGCCTAAGCTATTTTAAGTTGGCTTTCTGTCACCTGAGATTGAAAGAGTATTTAGGAATAAATGTGCCTCTCATCCCTCTTTGGAAAGACAGCTCTGGAGGGCACAAGCGGCTGTATCTCCGGCTCCAACTGTGCCTTACGTGTTGCCCATGCACAGTGTCATTCATTACAAGGCCACTGTCTTGATCCATTTGCCAATGTTCCAAAACTGACTGACAGTGATGGCGGACAGGTTGGTAAATTTTCTAGAAACCACTGACTTGTACACTTGGAATGGGTGAATATGGAAAGTATGAGTCAATGAAGTTTTTATGAAGTCGGATTAAAAAAAAACAGAGCCGTGTTTCTAGAATCCTGGTTCTACAGTGTGCCTCAAAAAGGGAACTCTATGGTCAAGCATATTTAGGAAACAACATCGGTGTTTCCCGTTGGGAGATTTCCAAAGCACGTGAGCATGTAAAGGGGTTGAGAAATCCTGCAGTTCAGAACGCTGCTTCTCCTCTGCTACCACAGAATTTTCCCAATGCATTTAACATGTAACTTCATTCTCCCTCCACATAACTCTTATTTACATTTCCCGGAATTAATGTTCTAAGGAACCCGCTTTAGCAAATGCTAATCCCAAATTTCGCAGAAATCGCTTCAATGGGCAGGCAGCTGCTCAAGAGGATTTTAATTGTTCTGTCTGGGGCCCTGACGCAGTTCACTCAATTTTGCCATCAGTGTAAGTGGAGGGGATTATTCAGCTCAGCAAGTGTGAAGAATGGCCAAGAGCCCACAGCCAAGAGCCCACAGCCAATGTCTGTGCCGCTAAGGCCGCAGTTAACTGACGTCTATGTGTCAGGCCACCTCTCAAGGAGGAGAGAGAGAGGACAAGGTCCTGAGCCCTGGGCTCCTCCCTGCACTGCCCAGACTCACCACTCATTTTTCTTTAAATAATTTTATTGCTTTTAAGAGGAAAACAAAGATTTTTCCCTTGTTTGACTGATTAATGACAGTCCAAGGCTAAAATCCTAGATAGAAACTTCTGAAGGGTCCTGTCACTCTAACCAGGAAGTAAAGAACATTCATTAAGCACCTGCTGTATGCCAGACACTGCACTAGGTATGTCCCTATATTTGTCTCAATATTGTCCACCAGCCCCCGGGACAAGTATTATTTCACTCTTTTATAGGCGAGGAACCTGAGGCGCAGAGGTCACCTTGGGGTCACACAGCAAAGCCTGGGTTCACACGTGGGTTTCTCTTTTCCACAGCTGTGTTCTCCCCACGACACTACACGTTGAATATCTTGTCAAATGCAGGCTAAGAAGGTCATAGATAGTGGAAAAGAGGGTAAAAAAAGTTGTACTCATAGGACATTTTGGGGCAGGAAACCCCAGAAAATGACATGTAATAGCAGAGCGTCCAAACCAGGGCAGTCTCGGCAGCAAATCTGGGATCAAGCAGGAAGAGGCAAACCCAGGCCCTTATCTCCGGGCTCAGCAACACCAAAGGCCACACAATTCACTGTAGAAGACGGTGGCTCCCAGAACGGAAAGCCGCCCTCACTGACGCCAGTCAGCCGGGAAGGGCGGGGTTTCCTGCTTGGCCGCGTCCAGTCCCGCTGCTTCAGCAGCCTGCGGCCCTGTGGAGGCCTGAGGTCATTAGCCACCTGCTCTCCCTCGGGAGACCCCATGACCGAAGGAACCTTCCTGCCTCCTATATTGATGAGGTCGCTGGGCCCCACGGCCCAGGTGAGCTGCTCACCTGTGAGCGTGGCACGGGCAGGGGCCTGAAGGTTAGAGCTGTGTCTGGGGGAACTCCCAGACAGACAGGCTTTAGCACCATCTGTGACTCTCCATAAGGAATGATGCGGTGGCCTCCATTTGCTGGTTATTTAATGTACCAGGCATGTTACTTAAATTATCTCATTTACTTTTAGCACCAAAACATCTTGGATGTAGTTAATATTAGCTCTGTCTTATGGAAGGGTTATGTGATGGGCGTGTCTCAGAGTGTGGGGCAGAGTGTGCAAAGCCATGCTCATGACACCTTCTAGACAAGAGTCAGACTATATGGTGTGTGCCCTGGTTTGTGTCTTTTGTGGACCCCAGAAAGGTATGTTTTTAAGCTAACCCATTCCTGTGCATGCAAACCTATTGCATGTGAGACCTTTTGATTAGGTCACTTTTGATTGGATTGAATTCTGTTGGGGGCCTCTGATTGGAGTACTTCAGTGAGGCGTGACCCAGGGTGGATCTTGGTGGAGTCTTGTATAAACAGGGGAAACATGCAGAGACACACAGAGAAAGTGAGCGGCCATTTTACCTTGCCATGTGAGAGAGGGCTCCAGGATCACCTACAGCTCAGAGGCTGAGAAAGAGAGGGGTCTGAAGGCTAAATGCCTGATTGCCCGCAGCTGAGCTGAGGAGAAAGTGAGTCTGAGAAGAAGCCTGAGACCGGGCACCATTTTGCCTTGGCACATGGCAGGAGTCCAGGACAGCCAGCAGCTGGCCTTTGGTGAGATAGCATCTCTGAGGATGCCCTGATTTGGACATTTTCACAGCCTCGGAACCATGTGATTTTACCCTAATAAATTTCCATTATAAAAGCCAACCCATTTCTGGTATTACGCATTGGCAGCCCTTAGCAAACTAAAATAGTGTGTTTTGTTTCATTGAAATGTTTCTCGTCACTGTCTTGAGGACATCGCTGTCTTGAAGGCTGCCCATCACCACTGTGCTTCTACTCCAGCTTTTATCACTCTGCTTGGAGGCATGCCCTCCACGGAGTCAGTCAGACCTAGCTGACCTGGGACGATCTGGGCTGGGGCCACTTCTTCACCACTTGTCTGCCCAGCAGCCTGGGTGCAACATGTGGCACCCAATAACCACTTAATAAATATTTGTTAAATTTAATCTCCCCAAAAGCAGTCAAAAAGAGGTACTGGATGAAATCAGGAGGCAACAGTGAGCTGGAGGGCTCATCCCCAATCCTGGCCCAGCCCAGTCTCCAGAACTTTCCTTCCTCGCCTGGCTTCCTTCTTTCAGCCAAGGCTCAGGGTGATGCCTCCCAGGCCATTTGCTTTTCTGCACATCAGTAGATAATTTGAAAGGACTTATCATTATTATTTTTTCAAATAATTTCTCTTATTGTTTACTTTTTTGGAAATGTAATACTTAATGTTCATTGTGAAAAAAGAAAAGAATGTTCAGCTCAAAGAAGAAAGTTAAAATCACCTGTAATAAATCCACTGAGCAATAATTAAGGCGAACATTTGGCTCTAAACCTTGAAGTGCTTTTTCCCAGGTATTTACATATATTTACAAAAAATGGACACCTGTTTTGTTTATAATCTGTTTTTTTTCCACCTATTTATGTAGTGAACATTTCTCTCTAACATAAAGTAGTCTTCTGAAATATAATTTTTTTTAGGGCTTTATTTTATTTATTTATCTCCCCTCCTTGTTGTCTGCACTCACTGTTTGCTCTCTGTGTCCATGTCTTCTCTTTAGGAGGTACCAGAAACTGAACCTGGGACCTCCCATGTGGGAGAGAGGTGCTCAGTCGCTTGAGCCACCTCAACTCCCTGCAATATAATTTTTGAGGTCTTCCTCTATGTCACCATTCTAAGCAAACTCCTATTTTTGGATAGTTAGGTTGTTTTTTTCACTTTTTTGCTGTTATGAACAATTTTTAGTGAACATTCTGGTAACAAAATCTACAGCACATTCATGAATATTTTCAAATGAAAAATTATGAGATTTAGAACTTGGGGCTTAAAAACATATTTCAAAAATACAGTTTAAAAAACATTTAAAAAATAAATGTAAAAGCAACTCTCCCATCACATAAAATATAGAGAATACATAAATGTTGAAGAAATAAGATTTACTACTAATCGTAACACCTCCTAAAACAACCACTGCTAACATTTGATTTTACTTTCTTCTGATGTTTTTTCTATGCATTAAAAAATGCATAATGGGGCTGCGACTCCTGGGCGCGGAGGAGGGAGACTCGGCAAGGGCATCATCAAGCTTTGCTGTATGTGTTTGCCCGTTTGAGATCTTGAAGGAACTCTGTATTGGGGAAGATCAAATCAGCAGTCATTGCAAAGTGGGGGAATGGACCGTTTGGGTTCCTTCAGCAATGATCCCTCTGGTAAGCCTCCTTGCCGAGGCTGCTCCTCCTACCTCATGGAGCCTTATATCAAGTGTGCTGAGTGTGGACCACCTCCTTTCTTTCTCTGCTTGCAGACCTCAGATTTTCCTGTTCTTGATCCCAGCTGGACTGCTCAAGAAGAAATGGCCCTTTTAGAAGCTGTGATGGACTGTGGCTTTGGAAATTGGCAGGATGTAGCCAATCAGATGTGTAGCAAGACCAAGGAGGAGTGTGAGAAGCACTATATGAAGCATTTCATCAATAACCCTCTGTTTGCATCTACCTTGCTGAACCTGAAGCAAGCAGAGGAGGCAAAAACTGCTGACACAGCCATTCCATTTCTCTCTCTGAAGATGGCTGTGGTAGATATCTATCATTCCAGGCTAAAAGAAAGACAAAGGCGAAAAAAAATTATAAGAGACCATGGATTAATCAACCTTAGAAAGTTTCAGTTAATGGAATGGCGGTATCCCAAGGAGGTCCAAGATCTTTATGAAACAATGAGGCGATTTGCAAGGATTGTGGGGCCAGTGGAGCATGACAAGTTCATTGAGAGCCATGCATTGGAATTTGAACTCCGAAGAGAAATCAAGAGGCTCCAGGAATATAGGACAGCAGGCATTACCAATTTTTGTAGTGCCAGAACCTATGCTCACCTCAAGAAGACACGAGAGGAGGAGCACCTTAAGCGTACCATGCTCTCTGAAGTTCTCCAGTATATCCAGGACAGTAGTGCTTGCCAGCAGTGGCTCCGTCGGCAAGCTGACATTGACTCCGGCTTGTGTCCTTCCATTCCAATGGCTTCAAATTCAGGTAGACGGAGTGCACCACCCTTGAACCTCACTGGCCTTCCTGGCACAGAGAAGCTGAATGAAAAAGAAAAAGAGCTCTGTCAGATGGTGAGGTTGGTCCCTGGAGACTATTTAGAATACAAATCTGCTCTATTGAATGAATGTAACAAGCAAGGAGGCTTGAGACTGGCACAGGCAAGAGCACTGATCAAGATAGACGTGAACAAAACCCGGAAAATCTATGATTTCCTCATCCGAGAAGGATACATCACTAAAGCCTGAAGCTCTAAGGTTTTGGGATCAGAAATCAGAAGTTTGGAATGTGGTGACCTAAAGGACAATATGGGCAGTCTGGAGAGTTTGGTTTTTGAGCTGAATTCTCTGTAAAAAGAAGGGAAGGACAGAGGAGAACTTACGTTGTATTGTCTACTTTCTTCTCCACGCTACTTTAAAACACTCCTGTTGTTGATATTGTGCTGTAGATCAACTATTATTAAATATGAGTGGGCATTCATTCCTGACACCTCTTATAACTAAAACAAGAACCATAGTACCTCACATCATAGTGTTGGTAGAAATAGAACTAAACCACAGTCTTTAGTCCCAGGAGTCCAGCTCAGATCCTTGTACTTGGGAAGTAGGTTTTCCAATGATCTGTTTTGCCTTCAAAAGTTGCAGAAAGATTATAAACTTATTAAAATAAAGAGAAAGATTATAGAATACACACACACACACACACACAAAATGCATAACCAATCATTTTACACACTTTGATATACATGTAGTTTTCACTTTACATTAGGTGGCAGGATAATTTTATGAGCAATTTGTGTTTGCTCAATATTTTTCTCCATTCTTTGTGTATTCTGTGCAGGTCCCAAAGCCTCTGTTAGAGTTCATAGAGCAGGGAATCAATGCCCCTGTGGCATAGGTTGAGGAAAGGCAGCTTCCAGCCATAACCCACCTAACTGATTGAGCAAGCCATAGTCTAGGGACAGCTCATCCCCTCCCAAGAATAAACAAAATGGAGCAGATAAGGGCCATCACTCCCTCCCCAACCCCTCCTACATTCCAAGACCTCCTAGCCCACTCCCCTCTGACCATTTGGCCCCAGGCTGTACTCGGTTTCCCCGCCTATTGATGTACTCTATAATGCCATATCCACCACCCTCTGGGGGCGGGCCGAAGTTTATTCTTCAGACCCCCTCCATTGGGAGAGCTTCCCAATAAACTTCCTGCCTGCAATCATCAGTCTCTGCATCCCTGTGAGTGCCATTTTTCTCTAACAGCCTCAACCTTGAAGGTTTTCCCAGAGAAGAAATGAGAAGCTACTTCAACACGATGGATATTTAAAATAAACAAACACAAAACTGGGAGCACATTTGAAGAGCTTCTGCTAAGCAGGCCTTGGAATGCTGAAGTGGCCACGCCTTGGGCCTAGGGGGCAACTGGGGCCGTGGCCAGACTGGGGGTTTGGGTGGGTGGAACCAGAGGGGTGGGTCTCCGGTCCAGATCAGGTTCCTGGGGAGGTGACATGCACCCCTAGGGAGGCAGGGAGCTGACCAGAGGATTCCCTAGCCCCAGGCAGGGCACAGAGCCAGAAAAGCCGCTGGCCTGAAGGCCTTGAGCTGGCTGGAATCGGAGTGTGCTTGAGGAAATCTGAACACCCAGAAGGAGCTCCATGTTTACTAAAAAAATATTTCCTGGTAATGTGCCAGGGACTGTTCTAGGGGCTGGGAATTCAGTGATGAACAAGAGAGGCAATGTCCCTTTTCTCACTGAGTTACTAATCTAGTGCGTGTGTATGGGCGGGGATGGATAATAAATCAATGGACAAGAAATCTACTGAGAAGTTATGTGATGCCAAGATTGACATCAGGCCAAGTGGTATGCTTGACCTCACAGGAAATGACACTTAAGCTGATTTTTGAATGACAAGAGCTGGCCATTCTGTGATCCTAAGGCGTGGCTGATGTAAAGGCCCTGAGGCATGGCCCCAGGGGCTTGGAAGTTTTGAAAACAGAAAGGAGCCTCCTGTGGCTGGAACAGGTCAGGCAAGGAAAAGGGCAGTGGGAGGTGGGGTTAAGTGAGAGGCAGGGCTTGAGATTGCAGAGGGCTTTGCAAAATGGGGAGAAGAGTCTAAATTTCATCCCATGGGACATGGGATGTCATGGAAGGGATTTTAGTAGGAATATGGCATGATCTGACTTACTAGCAAAAGATCACTCTGGAAGCTCTGTGGAGCATTTGTGGGTGGATGGAACAAGTATGGAATCCAACCATTAAGTGGTCCAGGGAGGCCTGGGGGTGACTGGATCAGACCAGGCAGGGATGCAGAGGATAAACAGGGTCAGGGTGGGTTTTAGAAGTTTGAACTTCCTAATATTGACAGATTGGGTGAGGAAGAGACAGGAATCAGGAAACACAGCTGGAATTTAGATGTAAGCGATCACGTAGGTGATGATGGAATTTACTGAGATGGGGTAAAGAGGCGAGGAGTAGGGAATGTCTGAGATGAAGTTTCCGAGTAGCCCAGGGAGAAGAAGGCTTGAATGGACAATTTCATTTAAGAACATCGAGAAATGGACGTTTTAGACCTATCCAAGTTTGTGGATTGAGTCACACATATGCAATTATAACATAAACATGTCACTTAACACCATGATCATTTAAATACACCAATAAATTATTTGAATTTATTTAAATCCCCCTTTGAAGAAGACAAAGTGTAAATAATGAAGTAGTTGACTATTCTTCTAGTACTGAACATTTTGGTTGTCTTCAATTTTTTGTAATAAATAACCACTAAAACGAACATTTGGATTCAATTCCTTTTATCAACATAGGATATAGTTCCTGAAGTAGAATAATTAAATAACAATTAAAGAGACTAATAGCTGTTGCTAAGTTGCTTCCCAAAGCAGTTTTACTCCCATCAGCAGAGGGCAGAGGGTAGGTTTCATTGTTGCCAATAAAGTTTATTCACATTAAAACAACAACAACAAAAAAATCTCCTGCCTCTGACTCAGCTTCTAGGGAACTCAAAAGAGTTGGTGTTGGGAATGTCCTAGGAAGTGGAGACTAGAGGTAGGATTCTTACTTTGGCTCACCCACTGGCCAGTGGCATCACTGGAGGGAGGTGGATACTGGTAGCCCGTGGTGTTGCCACGTACTTGCTGAGACCTGCCGTGTAGTGGGTGGGGCTGGGGAGGGTAGAGGGTATACCAGCTGCACCATAGCTCCGGCATTGGAAAGGAACGAGGAAGGTAGGAAATAGAAAGATTGTGGAATTGGGTAGCTGCTGCTGAGCTTCCCTGATGCATGGAAGAAGGACAGGGACTGGGACAGATGACATCATCCCCAAATGGACATCATCCACGTCCAAGGGAAATAAATGCTCAGAGACCTCCCTGGCAGCGTTAGACACACACACCCCACACCTGGAGGGGCAGAATAGGCTCAGGGTGTAATTCTGAGAGTGGTGGAGCTTCACAAAAGATCGACTCCCAGCCTGGGTGGGTTTCCAGGTCCTGGTAGGAAGGAGAGGGAGCCTGTGACTTGGGAGGGGGTCTGAGTGATCCACACAAACACCTGTAACCCCCAGATATTCCGACCCCTCTGGCTCTGCAGAAATGGTCCCTTGTACTTGGAGAGCAGGCAGGGGCCTGAGATTCGGCAGATACAGAAACATGCTTCTTACCGGGACTTGCTCCCATCTCCCCTCCTGGTCCCCACCTCAAAATCTAGGACCAAGTCACAGCAAGACCCAGCAGAGGAATAGTTGGGCCTCTGTAAAGAAGAATGGAGTTTGTGCGAAAGACATATAGCCTTCTTGCAACCATGAGAAGAATCGGCTGATCCAAGGAAGAGCAGAGCTGCGTAAGGAAAATCTCCTCTCCCAGATGCTATCTTTGAGGTGCTCCTCATACCACAACTACACTTCTAACATCTAGATTTGCAGTTATGTGAGAGAATAACCTTCCTGTTTTCTTTCTTTTTTTTTTTTAAGATTTATTTTATTTATTTATTTCTCCCCACCCCCTTGTTGTTTGCACTTGCTGTCTGTTTGTTGTGTGCTCATCTTCTTCAGGAGGAGGCACCGGGAACTGAACTGGGACCTCCCATGTTGTAGGCGGGAACTCAATCACTTGAGCCACATCCGCTTCCCCCTATTTTTTAAGGTAGTTGGAATTACAGTTTCTAGAATTTGTGTTTCCTAACTGATATGGGGTTGTTATACAGCTTTAATTAGTTTATATTTGTAAAGAATTTAGAATGGTGATTAGCACACAGTAAGCAGTCTATCAATGTATCAATGTCTATTGAATAAATCAATAAAATGCAGTTTGGTTTCCACTTGTCTTCTATTACAAGAATTGACACCTAACATCCTGTACATACATCTTTGCATACTTCTACCAAAATAAACACAGACATACCTCGTTTTACTGTGCTTTGCATTATTGTGTTCTTTGCAAATTGAAGGTTTGTGGCAACCCTGCGTCGAGCAAGTCCATCGGCACCATTTTTCCAACAGCATGTGCTCACGTCATGTCTCTGTCTCACATTTTGCTAATTCTTGCAATATTTCAAACCTTTTCATTATTATTACATCTATTATGGTGATCTGTGATCAGTGATCTTTGATGTTACTATTGTAACTATTTTGGGATGCCACAAACTATGTGCATAGAAGACAGAGAACGTAATCAATAAATGTTGTCTATGTCCTGACTGCTCCACAGACTAGCTATTCCCCATCTCTCTCACTCTCCCCAGGCTTCCCTATTCCCTGAGACACAATAATATGGAAAATAGGCCAATTAATAAGCCCATAATGGCCTCTAAGGGTTCAAGTGAAAGGAAGAGTTGCACGCCTCTCACTTGAAATCAAAAGCTAGAAATGATTAAGCTTAGTGTGGAAGGCTTGATGAAAGCCTACATAGGCCTCTTGCACCAAACAGTTAGCCAAGTTGTGAATGCAAAGGAAAAGCTCTTGAAGGAAACTAAAAGTGCTACTCCAGTGAACACACGAACATTAAGAACACAAAATAGGCTTATTGCTGATATGGAGAAAGTGTTAGTGGTCTGGATAGAAGAGCAAACCAGCCCCAACATTTCCTTAAACCAAAGCCTAATCCAGAGCAAGGCCCTAACTCACTTCAATTCTATGAAGACTGAGAGACCTGAAGGAGCTGAAGAAGAAAAGTCTGAAGCTAGCAGAATTTGGTTCATGAAGTTTGAGGAAAGAAGCCATCTCCATAACATAAAAGTTCAAGGTGAAACAGCAAGTACTGATGTAGAAGTTGCAGCAAGTTATCTAAAAGATCTTTGATGAAGGTGGCTACACTCAACAGGAGTTTTTCAATGTAGACAAGCATTGGAAGAAAATGCCCCCTAAGATTTCATAGTTAGAGAGTTGAAGTCAATGCTTCAAAGTTTGAAAGGACAGGATGACACTCTTGTTAGTGGCTAATTCAGCTGGTGACTTTAATTTGAAGTCAATGCTCATTTACATTCAGAAAGTCCTAGAGCCCTTAAGAATGATGCTAAATCTATTCTGTCTGTGCTCTATAAATGGAACAACAAAGCCTGGATGACCGCACATCTGATTACAACATGGTGTACTGATTATTTTAAACCCACTGTTGAGACCTACTGCTCAGAAAAAAAAGATTCCTTTCAAAATAGTACTGCTCACTGACAATGTATCTGGTCACCCAAGAGCTCTGATGGAGCTGTACAAGGATATTAATATTGTTTTCATGCCTGCTAACACAATATCCATTCTGCAGCCCATGGATCAAGGAGTCATTTCAACTTTCAAGTCTTATTATTTAAGAAACACATTTTGCAAGCCTATAGCTGCCATAGATTGTGATTTCTCTGATGGATCTGCACAAAGTCAATTGAAAACCTTCAGGAAAGGACTCACCATTCTAGATGTCATTAAAAACATTTGAGATCCATGGGAAGAGGTCAAAATATCGACATTAACAGGAGTTTGAAGAAGTTGATTCCAGTCCTTAGGGATGACTTTGAGGGGTTCAAGGCTTCAGTGGGGGAAGTAACTGCAGATGTGGAAACAGCAAGAAAACTAGAATTAGAAGTGGAGCCTGAAGATGTGACTGAATTGTTGCCCCATCATGAAAAAAGTTGCATGGATGGGGAGTTGCTTCTTATGGATGAGCAAAGAAAGTGGTTTCTTGAGATGGAATCTATTCCTCATGAAGATGCTGTGAACATTGTTGAAATGACAACAAAGGATTTAGAATATCACATCAACTTAGTTGATAAAGCAGCAGTAGGTTTTGAGAAGATTGACTCCAATTTTGAAAGTTCTACTGTAGGTAAAATGCTATCAAACAATATCACATGCTACAGAGAAACCTTTCATAAAAGGAAGAGTCCATCAATATGGCAAACTTTTTTGTTGTCTTATTTTAAGAAATTGCTACAGCCACCCAACCTTCAGCAACCACCACCCTGATCAGTTAGCTGCCATCAACATTGAGGTAGAACCCTTCACCAGCAAAAAGAGTACCACTTGCTGAAGGTTCAGATTATGGTTGGAAATTTTTAGCAATGAAGTATTTTTATATTAAGGTATATACATTGTTTTTTTTTAGACATAATGCTATTGCACACTTAATACATTATAGTATAGTGTAAACATAACTTTTATATGCACTGAAGGCAAAATAAATTGTGTGACTCACTTTCTTGCAATACTTGCTTTATTGTGGTGATCTGGAACCAAACCCATGATATCTTTGAGATATGACTGTATAGGATAAATGACTACAAGAGGAATGTCTGGGTCAAAGGGTATATACATTTTAGGTAAGGATGAATATTGACAAATTGCCCTCCAAAGAAGTTGCTGGATTTACCCTTCCACCAACATTGTATAAGAGTGTTTATTTCTCTTTCTTTTCACCAATAAACCTTTTAATCTTTGCTAACATGATAGACTAAAAATGGTATATTATTTGGGATTTCTTTAGTTATGAGGATGTGCATTTTTCATGTAGCTGGCCATCTGTATTTCTTTTTTAAAGCTATCATTTAGAAATACAAGTTTGAAAAAAATCAAAACCAACTCAATTTTCATAGATTTCACTATATAAAAATCAAAACACCCATATGTTTTTTAAAAAGCCCACCACCACTAATATAAAATGTGAAAGGCCAACTCTAAGCTAGAAAAAATTTTGTAATGTACCTGAAAAATGGATAATATAAATATCCCAAAAATCAGTAAGAATGATATAAATCCTGAATTTAAAAATAGGCACAGGGAATGAACAGACACATCATAGAATTCAAATGACTAATTCACTGTTACTCACTGAAAAATCAAAATGAGGTATCAGATTAGCAAGGATTTCTTCTTAAATCAATTCTTAGTGTGACAAAAATTCAGGGACACAGATACTCATACACACTGGTAGATTATGAATTGGTTCACGTTTCCTGGAATGAAATTAGGTAATATTTAATTTGCCTTTAAAATCATGCTCTATGATGCAGCCATTCACCTTCTAGAAATTTATCCTGAGGAAGTCTTTTCAGAGACATAAACAAAAGTTTTATATCAATATTATTCATTGCACCATTATTTATAATGATGTAAAGTTGGAAAAACACACGCGTTGTTCAAAACTCTGGGAATGTTAAGTGGTTACAGGATAGAATACTATGAAGGCATTAAAATCATGAGGAGATTATTAAATGACAAAAGACATTGATCAGAATGTATTAAGGAAACACAACAACAAGACAGTATTAACAGTATGATATCAATGTGTGTGTATATGCAATGGCAGGTGTAGTGGGGGCACACGTACACACATGAGGAAAGATTGTAACACATGGAATGGTTACCTGTAGTTCTCTCTAAGTGATGAAACTTCAGGTGATCTTTATTTCCTTCCACACTTTTTGATATTGTTTCAATTTTATTTTCTAATGAGCATGTAATATATATATCTTTCCCCCAAACAATAAAGCTTTTCAAATTACTTTCTATTGTATTAGTAATTTTTGTATAACTTATGATATTCTAGTTTTCAACCATCTAAATAATACTAGAAAAATGGTATGAAACAGAAGCATTGGATATTCATTTTTAAAGAATATCTCAATGATTCAAATGAAAAGTATTTTCTTATTTATACTGGCTTATGATATATTTTTGGAAGGTCTGATAATTCTCACCCTGCAAACGGAAAATATGCACTATTCTGATGGACATAATATAGCTAAAGCTTTTTGAACAAAGTATGTAGGTAGCACAAAGTCTGAAAAAAATCCATTTTAAAGCTTCATTTTTTACAGTTGCAAATGCTTAGTTGAGATTCATAGTAATAGAACTTTCCTGAGCTGCAAGCTACTGGGTTATGTTTTTTGGAAACATGTAATTTGAAAATTAAAAAAGGATTTGCTCATTTCCATTTCACAAATTAAATTAAGATAAAAGTATACAAGAAAGTACCATGTCTTTTTAAAAATCCTATTGTAGTCTCTAAATTTGCTTCTAATATACTAGGAAGCTGGAAATTAGCCTGATACCCAATGGGGCAGAAAACTTACTTATCTTGATGAGAAAAAGAAAGATGCTGGGGAAGCTGCCCAATTTTACATTTGAAAATGATAGTAAATTGCTTGCTGTATGAATTACTTAATTTGGACCTGTAGTCACTATTATTTTGGTTTACTGCTTTTATCCACACTTTCCATTGTTCACTGTATATGGGCAGACTACTCATTAGCTTATGTTTGGGTCTGTTGAATTACTGAGGCATGAGTAAACTCTGATTCTCTTCTTCAGAAATGATTATGTTTTTTATGGTTAATTTTCATAGGTTTCACTAACACATTCCACTGTGGAATCAACTGTTTAATTATTCAGAATCCTATCTCCAGTTCCCAAAACTTTTAAAAAATTTATTTCTGCCCCCCTTCATTGTTTGCGCTCACTGTCTGCTCTCTGTGTGCATTTGCTGTGTGCTCTCTGTGTCCTCTTGTCTTCTCTTTAGGAGGCACCAGGAACCAAACCTGGGACCTCCCACATGGGAGAGAGGCCCTCAATCTCTTGAGCCACCTCTGCTCTTACTTTGTTGTGTCTCTCACTGTTCTTCCTCTTTGTGTCTCCTTGTTGCACCAGCCTGTCACACCAGCCCGTCATCTTGCTCGTCTTCTCTAGGAGGCAGTGGGAACCGAACCCAGGATCTCTCATGTGGTAGGTGGGCGCCCAAATGCTTGAGCCACATCTGCTTTTAATAGGAAGGGTATTTCTTCAACAACAACCAAAAAGCCACGACTTTTTCTTGGGATTTTGACTTACTCTAGATTTAAATAGGCCACCATTGTCACAGATGGAGCAATTTAATGGGTATGTTCAGGCTTGGTTTTAGCTGATGGTTGTGGTCTCCTTCCCTACCAGACATGCCCCACAACTGGAAGAAAAACTTGGGTTATTGTAGTAGTTTGGCATTATTTATGAATTCCAAAAATAGATATTGGATTGTGCTTGTAAACTTGTCTGTTCCTCTGGGCATATTAGATTGTATTGGATTCAGAAATTTCACTTTTACTTGATTAAATAATGATTAAGGCTTTGATTGGGCCACGCCAGTAGGAACAACAATGCGGCAGAGGAGTTAGTTGGAGTTTTGGATGCTGAAGCCCTGGGAAGTAAACACATAGGAGAAGAATACAGAGGAATAGAGATGGCTCCATAGAAACAGCAGAGGCCCCAGGAAGAGAGATGAACCTGATAGTCTACAGCTGACCTTGTGGAGAGAGCAGAGCAGCTGAGCCTAGAGAGAAATGGGCCCTGGGAGAGAAATGAGACTTATCCTACCCTACAGCTGATATTAGGAGAAGCTAGGACTACAGAGCCTTAAGAGGAAGAGGAAGGCTGAACATCAGCTGCCATCTTGCTCCAACACATGGCAACAGACTTTGGTGAGGGAAGTAACTTATGCTTTTTGGCCTGGTAAGTTTAAGCTTCTACCTCAAAAAAATACCCTTTATCAAAGCCAGCAGATTTCTGGTACTTTGCATCAGCACACCTTAGGCTGACTAATACAGGTTTTCTATTGCTTTATCCACTTTCTTTTGGAAATGTTATAAAAACTGAACATTTCAGGGTCTTTCTTCTCTGCCTGAACACTGAATGTGGAGGTTCCTCAGGGCTCAGTCAGTCCTGAACATCTTCTCCTTTTTTTCCTCCCAGATGATTTCATCAATTCCCATGAATTTATGGACCAACTTTATGCTACTCTCTCTCAAATTTGTGTCTTTGAGATACAAACCCATAGATCCAACTGCCAACTTCTGCAGTTCCTAGGCTAAGCCCTGGAGATATAAAGAGAAGAGAGACACCTTCCTGGGATAAAGCTTTGGAATGCAGGCTGATGGGGTGAGGGGTAGGGGCTTGAGAATATTTGACACAACCTTTTCACATCAAAGATAAAGAGCCTGGGGCCCACAAGGCTGCAGGGTTAGTTTCACTTGGAATTTTCACTTGGAATTTTCAGAGAACCGCCACTTATATTTGTCTGAAACATTGCAAAATGAATGTCTTGAAATCTTCTTGACTGCCCTTCTAAATCAGCTTCCCAGCTTTCCCTATGACAGCAAATGGCACCATTCCCCATTCCCCACCACCACCCTTGATTTATGCCAGAAACTCGGACTCATGCTTGATTCCTCACTTTCATTACTAAGCCATTGGCAAGTCCTATCATGTCTCCTTCTAAAATATGCCTTGAATTTGTCCACTTCACTCTATCTCCACCATCTCTACCTTCCTAAGCCACTATCTTCCAGGATCTACACCTCTACAACACCTCCTTCCACTCTTGCCTTATATCCATGCTTCCACCCCAAAGCCTTAAAAGTGGCCATCTTACAATGCAACTCAGAGCTGAAGAGGACCTAAAGAAGACTCCAAGCATAGAGAATAGCACCTCAAAGGCTTAGAAACAGCAAAAAGATGGCGAATTTGAAGAACTGAAGGATCCAGGGCCGGTGGAGGGCCAGCTGTGAGGAGGCGACAGGGGTGTGGAATTCCTGCGGAAGGGGCCCTGCTAACTGAGCGGATCACATAGGGTTTTTGGCAGCCATCCTCTGCACAGAGCTTTGTGGAGCCAGAAAGTGCTTTGTGCAGTACATGCCGTCTGTCTCTCTGTTGGCGGCCCCAATGTCCCAGTCATCTCTGTGTTGCTAATGAGTGACGTGACCTAGATACAGCCCTAAACAGGGGTTGGGGGTGGGGTGGGGCGGAACGGGACCTCACATCCTGGCTGTAAAATGAAAGTGTTGGACAAATGATTGCTATGATCCCTTTCAGTTCAGTCTCTCTATCATTCTGAGTCTAGACAAGGCTGGGACTGTATTTTACTGACCTTTACAGTCAGGACCTTTCCCACTAGCTGTAATATAGCAGATGCTCAATAAACAGCTGTGAAAAAATGTAGTTTTGTTTTATTGAGGCCCTGGATGGCCTAATGATCATGTTTGAAATTATGTCTTTGACACTCTCACCTTTCTTCTTTACCTTTTTCTTCCTTCTTGACAGTCTTTATCCTCAGAAACACTGGGGTATTCAGGCTGCTTCTTGGCAGCCTGCTTCTCTGATTTCTGATACAGCTCCCCATTCCCTCTGGGAAAAAGGCTAGTGTTGTAAGCGTCTCTCCTCATGCTTCCATTAGAATTAATGAAAAAGGACCTGGCTGATGCGTCCAGTTAAATGTATGGAATACAAACAAACAAATAGCAAGTCCTCCCACCCACCCATACACAGAAGACATCTATAAGAAAACACATGTTGGGAGTAGAGATGACAACCACAAAATTTTGGAAGCTGGAAAATTGATGGTGAAGTGGTAACTCACTTAGCAGCCTAGAGGAAGCGGAAAACTCTGCCATCAGAGGGGGAAGTCCAGAAGCAGTATGTTTCAGGAAAAAGAATACAAAACCAAACAAAAATAAATAAGCAAAGTCTCAGGAATTGTAAGTACCAGGTACCTTGACAATGGAGGTGCAGTCATTGGAGCTGATAATAAGACTGTTTGAAAATCAATTAAGAATTGATATATTATCCATCTCATGCAGGTGGGCAACTTCCTTTCCCAATCACGGCAGATGACTAGATTTTATTTGCAGAGAAGTTGAACAGAGGAAATCCGGGGACACCAGGCTCAGTTGAAATCAGGGGCACAGTCTTGAAGGAAGGGTGATTAAATGAAATACTACATACTGGTTGGTGAGATCCTCTGCTCCCTTACTCAGCTTGGTTCCAAGGATGTTCACAGCCGGGCTGATACCTCATGGAATCTTCCTGGCAGAACCTGACCACACCAAGAGAAGAGACCAAAAGATGCTGGCAATTGGGAGTCCCTTCAATGACATGGCCACCAACTCATTGCACAATGAATCCCAATAGTTAATGAATCATTTCCCCCTCCTCACTTAACTTCTAAGGACCTCTTTTGTACTTTACCCTTAAAGAAGGCAGCCAAAGATGATCAGAAATTTGAAGCATCACCCCACCACCTGCCAACATGAAAGACGAAGACCAAAACAAATAAATTAAGGAACTCAGAAGAGACCTGTCAACACCGGGACCAGAAAAGAGTTTATATCTTCAGAGGTTCAGGAAATTAGAACAATGGGCTCATCTCTCACCTGGAGATATTAAAATGCCGGTAGTAGAAATGAGAATTTCAACAGAAGAATGGGATAATCAAGTGGTGATAAAACTCCCAGAATGTAGAGCAGTAACAAAAGATATAATATAGGAGAAATTTTATAAGAAAATTAAGTGTTCATTCCAGGAGGTCCAACAAACAAATAATAGGCATCCTAGAAATGTAAAACAAGAAAATGTAGAAGAGAAAATGATCAGACAAACAATTCAAGCTTTACCAGGACTGAAAGAGAGGAGTTTCCAATTTGAAAGGGCTCATTGAGTATTCAACATAATGTATGAAAAGGCCCATGCAAAGGCACATTAGCATGAGATTTCAGAATACTAGAAAAAAGAACAGATTCTTAAATCCTCCAGAGAAAAATCGGGTAATAGAAAAAGGGTCAGAAATCAGAATGGCATGAAGACTTTGTGATAGCAACACTGGATGTTAGAAAACAATGGAGCAATGCCTTTAAATTTGGAGGGAAAATAATTCTCAACCTAGGTTTCTATTCTCTAGCCAACTTATTAGTCAAGAATAAAGGTAGAGTAAAGAGATTTTTAGACATACTATATATCAAATTTTATTCTCTATGTACTCTTTTAAACCAAGCTACTGGCCAATGTCCTTAACCAAAATAAGGGAGGAAGTCAAGATGAGGAAGATGTGATATTTACTGAAGGAGTCTAACACAGGCAAAAGGTACAGGGAATGTCAGGGTAATGAGGAAGGGACCTAGAGTAAAATAGACAGAGGGCTCCAAGAAGGGCATCTGGAGAGAAAACAGTTGAAATTGATAAGGTTATGTGAGGTATATAAAAGATTGCAAGAAGATTAAGTAAATGATAGAGAATTTGAGGAAAAATCAACAGATACAAAGAAAGCTCAGACAAAAACCACAATTAACAACTCCAGTGAAATAAAGTTGTAGTTGTAGGCAAAGAGACATTTAACTAAGTGTATGTATGTGGCTCAGCTATGAATAATATTTATTATCACAATAACGTGAACTTGTATGACTGCAGTGCACTTGTGTTTATATGGGCTGGGATTTAAAAAAGAGCGATATTGTCTCTCCCATAAGATAAACCAATAAACATTATCTACAAGTGAAAAAAAATCAAGAAAGAGTAGTATTCACGTTTTATTTAGAAACACAGAGGCAAAAACAAGAAGAAAAATCTCAAAGAGTGCTTGCCTTCTGTATTAGTCAGCCAAAGGGGTGCTGATGCAAAATACCAGAAATTGGTTGGTTTTTATAAAGGATATTTATTTGGGGTAGAAGCTTATAGTTATCAGGCCATAAAGCACAAGTTTCTTCCTTCATCAAAGTCTGTTGTTACATGTTGGAGCAAGACAGCTACTGACATTTGCCAGGGTTCAGGCTTCTTGGGTTCCTCTCTTTCCCGGGCTCCATTTCTCTCTGGGCTCAGCTCATCTGTTTCCTCCACAAGGTCTGATGTAGACTATGAGGCTCTCTAGGCTTTACCTCTCTCCACAAGGCCAGCTGTGAGCTGTCAGGTGAAAGGCTCGTCTCTTTTTCTGGGGCCTTCTCTCCTTCCTCATGACCAAGCTCCTCTGTATGCTTACTTCCCGGGGCTCCAGCTCAAGACTCTGCATCAGAACTCCAACTCAAAAAAACTTTAACTCTGTCCTTTGCCATGTCTTTTATCTTTGAGACCACACCCACCAAGGGGCAGGATTCAATGCCCTACTGATGTGGCCTGATCAAATCTCTAATCATAACTTAATCATGCCCAGACGAACAGACCAGTTTACAAGCATAATCCAATATCTATTTTTGGAATTCATAACTACATCAAACTGCCAAACTGCTACGCCTTCTAAGGGGACACGATTGGAGGTGGGTAAGGTATTATAAAACTTATACAACTATTTGACTTTTTAAAGTGCTTATATACATATAACTTTGCTTAGAAAGGAGGGAGGGAAGAAAGAAAGAAGGAAGGGAGGGAGAAAGAAAAGGAAGGAGGGAAGGAGAGAGAAATCTGATAAATTAGTTCATATAAAGATAATTATGATTCATAACTGTTTAATGAATTAACTTTCCCAAGAGAGCACGCCTATTTAAAAAGGTGACAAGAAAATCCATTTACACTCTAACCCCAAGAAATGAATCAGGACCTGTAATGGATAAGAGGGGGTTCTAACTCGGAGCCAGATAATCTGAGGAGATGACCCAACTCCTTGCAAATCACAAGTTGAAGAATGTGTGGAACTGGATAGCTGGAATAAAGAAGGACAGCTAATCCAGAAGGCAAGCAAATAACACAGTAAAGACTGCTTTATTAATCTCTGAATCTCCAGAGACTCCCAAAGAGCCTGGTGCAAGGTTGGGAATGATGAATAAATGGAGCTGAGTGTGGGAAACTTAGGGAAATACCTGGCCTGGCCAGAAAAGAGGATTGGAGTGCAAATAACAATAAAGGTAGAAACTACATCCGTTTGTTTATTTGTAGGTACCTATAATGAAGGGCTTGGGAATTCAAGCTGAGGAACAGATGGCATCGCTGCTAGAGGGTGGTGACAATGGTCAGGGTATAATTCTAAGTTATTTCTTAAAATCATGCCTCTTGTGCAAATGATATGGGTAAGATAGTATTCTCAGATATTATTTGTGGAAGTTTCAATCGATATATCATTTTGGAAAGCAATAAGGTAATAGGGGCTTTTGAAAATGTTTATACCCTTTGATGCAGTAAATTTCACTTCTGGAATGGTATCCTAAAGAAATAATTCTAAATATAGATACTTTTGCAGAAAGACTTATACTGCAGTGCTACTTATAATAGCAAAGAGTAAGAAACAATCCTAATTTACTTTTCTTTTGTATTTTTAATAACCATGTAAATGTTTATCTGTGTATAACTTTTCTCTATATTAGAATGGTGCTGTTATGAAAACAAAGCTTATAAAGAATTTGGTGACATGGAAATATTATGTTAGTGGAAAAAGGAAACAAAACAATGCATCTATTATCACAATCCATGTAAAAAAACTGCCAAAGAAGACAAAAATCTGAAAGCAATAAAATTAAATATTAACAGCAATCAGAATATGAATGTGATCTTTTAATTTTGAAGCTCATTTTCAAATTTATATAATGAACATGTATTGTTTTTTAATTGAAACTATAATAGATGCTTTAAAAAAATCTCCAATAGCGTCAATAGATTTATATCACTGAAATCAGGTTAGTAATATAAAACTTCTTCAAAGATATCCCAAGATTCTAAGTGCCTTTTACTGTATTTAGCTGCTTTTGTTTCTAAGCACCTCAATCAAATACTGAATTTTTAAAAAAATCTATAAAAAATTCAATTATCAAAATCTCTCTCCATCTACAGAGTTATTGTGGATCTCAACTTATTCTTGATAAGCTCTGCTAGAGGTCTCGAATTTATTCCAACTATTTCAAGAAGTTATTATACTACACCACTTAAATGATTTGATAAAGGTTTTTATTAGAGTTTCTCCAGGCTACAGAGCAGTCATAATTAACGAACCCAGTTGTCATTCAAAACAGAAGATGCCAAATCAAAAGGCCACAGAATTTGCTCCCAGGCAGTGCTCTGTGTGTCTCCCCGAAAGCAAGATCGTACCTTGGCAGAGGGAGGCCCACAAATACTGATTTCTAGATCACTGACATCTACCTACACTATTTGACAGGAACATTCAAATGTGGGGAGAGCTGACACAGTCTACTGAAACTTCTTTTCCCAAAGGTAGCCGGGCTCCAGGTGTGGAGAACTGCTGAAAATTCTGAAAGGTCTCCTATCAATTGTTACTGTTTTCTTGTCACATAGAAAAGGCGAGACAGGTTTTTCTTCCGGCCTCGCCAGTAAATTAGTTCTGTAGGGCCACAGATAGAAGAACGTGTTATTCCTGAAGCTCAGAGATTTCCCAGAGCTCAAGTGCTTGTCAGTTCTTAAACCTGCCGTACTCCCCACCTGTTCTTTTTCCATCTTCTTCACCTTTCCCTGCTCAGAAGAGTTCTACAAACGCTTACGCAGTCTATGTGAAGGAATGGATTTCTCTGATTATAAACAAGGATCTGTCCCCAGCTGCATTTCAGAGCTGCTGATTCTGAGGAAGCCTCACTTCCTGGCTAACTAACGCCAGACAGAACCACAAGATGGCTCTGTAGCTACAGCAAAGGGTGCCAAACCCAGTGTTCCCAACAGAGGAATATTCAACTGGAGGCAAGTACTCACCCAGGACTGTGCGTGGCGCTACTGGTAGCAATGAGAACTACATTCTGTTCTGGTTAAGGTTCTGTTTGTTTTTTGTTTTTTTTTTCCATTTTTTCCTTTAATGGTTTCTTAGTTTGTTACTAGGTGACTTTAATGTGTTAATAAAACAGGATACCAACACTATGTAAACACACATCCTTAAACAATATTTTTTTTTGCATGGCTGTTCCAGGCACCACCATGTTTTCCTGATAAACTTTGTTTCAATGGGGAAAAATAAGCTGTGCTTAAAATCATGGAACAATTTTTTTTGTCCTGTAAAGCCCAAAGAAGATACTTCTCGCTGCAATTTTCAAAATGGGTTGGTATCTGCTATCAATAGGCACAGTACAGGATGAGCACAGTGTTCCTTATAGCTTGATTCAATTGAAAAGCAGTTAATTCAAGGTCTTGAAGGCGAAAGGCAATTTGTAAGGGCTCAGGTAAGCTCTCCGGCTTCACTCAAGGTAAACAGCATTTTCCTGAGCAAACTGAATTCCATGCTGTGGTGCATGACCTTTGCTGGGCTTTTCTTGGCAAAAATACTTTCTCCCCTACAGGGACCACAGTAGATCTAACATATGGGTTCCCTGGCTCCAGAGAAACCCAAAGAATTCAAGAGCACAGAGCATGCCTCGAGGGAGCTTCTGGATGGAGGAGGTGGGCGGTCATCTCTCCGAGGAGAAGTTCTGAGAGGACCACCTACCCCTACATCTCTCCCCACCAACCTGTCCTGTCACTGCCTTCCTCTGGTGAGGTCTTCAAAGCCAATGGAGAGAGTGTCAAGCTGGGAGTGCATTAGGATCACATAAAGTGATTCCAATTTATTGTCTAGGGTAGAGACAGACAGTGATATTTTTGGACACTCCCCCCCAGGTGAACATGATGTGCAGACAAGGTAAAGACCCATTGGGTTAGTGAACTAACAGGAGAGAAGGTCCTAGCGTAAGACACACATGCCACCCCCCCCCCCATTGACAGGCCCTTCTATAGCACCTGAGACCCTCTGAAAGACATAGAGAGGAAGAGGGTTTGTAATGAGATGAGGCCATTAGAGACGAGGCAAGGTGAGCTCTATGTGAAGTGTTGGAGCTCTGTCAGCCCTGAAGGTAGACAAAGAGACGAGGCTAGGGGCCAGCATCCTGCGTTTCTGCATTTAGTCCTTACCACCATCCTGCAAGGTAGGTATCACCCCATTTATTAGAGATGTTGCTGCTGAGTTGTGTTGTGATTGTTTCTCTTTGCCCAGAGTCACACGGAAAGTCAGTCCAAAGGCGGGGATCCTGCAGCACAGCTAGCAAGCTTGGGGTGAAAGGAGGGGCAGCAAGACCGGCACCAAAGGGACACCAGAGCCTCAGCAACACCCAGCCTCAGTCTCAGGGCATTGGATAACTTGACCTTGAGGAGGCCATTTCATCACACCTCAAGTCCATGGCCTGGCTCCCATGGCCTCCCCCTCCCCCCTTACAGGTAGCACCCTCAGCCTCTTCCTGGGCTACTCACTCACCTGCTGATCATACCTGAGCCTTGGTGCTTCCTGAGGACATGATTTCCCTTGCAGCTGCCAAGAGGAGAGACTGCTCATCCTGCACCGCCCGTATCCCAGAGCCCAGAGGCAGGGTTGGCATTCTTCTGCTCCCATCCTCATTGGAACATCTCTGCTTATGGTAGTTACCTGACATTTCTCATTTTCACCTGCAAACATCCCTTTGTTCCCTCACATTTATAGAAGTCTTGTTCCCTGGGGCTCCTCCACTCTTCCTTTCCCAAGTCCCACCTGAGGGAGCTCACTGTCCACAACAACAAACCAACTCTCTGGCTCCACAGCTTCCTGGGGCACTAAAGCACTAGTGACCTGGATCTCCATTCTGTTGTCAGTCACTGCATTCCCTCCTGGCCTTTTCTAACACTCAGGCAACTCCAGCTCTGGGTGACTTCAACTCCACTGCTCCCTCACAGTCCAGTCCCAGATCCTTTCAGTCAGTGCTTCTCAAACTGTAGTGTGCCTCAGTATCTCCTAGAAGCTGTGTTAAAACTCAGATGGTTGGGCCTCACCCTCAAAGGCTTGGATTCAGCAGATCTGGGATGGGGCCCATAAATTTGCATTTCTAGGAAATTCTCAGGCGATATTGATGCTGCTGATGTGGGAACCACACTGGAGAATCACTGCTTCAAGCTGGTGGTTCTCACTCCTGACTGAGTATTAGAATCACCTGGGGAGCTTCCTAAGCCAGCTATGCCCAGGATCCACCACAGGCTAATTAAGTCAGGCTCTCTAGAGATGGGCATTCTTACACTTTTATAGCTTCCCAGGTGATTCTAATGCACAGCCAGGATGGAACTCTACTGCTCTCAGTACCTTGACCCCATCATCTGTTCCTTCACTCACTCTCTTAGCAACACCCCCAACGTCCTTGCCTTGCTTAGTAAAACTGCAATCCTAGATCATTCCAACTTTCTGCTGTTTCCACTTCTAGACCTGGAGTGCTGAACACACACAATTGCATGGATTCAGACCATTACAAGCTCAGAGTTTCCGGTCTCCACTGGGTACTCAAGACTGCTCAACAATCCTTTGAAAGGCCCCTCAACAGCTATCTCTCCTAGCCCAAACGACAGCATTTTCTGTCCTTCTCCAGATCCTCAGCCTTCTACCTCTGTCACAAGCTTGGCCACCAGACATGCTGGGGCTCATAGTTCACCTTCTCCAAGGAAGAGAACCTTATGAGCCTCAGTTGTCTTATCTGTCAAAAGGAGGTAACAACTCCCCAGCAGGGGTGCTGTAAGGATTAGGCTCAATCATATATGTTGAGTACCTGGTGGAGTGCTGGGCATTCTAGAAACGCATAGCATTTCCTTTGGGGTTGTAATGGCGGTTGGTACTTAGCAGATATTCTTACCACCTCCTGTACAAAGAGCTATGAATCTTGTCTTAGTTTTCCAGGGCTGCTATGACAAGTAGCATGCAATGGCTTGGCTTACACAGCAGGAATTTGTTGGCTCACGGTTTCAGAGGCTGGAAGGCTTGCTTCCTCCTGGGGTTGGTAGCCTTCTGGTTGGTTGGCAAATCTTGGGTTCCTTGGCTTTCCCATTACATGGTGATGTCCTCTCCTTTCTCTTCCTTGTTCCTGCTGACTTCTGTTTACTTCCTGTGGCTTTCTTTGACTCTGATTTCCAGTTTCATTCTCTTTATAAGGCCTCCAGTAATCTGGATTAAGACCCAGTGTGCTTCAGTTGACCACATCTTAATTTAAGACACATCTTCAAAAGATCCTATTTATGATGAGTTCACACCCTCAGAGATGTGGGTCAAGATGAAGAACCTGTCTAAATTGGGGTACATAATTCAATCAACCACAGATACCTCAATTTCCTATTTGTCTACCTCCAAATTTATATGAAAGTGCCAGGGAAATACCTCTCCCTCATTCCTGCCCAGATCTATTAAGTACGATATCTTATTCTTCCAAAATAATCCAGGAGCTGGGAAGACCCTCTTCTACCCTTCTTTCCACTTCCTTACTCCCTTTTACCACTGAGTGAGTCAGGAAGAAGGAAAGGGTACAGTCCTCTGGCCCCATTTCCTTTCTCTCTCTTTGGAGTGGTCAACCTCACAAAACTTCTCCTTGGCCACACATGGTAAATTGTTTTCTCTGGCCCAGGATGCTGGATCTCCAGCTTGTCCTGTGCCTGGTAGGGGAGTTTAGCTTTGGAGTCAGGGAGTGTGTGTGTCGAGGTAGGGTGGAGAGAAGAGGTTACAGGGAAGGCCCTGGCCCCATAAGCCAACAAGCTCTCTTCTCAACTTTATCATAATAAATCAGATTTCCAAATCTCTGATTCCTACATGGTATTTCTCAGTTGTTTCCAAATATGGAGGGACAGAGGACAGGGTGTGATTATCTTCACCAAAGTCCATCAAAGTCGCATTTCCCCATATCCCCCTAAGGCTGAGTTTTCGTCTTTGCCCTGTGTCCCATCCCCTCACACTTCCTCAGGGACAAAGTTCTATGGATTATCCCTTCTCTCAATTGTGTTTTCATCCTCTCCCTTACTGCAAATTCTTTTTCTACAGCATAATTTTTTTTTCCATCTTAGAAAAGGACAAAAACAAAAAACCAACTCTTTGAATGGGATGCCCCTCTCCTGGCCTCCGAGCTTTGCCAGGTGAGTGTGCTGTCCACTGCATGCTTCCCACTTCCTCACCTCCTATCCATTTGCTCTTCAACCTGCAGCCTGCCTGCAGCCCCACCATTTAGTTGAAACTGCTCTCTCCAACATCACTGGCCTCCTTGTAGCCGAATTCAATGCTCATTTTTTTCAGTTCTTACCTTACATGTCATGTCTCCAGCACTTGACCCTGTTGACCCAATCCAATTTCTTGAAAGGGGCAACTCAATTCATTTTGTCCCCTGGTTTTCCTTTTAAAAACTGCTCAACAGCTCCTTCTCAGACTCTTTTGACATCTCCCTTTCCCCTTCCTGTCCCTAAAATGCAGGTAGGGTTATGTCTGTCCTCTCCCCTCCCGTGGCCTGACCACCACCCATGTGCTGCTGATTCTAGAATCTCTCCCTCCCAGAACCACCTACCCCACTGCTCACTGGACCACTCTGCCTGGGGGTCCCAGAGGCACTTCAATCAAAGTCCAAGTGGATTTTGTCCTCCACCCTCTGTCTGCACCCCCCTCCAACAAACCCCAACAAGAAACGAAATCTCTCAGTGGTACCCCATCATCTATATCAGCTTTGGTGGGACCTAAGGCTGTCTGTGGTCTGCCCTCTTGCCATGTGGCCTCCAGCCACCCCCATCTAAGCCATTACACTTTGTCCATGTGGCTCACTCTGTCCAGCCTGGCCTTCTTCTTGCAGCCTTGAGGACTCTGTTCCCCATCATTTGCTCTGTGTTGGTGTCCCTGAACTCCATTCTGGCTGGGTTGGGTGCCCCTTATACATTCCCATAACACATGGTGTGTGGATCTATCATATTACCTCAAATGCTGCATTGTAAATTGTTTCCTCTTGCTCTACTCCCAATAAGAGAAAGTGAACTTCTTGGGAATGGGAGCCTGCACTCCCAGTGCCCAACACAGAGCTTAGCCCTAGGTAGGTGCGCAACAAATGTTTGGGTCTCAACACATGTCTGGTTTCCCACTCAAGTGGTCTGAAGGCTAGATGGAAAGATTACCTAATGCAGGCTCTGCATCTTAGTCTTCATTTTCATACCCATAAAATGGAAAGGTGATTTTAAACAAGTTAGCACTTGTTAAGTGATTACCTAGTGGCTGGCATTCTGGAAGTGATTTTATTGATGGTTTTTTAATCTAGATTCTGTGACCAAGGATCTGTTTATCAAGCCATGGGGGCTGGGAATGGTTTTGCTGTATGGAGGGGGGAAAGGGAGAGACAGGGACAAGGAGAGAGGTGAACTTTGGGAAAATGGGTGAATAACATATATCTCTTCTTAATCAAGAAAAGTAAAAACTCCCATTTCTTCTCCTCAGTGTTGTATTGGGATTTGTGTTTGTGTGTATGTAAATGGCACAGTTTGCACTCTGAGCTTTTTGGTATTAGAAGCCTGAATATGAGCCTGTAAAGGGATGTGGCTTGTTATCCAACAACTTTAAATCCTAGATTCTTCATTTATGAATCAGGGATTATAAAGTCTCTTTTATAGATACCACAAGAATTAAATTAAGGTCTTAAAGATTTTTTCAATCTCTTTCTTAAGGGTGTTATGTAAGGATAAAGCATTAGAGAGATTTATCACGAGTCAGGCCTATAAAGCTCAAACTATGCATCTTCTTGAATTTTTAAAATACATTTTAAATCCTTTTTCCCATTGGCTATCATAGATGGCAGGAAACTCTAAAATGTAATGAACAGTGATAAAAATCAATGGAAACTGAGTCAAATATTGGAATCAATTTTGAAAGATCATTATGTATGGCTCTGCTAAAAATATGTTAGAGATAAAGGTAAAAAGAGGTTATTTTATTTAATATTATGATCACTTTGTGAATTATTTTTCAGACTGAAAACATTCCCAGTCCAAGAACAACAACAAAAGTCAGATGATGTTTTCCCTCCTTTAGGTTTGCTTAGACAATCTTTCAAAGGACCCTGACAGAGGTTAGGCATGCAATAATGAAATTACTGAAGATGTAATGGATTTACTTCCTTTGGTTAATAGGGCAACTATATCAAGACACATTAAGTTCTACTACCTTCTCAGTGAAGCCAGACCACAGATAGGGTCAAGCTCCATGTTCCCCTCAGGATGTCTTGTCCTGTCTCATCTAGAGAGATAAGATTTAAGAAGCTGGATGGCTCACCACTACTAGTAACACTACTGAAGCTTTCTTAGATGTTAAGACTGAGTTTAAACTCTCTTGGCTCCTCTTTTCAATGACCAATACTCAATAAAAGAGGAAGACACTGTTTCTAATTCCTCAGTGTTTGGGGGATTATCGGCAGCAAGGCCATGGATGATTATCCTGGCTTCTTCCTCAAGCGAGCATAGGGCCATCCTTGCTGATACAGAAAGAAAGATGGCAGGTGGGACTGTATGGAGTAGAGGGACTTCAGTAATGGTGCAAGGAAATAAAGAAATGGAAGGGAAGGAGAGATTTAGAGAGAAGCTCTCTCTGGCATGGGGCTAGAATGCCATCTAAAACCAGCTGATTGGTTGGCTAGAGCCAGCTGGGCTGACCTGGGACTTGGCTCCCATTAGAGACCCAGGCGTGGCCCATCAGAGGCCACATCTTCATAGGGCCCATCATAAAGCTTTGCTGTCATTAGCAACACTCATAAACAGTGAACTTATGGTCAGTCCAGAAGGATTCATCCCATCAACATTCCTGAGCATCACCTCAGTGTTCAGGAACCATCCAGAAAAAAAAAAAAAAAAAAAAAATTCAAACTTCTTGGCTGTTCTGAGTAAATCCAGATGGATGGTGTAGCAGTTTGGCATTATTTATGAATTCCAAAAATAGATATTGGATTATGTTTGCTAACTGGTCTGTTCCTCTGGGCATGATTAAATTATGATTAGGGTTTTGATTGGGCCACGTCAGTAGGTCGTTGAGTCCCCACCCCTTAGTGGGTGGGGACTCACAGATAAAAGACATGGCAAAGGACAGAGTTGGAGATTTGATCCTGGAGTTTTTGAGCTGGAGCCCTGGGTAGTAAGCACACAGAGGAGCTTGGTGGTGAGGAAGGAGAGAAGGCCCTGGGAAAAGAGACGAGCCATTCACCTGATAGTCTCTACAGCTGGCCTTGTGGAGGAAACAGAGGAGCTGAGCCTGGAGAGAAACCCAAGAACCCTGGAGGAAGGGAACCCAAGAAGCCTGAACCCTGGCAAACATTGGCAGCTGTCTTGCTCCAACATGTGGCAATAGGCCTTGGTGAGGGAAGAGACTTAATGCTTTATGGCCTGGTAACTGTAAGCGTCTACCCCAAATAAATACCCTTTACAAAAGCCAACAGATTTCTGGTAATTTGCATCAGCACCCCTTTGGCTGACTAATACAGATAGCTACGTCTTTTTCTGGGGTCTTCTTTTGTTTTCTCTGCCATTAGTGCTCTTACTTCAAAAGCCTCAACCTGGCTTTCCAAGATGATGACAGTGGGGTTGAAGATGCAAATAATCAACATGGTGCCAGCCTCGCTGACTAAGTTGCTTCTGTGAAGATGTAATATCACAGCCTCCAGTCTCTGATTAGTTTAATGAATCTAGTCTTCTGATGACTGTGGAGGAAAATGTATTCCTAGGTGCAAAGGGTTGTCATGTTTTCATTACCTCTTGGAAGCTGGGCACTGGTGGAGAAAGGCTGAGTCTATACTGAAGAATTCACTGATGAGGAAAAGAGGTTTAAAGGGCCTGACATCATTTTTGCTATCAAGGGCTCTAGAAGAAATTCAATATGTAGCCTTATCCTCAAAATAAGTGCTCCCAAATTTGCCAGCTCATTCTGTCCCCTCTCATAAAAGCCCTTACACACCAGGTAACTGCACCAGCCTTTTTCATTCCCACTTATTCCTCTGATGAAATATGTAATAGACCTATATGGCCATATCTGAACAAACTCAAAGAACAAATATCATCTACTCTAAAATGAAGGGCAATTTCCTAATTTTCTATAGAGAATTGTGTGCCTTTTGTAATCCAAAAGAAAGTAAATTTTAATGTAATAGAACTCAATAGACTTCCTTATATCAAAGAAGGCCAGAACACACTACTTCAGTAAGAAACCTGAATGTCCCCCACCCCAAGAATCTTAAGATTGGCTCAGGTGTCCTTTTTTTTTTTTTTGCAAACTTGCTACACCAGAAAGACTTGTGGTAGTTTATGTGCTGGGGAAAGCTGCATCAGACATAGGCTGACCATGAAACCAAAAGGAAAGATGCCCCCCCTTAGAAACCCAGACCAAGTTTCTAAAAGAGCACATCCTAGGTTTTTCCTGTTGTTCAGCTTCCTGGGGCTTCAAAGTGCCCAGTGACTCATTTGATCCTTCAGTTTTGCTGGTGGGAACACCCAGGCTGCCAGCCCTGGTCATAGAAATTATCCATGTGGTTTCTTTAGATATGGGAAGGTTTCCCAAGCTTGGCAACTCCTAGAAGATGGCCCTCATCCACCAGAGTAGCAGTGCTCTTCCTTCTGGGGAAAATAGGGCTTTAAAAAATCATTGTGCTCTAAAATGATATCCCTTAGACTATAGGAAAGGGATGGTTCCCTTCATAGAAGCACTTCTAATGTACCCACCATGCAGAGAGACCTTCCCATATACCAGACACTGCACTGAGCACTTCCTAACCATTTTCTCATATAACCTTCCCTAAAACCTGTGTGTGAGGGTGAATTTCATGTGTCAACTTGGCTCGGTGATGGTGTCCACTTGTATGGTCAAACAAGAACTGGCCTGATTGTTACCGTGAGAGTATTTTGTAGATAAATTAGTGTCTATAGTCAGTTGATTGCATCTACAGCTGATCACATCCACCACCAACTAAAGAGATTGCCAGCAGCAATGTGGGGAGTCTCTCATCCAATCATCTGGAGGTCTTAAAAGCCAGAACTGAGGATCTCAGAAGTTAGAAAGAAGACTTTCGGTCCTTCCCTAGGGGCTACTCAGAAGCCCCCAGATTCAGGTCAAAGCGCTCCTCCTTGCAAAGGCAGGAAGCAGTATTCTGGAACTCAGAAGAAGACTGGTAAGATGGAGACTAATAGTGGAGGAGAAGAGCTCCTTAGATCCACTGCCAACTGCTGGAGCTAATGAACATGGCATCAAGGTGGGGGACCACTGGAAAAGACACAAGTGCCTGCAGCTGCTCTCCACAGAGATCATGGCAGGAGCTCTGCTGGTGCTTCTGAAGAGAACTGATGGCTTTGCAAACCCTGACCTTGACTCAAGCCCTAGCACTCCTCAGTTTCTGTGGCAGAGTCCAAGGTGGTTGTGTATGTGTGTGGAGAGGGTTGGTTTGCATCATATCTGGTCTTTCTACAGAGCATCACAGACCCCCTCCTTCTTCTCAAGTGGCAAAGCTGAACCCACCTTGTCTTGGTGACAGCATCCAGGTTGGTGGCCAAGGGCTCAGAGCTGAGAGCATGGAAAAAGTCCATAGAGTTCACATGGCCAGTGGGCTTTAGTGCCATGTACAAGTGGCAGTGCTTCCAGAAAGAACCTGGCCACAGATTCAGCAACAACCACTCTCTCCCTAGACATTGCTTCTGGCTCACCACCCAGCCGAAAGGAATGCGAGAAAGTTAGGTGTCAGGTTTGCCACTGACATTGAATTTTACAGTAATCTAGCAAATAGAGTGGAAAAAGTGGTTTGAGTAACTCTTCTTTGGGAAAGAGTTAGTTTTTCAAGGCAAAATTGAGAACTTTTTTTCCTGTTTGCTCTATTTAATGCCAGCCATCCTGATCCCAACAGAGAACTCGACTAGATATCAAGGTGTGCCCAATTTCAAACATAGGAAAACATAGCTGCAAGTGGTCATTTGTAATGATTAGGACCTTTCTACCAGGGTTGGTTTCCTGCCTGCCTCTTCTCAGAGCCGGTAGGGTGCAGCGAAGAACCAGGTGGGCACTGGCTTCTGAAAGCGCCTAATTATGTCTGGAGAACCCTCAGGGCATTCTGTCTAAGCTCTTCTTACTCCACCTTGCCTTTTGCCAGCATTTGGATCTCACATAGAAACAAATCATCCTCATCTCATTTCCCATCAATTTATACCCCGTCCCCCCTTAAACATAGAGAATGAGTCCAGTGACTAACACTTGCCTCGTGCTGCTAACCGAGGTGGACTCACTTTAGTGACATCAACGCACTGCACACCAACCAGGACAAGGCCCTTCACGACTGAGAATAAAACATAACTCCCCTCCTGGACACCGGTCGTTGGCCCAAAGCTTCAGTTCCTACGCCGCGAGTGCAAAGCTGCCACCACCAGTGATGAAATCTGAAATCCAGGGACCGTGGCATTCCCTTCCACTTTTGCGGCCCTGGACTGATCCAGATTTGGCAATTCCAGAGATAAAGCTAATATCTAGCTGCTGGGAGGAACCGTTAGGCTGCTTCCCTGTAGGGCCTCCTCTCACCTGCTGTTCTATTTTACAGCTCACTTACATCTTACTACAATCGATAGACACATCAGCCCGTCCCAGGGCAGCCGCCCCCATCAGCGACCCAGGAGCGTTCCCAGAAGTCCCGGCTCGGTGCGTTAGGCAACGGGCCAGCGGCTTAGCATCAGGGAAAGGCTCTCCGACTCATTAGTTTCCCCCTGTACAGCAAAAAGGCTGGTCATCTAGGTTGCAGCAATCAGGGCAGAATTGCTGGTGAATATGTTAGGGGATGCTCAGATGAGGCTGTTCTGTGAATGGTGGGGTTTCAAAGCAGGCCGGGGAAGTGGGTTTATCCAGCAGAGAGGTTTCTGTTCTCACTATCTGGTGGCCAAGGGGAAGCTGAGAAGGGCTTAGATCAGTGTTAGATCATCAACATCCCAAGGAAATCTTCCCTTGGCTTAATGGCAAATACAGCAGAAAATGTGTTTGGCTCCGCTATGAATCTTTGTAGGGGCTTTAAAAGTCAGCTAGAGTTTGAGAGCAGAGAAATCTTTTCATCTGCCAAGTTAACACACTGGACTGGAGACAGATTTCCGGATGCCCATGGTGACTGTAAAGGCATATACTGATAGATGAGGGATACATGGCATCATCCAGTTATCAGTGGATCATTAATTTTCTTACTCAGAAGAAAGCTAGGGAACCAAGCAAGTAGATGACAGTTAGGCTGGCCATTCACAAACACAGTAATTGATTTCTATGAATACTTTGGTCAGCTTGGCACACTCCATTCCAGTCACTGTGCTTGCCCTGAGATTGGTCCTTGAAATCTCCTGGTCCATGGATTGGTGGGGGTACAGGTGGGTGGCCACTTACATAATTTCAATTTAATAAGAAATATGTATAGAGGGCTCTGTCAGCTAAAGGAGAGCTTCTGAGAGGAAATGAGCCTCCCTCATGGCCTGGTGTGGTTCCATCCCAATTCCTTCGGGAGCAGTGAGTGACCCAATCTGCCAGGGTGCAATTGGCCCAGCTGGGAGGGGCCCTTCTGGAACTGGTCCTAACCAGCTGAGCGAGGAGGGTCTGCGATGAGTGAGAGAATTCTGGAGAAGTCTACAGGCAAGGTAAGAATTGTGACTAGCTGTGGGAAAGTCCTGGTTAGGACGAAATACCTGGCTTGCTGCAGTAAGCCTGTCTTCTACCTGATGGGAGCTTCCTACCTTAGGGAAATAAGTAAACCTTTTAAAACCTAACAAACACTGCTGATCTATAAACGTGATTGTGGCCAAAAGGGGATAGTCTAGGAAGGTTGATGTTAATTGAAAGACAGCAGGGGATAATCTAGGGACTGTATAACAAAGTGATTTTGGTGGTACATAAGGATTGTGGTTAATAATATAACTACAAGAATGTTCTACTACAAGGTGTTAAGAATATGGTGATACATGGGGAAAATACAACTAATGTAACTTACAGACCAATAGTACTTACAATAGTAATATTGTAATATTTTTGTAGCAAAGGCAAAGAATGCCACAGGTAAAAAAAAAGAATACGGGGTTTAGTTTTATGAGATACGGATATGATTAAGCATGTTTTTCCTTCATTTTCTTCATTAACAGGGAGATCTTGGTCATGCCATTTAACCAATCTGTGCCCATCTGTGTATCTTTCTGAACAATTGAGTTTGTGTTTTTAGGATTAGATGAGATGAATGTGCCTTACAGAATTATTTAGAGTGATGCTTCCAGAATTTATTAAGTTGCCTTTTGTCTATTTTATTTTTTGAAGTTGAAATAAAGTTTATTTATTAAAACAAACATCCTAAAGGGCCCCATGCAAAACCCCAGAAATGATTTGCCTTTAAAATTTTGCTACTTGTGAAATGAACAGGGGCCCCCCACCCCCTCTGCCTTCCCTTGCAAAACAAGCCTTGCCTTGCGGGTCAGGGTTAGGATTTGGGCACCTCATGATTGAGGTGGGCGGGGGTCTCACCTGCTCACCTGCCCCACCCGCGCGCCTTCAGGAAGGAGGCGGGGCCCACGTGGGGCTGTTGTCTACTTATTCCTCCCCCACAATCATTAACCCTGATCACTGCGGAGCCTCCTCCATTCTCCACACACCATTTCTGCTTGTCCAGGAGGGGGCGCGTTGGGGCCCAGCACCCCTTCTCCCTCCTCCGAGCGCTCTGCTTTCTGTTCTGGTTGTTACCCTTCGCCCACAGGCTGCATGCTGGGGAGAGCCAGCCTCGCTGGTCTGGTTGTCCTCTCTTGACTCTTGACTGTGACCAGCCAGGACCACAGGGATCTGTGTGCTCAGGGATCTGCTCAGGAATGTATTTTTTTTTTTTTTTAAAGATTTTTATTTATTTATTCATTTATCCCTCCCTTGCTGCTTGTGCTCGCTGGGTCAGCCAACCACGCCGTGCGGGCGGGCTTGCCTTCACCAGGAGGCCCCGGGAACCGAACCCGGGGCCTCCCATATGGTAAAAGGGAGCCCTACTGATTGAGCCACAGCCGCTTCCCCCAGGGATGTATTTTAGACTCTCAAAGAAGAATTGCCCTTGTTCTTAAAAGCGAGCGCCAGAAAGAGGCGTTGCCTCTCCATCCGCGGGGCAGGGGTGAGAGGCCCGAGCTGCTTCCCGGTCGTGGCCAGCAGATTCCCTTTGTGGCTGGAGCTAATATGAGCTGGGCTTTCTGTTTCTTGACCCCAAAAAGACGTCCGGATGGAGATCATCTCTCTTAACTGAGCTGGCTTTAGCATCATTCGAGGTGGCACTGGCTTCGTGTCCCTGTCCATCCCCCACACGCGGCACCAACAGTCAAGGCTGGCTCTGCCGCGCCCCTTCTGCAATCTCCGTTGCCCGCGGAGGGAAGTCCAGACCTCGCCAGTCTTCCAGGCTGCCCTCACCGCTCTAGCACCTGCCCCTCCCCCCCGCCCTGTCCATTCTAGAAACTCAGGGACTGAGCAGAATCTGCCTGCTCATTCACTGCTCTCCCTGGAACCCCCGCCCCTCTCCACCTACTGTAGGTTAATCAGCCATCCTGGTTTTTCCTGGAGAGAGGGGTTCCACCAACAGTGGACCCTCCACTGCTAAAACTGGGATGGTCTCGGGCAAACCCCAAGGTCAGTTGGTCACCCCAGCCCTCTATTTTCACCTGTTGCAAAGCAAGCTTAACCACCACTTCTTCTCTGTCGCCTTCCCAGGCCTCATAAGTGATCCACCCGAGGTTGTCCAGCTAGAAATTGGCAAACCCAACATTCGAAATCACATCTCTCTGATGCGGGAAACCCCTGCTCTTTCTTCAAGATCATGTGGCTTCCTAACAAGTCCCTAGCCCAGCTCTCAGAGCAATAAGAATTCAAGGAGATAATAACAACAAACATCCGTTTAGAAAAGTGTACACATCGGAAGGTATTCAGGATGTCCTATCATAGACTTAGTTGCTGTCTTGCTTGAAATGTGGGAATGATTTTAACTATACTGTTAAACTTCCCCATTTTCCACTGTGCTAAGGAAAATTGCTGCACGTTAGAACTAGTAAGAGAACAGCATGGATGCGTCCCAGTTGACAAAGAGACAGCCCCATGGTTGACTTAAAAACTGTGGTCTGCCCCCACAACCTACCATCGCCTTGTAAGCAGAATGGTCATGTCATATTAGCAAGCATCTACTAACAGTCACAAGGATTTGCTGATGTGGGTGATGGATGTCTGGGATACAGGCCTATTTAAAAAGTGCCTAAACTCTTGACCAAGAAAATATTAGAACATAAATCACAAGTAACTTTACATAGAAATTGCATGTTAATAATTCAAAACCGACCACACAACCTTCTTTATTTCTCTATTAAGTGGTGAGGAGAACACTCCAGTCTCCCAGCGTGGAGCTGCCCACACTGGGCTAGGGGATGGTGGAGATTTGTTTGTCCCCTTCCCCAAAGAGATGTAAAAATAGTAAAGGTAGTCAATAGTGATTGATTAATTTCAATAACATAAATAATGGTTGTGATTGCACTTGAAAGAGAAATGCTTACTTCTTTGATTAATCTGACCCTCTAGGCCACCATGATCAGAGGGACATTTGAATGCTAATCAGGAAATAGAAGCAGAAAAACAGACCCCAGGTATCTAGCTCTGTCCAGACTTCCCCGCTGACACCCCCTGCTCTGTGCTCTGCTCTAATTCCATTATCCTTTGTACCATCACCTGAAACATCTCTCTGTCAAATAGGGAACTTTGAACACTGCCCTTGGCGATTTTAAAGTGCAGTGTGGGCATTAGCTAATTAACCCATGCAGCTCTGTGACCAGTGGCTGGATCACTTTCCCATTTCACAGATAGTGAGGTTAAGTGGCATCCCCAACCAGCCAGGAGGCAGGAGGCAGACCAGGAGGCAGACGTAGGAGTCAAGGAGTTCCTCTGAATCCTAAAGTCAAGCTGGGTGTGTCTCCTAACGCCCTCACCCCCACCCCAGAAGCACCCCAGGGTAGCCTGTCTTGCAACTTTCCTGCAAGTCTATTTTTCAGATGCTTATTCCAGTCTCCTCTCCCCTCTCCCTGTCCCACTTGTCACACCCAAGGCCACTGCTCCCAGCCACCCATTTCCATCTCTGTGAGCTCCTTCTTCCTTTTTATATTACAGTGGGCAGGTCTTCAAGTCTGGGTGGTAGGGGCCGAGTCCCAGGGACTGTGCCCAGAGGTGAGCCATTTGATTGCTTGTGCCTTTCTGTTTGGAAACACAGTCACTCTATACCTGACCCCTGGGAAAGCTGGAAAAAAAGGCAAAGCCACAGAAGAGAGGGGACGCGGGTGCCCTTCACTGTGTGTGAGGCCTGCCTGGCTAGCTGGTCTCCTCGTACCTCCTCGGCTCTCCCACCTCCATTAGGAAACCTGGTCTCAGGTTGTTCATTGCCACAAAGCTGAAAGTGTTTCCACACTCCCAATCACCTGTAATTTAGAAGGAGTCCAGGTCTTAAGCTCAAGGGGTACATCTCTCAATGAGAACATTTGGACCTCAGTAAGGGAGAGGGGGTGGTGGAAAAAAAGAAAGCCAGGGGTTAGATTTTGAACAGGGAGTGGTAAAATTAAGTTTTGTTTTGTCCTTTTCCAAGGAATTCTCCACTTGAGAGAAGGTGGGAAACATAGGGCTTTCCCTGAAAACAGAAACTGGCACCTGGGGATCCATTTTGTAAAAGAATGTAGAGGCCACGTGGAAGACCGCTGTTTGGAAGGAAGAAGAAGGCCTCACTCTGACCTCGATAACCTTCTTTACATTCTGCTTAGTAGGGCTAAGGGTCAGTATCTGACTTTTTACCCACAGCCAGTGAAAACGTTTTATTTATAATTTACTCCAAATATAGCAGCTTATACATTCTGGCGCCAACCATCTTATAGGCTGACTCCGTCCTCACTTAGTTGCAGAGGGTCTGTAGAGAGAACTTTCTGGAGCTGGCAATGGCTATGCCAGCGCTTCCACACAGTGGGTCCTTGGGAAGGTCTGACCAGTGATACTGAAACACTCACAAGGTGGTGCTAGCTCTCCAAATGGCCCAGGAGAATCAGCCCTATCTTTAGATGCGGAAAAGAAGACTTTTCAGGACATCTGTGCTTCAAGCTTTAAGCCTAAATTAAACCAGTTTTTATATTTTAACAATAAATTCTCGCAATCCTATTTTCCCTCTGTCTTTCTCTTTTTACTCCTTTTACTCATTACTAATCTCTGCTCTGATGTCTTTAACTGATCACATTATAGATATGAAATTTATTTAAACTTTTTGTTCATTTTATATTCTCTTTGCTCAAATTGAAAAAGATGAGTGCAGTATTTTTATTCCTCTCTGTTTTAAAGCAAACCCCAAGTGTGACTGAGTTACATTCGATCCCTGGTACCTCCTAAAATCAAAAAAACAAAAGAAAAAACCACCTCTCATTGGGGAGAGGATGTAGCTCAGTGGTTGAGTGTCTGCTTCCCATGTCCTGGGTTGAATCCCCCATACCTCCTAAAAACAAACAAACAAACAAACAAACAAACAAAAAACCCAACTAATACTGAATGAAAAGGCGTAAGATTTTCCCTGATAATGTTACCTCCAAAAGGAACGGATGATGATATAAGAAAGAAAAGATGAGCTGTTTATGAGATGTTTTCATTCATATGCAGAAGGGATAGCAGGGGTTTAGACCATTCTCCATTGGGGCAGGGCAGGACTGGAGCATCTGCTTTTCAGGCCTGTGTCACTGGAAAATACCCATTGGTACCTCCTTTACTATTTTTTTCTTTTCATTTTATTTATTTTTTAAAAGATACTTAGATTACATAAATGTTACAGAGAATACATAGAGGATTTCCATATGCCCCCTTTTTAAGTAAAGATTTTATTTATTTATCCCCCCTCCCCCTGTTGTTTATGCTCACTGTCTGCTCTCTGTGTCCATTCATTGTGTGTTCTCTGTGTCTGCTTGTCTTCTCTTTAGGAGGCACCGGGAACCCAACCTGGGACCTCCCATGTGGAAGAGGGGTGCTCAATCACTTGAGCCACTTCCATTCTCTGCTTTGTTGTGTTTCTCATTGTGTTTCCTCTTTGTGTCTCCTTGTTCCATCAGCTCGCCGTGCCAGCTTGCTGTCTTGCTCATCTTCTCTAGGAGGCACCAGGAACCAAACTCGAGACCTCCCTTGTGATAGGAGGGCACCCAAATACTTGAGCCACATCTGCTTCCCCGTACTTCCTTTAATATTAAGCCAAGTTCCAGCCAGTCACGCAGGCAGCTTACTTCTATGAGAACTGACTCCACTTGGCAAAACTAAACAAAATTCACCCTCCCACACATACTCATGCATACACACTCGTGCACTCAGTAAAAGACCTTAAAAGGTAAAATGGGCACTTGTGTACTTTGCCTTCATATCCAAGAGGCATAGAAACCACCTCCAGAGCTTTCTTGCCATCATTCACTTTTCTCTAAGGTCAGATGGCACAAGGTTGACAACTGTAAGTGTTGGGGAAAAACGGCGCTCACTGGGACACGGAGACTGATGATTGCAGGCAGAAAGTTTATTGGGAAGCTCTCCCAACAGAGGGGGTCTGAAGAATAGACTTCAGCCCCGACACTGGCATGGTGGGGGTCTGAAGAGAGACTTCAGTCTGTCCGGGAAGGGGCAGATGTGAATTTATACAGAACATTAATAGGCAGGAAACGTTAGTTTGTGGGGAGGGGGTTAGGGTCCAAGTACAGCCTGGGGCCAATACGGGGCTGTAAAAGCAAATTTTTCCCCTTGTGTGGCAGGGGTAGTGGGTTAGGGATTTAGGTTTTCTTGGAATGCTGGAGGAGCCGGTGGTGCTTTGATGTGAAGGGAGTGAAGCTCTTTATCTCACTTTACTCCCATCCTCACCATGTTCTTTCTTTAACCTTTGGGGAAGTACCCTGCTTTCAGACATGTAGGCTTAATGGGGGGTTTGTCCTTCCTTAAAGCATGTCAGGGGGAATTAAGTCACAGCTTGTTAATTATTGCAAACCTAGTGAAGAGGAACTCCTAACAGTAAGGACGTCACCTTTGGAGAACGATGGCTTGTGTAGGAACCCTGAAAAAGTGCAATTTGCATGGAAAAGCTTCCAAAGGCTGAAGTTATATTCACAGATTCTTATTTAGTATTTCTACTGGTAAATTAAAACTGAAAAAATATATGGTCATTCAAGCTTATTAAATACGACATAGAGGATGGATGCTTCTCAAAAACAAAAGCAGAAAAATGACCACTTGTTGGATAAGTCTGTCCCTTTTATAAGAGAACAGAATTTGAAGTATGTCAGGATGGATAATTCATCTTAAATTTAAAACCATTTCAAATTATTTTCTTTCATTTAGGGACAATCATAGTTTGCCTTGCCCAAAGGGCCAACTAGCCGCCTCATCGTTTCCAGCAGTTTGCCCAATTTTTCCCATTATAACAATGCAGGGAAAGTGCTGCACAAGCTGAATTCTCACTAAACCATGAGCAAATGCCTATAGCTTTGACATTACTTTTTCTTGTTGTTACCACCAAACCAACAAAAGACAATTTTTCAAGATCACATTTATCTATGCCTTGGATTTCATGTGTCAAATTGCAGTACTATAATTTCTTAGCAGAGTGAAAAATACTCACTGCTCACAAAAATAACATTGGGGCTCTCCCTCACCCCAATTTCTAAGCAGTTACTAAACTTCAAATAGCCACTGGTGAATAGCTTCCCTTCACACCCTCCTGTCAGATTAAATGCAGGAACACACACACAACACCAACCAACCAAACGAAAAACCCAACTTCCAGCTGGCAGAAAATGTGACAACATTCACTGCATTTAAATTCTAGCAAAGAGAAAATCTAGATTGTATTCTAGATTGTTATTCTGCCCAGGGCTAAGGAAAAAAAAACCTTAGCAAATAAATGTCTTCTCTAAGCAGAGCAGTTTTTCTTTCTTTCTTTTCCAATACTCTACCTGCTTAGGAAAACGACTTTTTTTTTCCTCCTAAAGTTATGGTATATTAAAAAGGGATAAAGACAGGATATTTTTCAAGATAAATCATTCCAGTGAAATAACACATAATTCTTTACAGCACAGCATTGCTTTGAGGTAATCTGAGCAGAAGATGTCCTCCTTCAAACCCAGTCCTGAAGTCCTACAACCAAGAATTTTAAGCAATCTCACATTTCTTTCAGCAATTGACAGGCTATGTTTCTAGCTATTCCCAGAATCCCTTGCTGCAATCATGTACCATCTCCCTTATCTGAAAGATATTCTTTTTTTTTTTTTTTAATTTATTTTTTTATTGTGGGTAAAAATCAAAATTTTCACAATACATACCAATATTTGTAAAATGATATATAAATATATATGCTTATATTGAAAGATATTCTTCACAGGTCGCCTCCACTTGTCTAGACAAGGAGCTCTGATTTCAGGAATTGATGTAAGAATTCCAGGCTTGCTCCACAGTGACTGTTTCTTCTGAAGGATGTGATCAGTAAAGTTCTCTGAGAGAACTTCCCCTTTGCCTTCAGGTAATGAGCCATATGGCATTGATAGGGAAACAAGTAGTTCCATGTGGGTCAGGAGGAATCATCTCATTCATCTGGAGAGTTGAGATGGTGGGAGGAGTAGGGAACCAACTGGTGGTTAGGAAAGTGCTTTCACTTAGCTCTTTGTTCATTTCTTATAGGTTGGTGTACCATACGTCTTAATGTGCATTATATATACAATCATCTGCAGATGTGGTGGCAAGGCTCCAGGATGTGTAAGTTCATTGAGGTTGGTGGGCCACACTGTGGGAGATGTTTGTGTGGGATGTGGTGGGAGGTGTGGGAGGTGGGCAACATGGGAATCCCAGTGGGTTCCGTGTAATATTTTAGGTAATCTAAGCACCTCTTAAAATATATGTATATATATATATATATATATATATATATAACATTTTTGTAAGCAAATACACATATATGCATATATATTTATATATCATTTTACAAATGTTTGTATGTATTGTGAGAATTTTGATTTTTACCCATAATAAAAAAAAAAAATGCATTTCTGGGGGAGTGGGTGTAGCTCAGTGGCTGAGCACCTGCTTTGCATATACAAGGTCCCGGGTTCAATCCCCCATACCTCCTTAAAAGAAAAAAAAAAAAAAAGCATTTTCTGACTCAGTAGATCTGGGTGGGTTCTGATAACTTGCATTTCTAGCAGGCTCCCAGGGCTGCTGCTGCTGCTGGTTGCTGGACCGCACTTTGAGGAGCAAGGTGCTAGAGAAGGAGGGGCTGCTGGGTGCTACGCAGGTGGGGTCTGCAGCAGCAGCACTGCCCAGCTCCGGCCCCATCAAACGGGAGTCTCTGGGGGTGGGGCCCAGCAATCTGAGTTTTAAAAAGCCCCCAGAGAGTCTTTGGGGGACTCTTAGGTATGGCCAAGCTTGGAAAACTCATTTCTGGAGCCAGGTCCTCAGATGGGTGGCCCCTCTGTCACCTAGAAGCTTGATGGCAAGGCAGAACCTCAGGCCCCATGTTAAACCTGCTGAACCAGAATTTGCTTTTTAACAAAAGCCCTGGTGACTGACCAGCACCTTAAAGTTTCAGAAGTGTGAGAGTGACCCTGAGAATTTGGGGTGAAGACACACATGAAACCTGAGCGTGGCTGCCATCCCCTGTGCCTAAGCCTGCCTGCCCTTGACCCTGCATCAGCCGAGAGTGTCGGCCAGCCTTCACACTGCTCAAACTTGAGCACAGCTGCTGGGTCAAGCCGGGTCCCAGAGGGTCACTCACGCATGGCCACATGGCCCAGCTCCCACAGACCCCTTCTGTACCAGGCTTCAGTGAACCAGGGTACTGGGCTGCCACAATGTTTTCATCCTAATATATGTATATATTATTTAGTTCACAAAGCAACGTATGTGTATTGTGGGAAATATAAAATTCAAAGAAGAAATGAATTTCCCTTGCTTTTACCACAAGCAATGACCACCATTTACATATTGGTATGTTTTCTTCTGTGCATTGTTAGAATTCTACTTTTTTCCACTTAATATTGCTTTAGACCTTAAAAACTCTTCATAAACATCATGTTAATGCCTACGAATATTCAACTGAAGTAACAGCAACTAATCAACTTTTTTTTTTTTTTTTAAACTAATGTTAGGCATTTAGGTCATTTAAATTTTTTTCTTTCTATACATGCAAGGGAGATCTTTATATTCATTTCTTATCTCCTTTGGATAGAGTCCTACACGTGTAATTGCAGCAATTACTTAGAGTAATTACTGAGTTAAATGGTTTGAATATTTGTGAGGCTTTTGTTATATATTGTCACTTTGCCTTCTGGAAAGTTTTTAACAATTAAAACTCACTTGTAGTAAGTCAGTAGCTCACCCTACCCTCAACAGCTTGGAGCATTGCTGTTTTGGAGTGTTTGCTGATGTGGTGAAAAACAGTATGAGATCATTGCTTTAATTTTTCTTTATGAACCTGCATTCATTTGCATAGCCAATTGTTGCAGGACTGGAGCTTGGAGGAGACATACATCCTAAGGCAACTTTAGTTTTTCCTCACTTCTATCCTGAAAACCTCCCTCATCCTCGGGTATCCAATGGCCCCTCCCACCTTTTTTCCGGGGGTCTCCTCTGCCTTCCAGAGCACACCCTTGGGCAGGCTAAGCCCACCCAGGCCAGCTATCCCCAACTAGCCCCCTAGACCTGGCTGGGGAGAGGCAGTCATTTCTCAAGCCCAGGCACAGCTCCCTCCCATGGTGGCTCCAGCCCACCTCTTCCCTGAGGACCTTTTATATTCAGGTGAGTGGCAGCAGGACCTCCTCTAACTCCTTAAGGCAAAGGTGTACGTGTGTGCTTGCGTGCCTGTGTGTCTTTCTTCTGGTTGACACAGCCTATGGTGGGGTGTGTGAAGCTTGGGGAGGAGTGAAGGCTTGATTTCAGCCCCCACCTACCTACCTGTTGGCCAGATGCCCTTGCGACAGGGTCATCCTGCACAATTGCAGCAGGCAGCCCTGCGGGTCTTCATGATGCCCCTTCACTAGATTTGAGAGACAAAGCCCCTTCCCCATCTCCTCATGCCAGCATCCTCTGTCTACAGCAATCCTTTCTTCAATCTCTACCTTTCCACAACATTTTCTCCTTGAGGTGGCTCTTGAGTTAAGAGTTGCACAAATACTGACTTTCCCACATCTCCATTTGGAAATGAGGAAGTTGCTGAGACGACTCATCTGAACTTCCTGTTACATCTGTTTATCATCTATTTGCCTATTTCATTCTAAAGCTAGATCTGTGGCTGCACGCAGTCATCTGTTTGGTTGTAGTATTATGGGTTACTTTTTCCCCACGATTGTTTACCTGCATGTTCTAGTTTTTCTACATTAGCTTGTATTAATTCTGTAATGTAGGAAAATTAGGAACAAATAAAATTTGACTTCTAAGAGACAACTTACCTCTTGAGCAAGTTATTCAGGGGATGGAGCATTGTCCACCTGGAGGTCAGTTGGAGAGAGAAGGAAGGTCTGACAAGCCATCATTAGCATGGGAAACCTGGTGTCTGGAACATTCCATTATGCCCATAAGCGGGGAGGGCCCATGCGGAAGATCCCATCTCTTCAGTACCTACCTCTTAGAGATGAGGATGGGATTAATCAGATTAAAAAATTGCCTTATAAAACTCTATTAGTTCCTTAGAGATATACAGGATGTAAATTTAAGGTGTTATTACTGTACATTAGTATGATGTTCCCATTCTGGCTGGGGCTGCAAAATCAAGACTATCAAATATTATAGGCCTTACATTCTATTTTTATTATCAGAGTACCAGATAATAAATTTAAATGGTAGAGACCGAAAAATAAGATGACCTCTTCCCCACGAGCTTTAACTACTGTGAATTCAAGTCTAAACTTTTTGAGACCCGTGTATCTTTTTTTCAAAGAAAAAAAAAAATGACTTGGTAGTTAAATTCATATATAAGGGTTTTTGCAAAGTATGTAAAAATAACTTGTCTATGGCGCTGACCCTTCCTTGGGAAATTTTATTGAATGAAATTTAATGGGAACCAGTCTTAGCTGAACTAGAATTTATTTTCCTGTCTCTTTCCATTGGGTCTACGGACATTTCTTTCTTTTTCTCATCTATTTCAAAATGTGACTTTGAAATATTGAAGTAATATTTATCTTTCCCTTTAATGATGCTTGTTCCAAGCCAAGAACCTAAGGATGTCTCCCCCAGCATTTAATCTCCAATTTTGTAGGTTACACTCATTTGCAGATTTTAGAAACTGCCTTTTATTCTTCTGTAAGTGTTAAAGCAATTTAGATTAATGGGCCTGGGACTCTTTGATACCAGTTTTTAAGGCATTTCAAAATCTGTATAAGACGATACCCTTTCATATGTGATAAGTAAAAATCTTGGCACATGAAAGACTTTTTTTGTTTTGTTTTGTTTTTGCACAAAAGAAATCTTTGGAGCTGCAGAAAAATTGCAGAGAATAGAGGAAAGAGCTTTGCAATTGCAGTTTTCTTCAATGTTTTTTTTCTTTCCTCCCCCTTGGGGAACCCTCCCCTTTGCAGCTGTTCTTAGGATAATGGGAAAGGATACAGCCTGTTGCCAACTCCACGGAGGGGGCTGACGTGGACCCAGCTGATCCTTCTTGGGACTCATACCCATGCTGTGCTCCAGACGGCCACTGCTTTTGTTCTCCAATGGAAATGTTTCCTGAGCTAGAGTTCTACCTCAAGCTCCATGCACAGCTCACAATGACTCTATGGGAGGTGAATGCTGTCTAATACAGATAACCATCCAAGCTGCTCCTTAGAGCCTTTGATTGGTGCCCATGGCAAGAGAGGCATATGGAGTTTGTATCCCCTCCACCCACTGCTCCCCGCCAAGTCCGGGTTAGAGCACTCTGAGCCCTGAGCACAGCCAGTGCCAGGCAAGGGGCCACCAGCAGCTGCCAGTCACTCTAAGACTGTCAGTTCCCGTTCACTGCAGGTCCTCCTCGAGCATGGTGTATGCAGGTGTCTGTGTGTGTTTCTGTGCTTTTACTTCTATTTGTGTGTCTGGTACACAGGAAGGAGAAAGGATGAGGAGAAAAAGAGGGAAAGAAATCACACAGTGTTTTATGACACTTGGTCACAGACTCATTTTTCTTGTCTTTGGGACAAATGCCAGGATATGGGTGAATTGCAACCTGGTGCCTATGTGAGCAGCAAGCCCCAGTCATCCCTTCCGAGAAGGTTGGAATTAACCAGTGAATGAGTAGCTGCATTCTGGCAGGGGGATTCTGCTAAGGGAGCCATTTGTACTTTCGCCTTGACTTGGTGCCAGTGGCATCCCTCAGGAACCTCACCAGGGATTGTGGTTGGAGAGTCGAGTTGTGGGATTTCAGAGTCAGGTAGAAAAAGTCACTCCAGAGGCTCCTGATATTAACCCTACCACGTACATGTTTTATTGTTTTTCCGTCCAAGGATATCACATAAGGAAAGATACTATTTATAAAATTCCACATAAGGAAGTGGATGTAGCTCAGGTGACTGAGTTCCCACCTACCACATGGGAGGTCTGTGGTTCGGTTCCCAGTGCCTCCTAAAGAAGACAGCGAGTTGGCATGACAGGCAGGCACAGCAAGCTGATGCAACAAGAGACACAAGAAGAAAAGCATAATGAGAGACACAACAAAGCAGGGAGCAGAGGTTCCCAGTGCCTCCTAAAAAGAAAATGATCAAGACAGTGAGCTGATGTGATGGACAGGCACAGCAAGCTGACACAACAAGATGACTCAACAAGAGACACAAGAAGGAAAAACATAATGGGAGACACAACAAAGCATGGAACAGAGGTGGCTCAAGCGATAAGGTACCTCCCTTTCACATCGGAGGTCCCAGGTTCAGTTCCTGGTGCCTTCTAAAGACAGCACACAGCAAGTGCAAACAATGAGGGGGTGGGGAGAAATAAATAAATAAACAAACAAATAAATAAAAAATCTTTTTTAAAAATTGCACATAGCTATGATGGAACTGAAGACACCCCCCAGAACCTTCAACAAATGGAAAATAATTATAATGCATTTAATTTTGCTTGTAGGTTTTTCAATGTAGAAAGTCAAGTTTTGTTTTTTTTTTTCTTTTTATGTTAATCAAAAATATATCAAGAATTCTGGGCAGTTGAAGTATAACAGCTGCATAAATCTGAATGTCCCAAAATATCCTCCAAAAATCAACACAGAACAACAAGAAGAGCAAATGAAATGACATGAACCCCAACTCAACTTTAAATTACCTCTAAGTAGGAAAATACTCATCAAATTCCAGCAAGCTGTTTCTCATGTCCCACCTCAAGACTTTGGGGAAATCAAGGGCAGTCTAGAAATAGTTGAGTGGAAGAGAGAAGAGGAAACCTACTGGTGGGATTTAGATTAATCCAAGATCACTCCCAAAAGAGGAATTTACCCTAAGCGCAAAGATACTGAGCAACTGAGCATGATTAAGGGTGGAATCTTCAAAAGGCATGACGCCTGGTAGAGAAGCTATAAAGGAAGGAAGATACATTCTTTGGAGATTGAGTGGCATGGAGGAAAGGAGCAAAGGCAGGAAACTCCAGAGTTCTGCAAGGCGAGAGAAAAACAAACATAGTCCACAGACCTCTCATATCTACTACCCCCAAAAGCCATCCGTTAAAAAAACTGTACTTTCCTACACTGCAAAAGAGGTGTTCTCGAAATAGGAATTTTGTAAGCTATTCTTTAAAAGTAATAGTTTAAGCAAACTAAATATATGCAAAACTACTATGAAAAAAGAAAACAATAATACCCCAGCTGATGAAAATCTACATCCACCAAATTGTCACAAAACAGAAGATAACTGTAACACAGCACCCAAAATTGAATTAAATATTATCAAACAAGCATTTGGGGATAAGAAAACCTACCTTGAATTAGAAATTTAAAAGTTAGAACCAGAAACAGCCAAAATAGGAGGAAATGAAAAGAGAGTTGATTGATCCCAAGCAGAAAGAGGAATAAAAAAGACGGAATAATCTCAGAAATGATTAGTAAGTTACAGGAATGGATGTAGCTCAAGTGGTTGAGTGCCCACTCCCACATGGGAGGTCCCAGGTTCAGTCCCTGATGCCTCCTAAAAACAAAAACAACAAGCAAACAAACAAAATAACCAATGCAAGGGAGCTGATGTGGCTCAGTGGTTGAGTGCCAGCTTCCCACATACGAGGTCCTGGGTTCAATCCCTGGCCCTGGTACCTCAAAAAAAAAAAAAAAAAAAAAAAAGTTACAAGATGTCCAAGGGATAATAGACTGAAAATTTAATGAACAGCATTGAATAAAAGTAGGAAAACAGTACGAAAATGAAAATGAGATAAAGAAAGTACTAAAAAGGCTGAGAGAGAAAGAAATTGAAATGGAAGAGAGGCAGAGAAAAACACAAGTAATTGGAAACCATGAAGAAGGTAAATCAATGTAATTACTACCACTTAATTGTACAGTAAAAAGTGGTTAAAATGGAAACTTTGAGTTGTATATATGGTATCATAATAAAAACTTATAAAAGAAAAGAAAACAAAACTCTTACAGTCCAATAAAACTTCCTAGTAATAAGAGGAAATTTAAATCTACAATTTGAAAGGGTTCACTTAGTACCTAGAAAAATTTACCAAGAACGATCAGCTCTGAGACATATCCTATTGAAACTGTTGGGCAAAAGGAAACAATAAGAAAGCTGGGACTGCAACCTTGATACCAGGCAAAATAGAAATCAAGTAAAAAAGCATTAAAATAATGAAGAAGATTTGTTGGTGAGAATCAGTTTACATTCTTTTAAATGTGGGGCTGCCTATAAAAACCAGGAGTTTTTCTGCTGAAAGTGCTGGGCCAGTACTCTGTTGAATGTTGGCAGAACCATTTTGGCTTCGCATTCTTAACGTGTCAGACTTGGTTTGTTATGAATGAGGGCTTGAATTTTGCATTTAAAAACAAATTCTGCTAATTTCATTCTTTCTTTTTTGTAATAAAGTATTGGTCCTCAATAGATTAAAAAATAATAATAATAATGAAGGACATTTTTAAGCTAAAAGCTACAATCCACAGTGAAGATATGGCCATTGTGAATAGCTATGTACCAAATAACACCAAATCACCCCAATAAAGCAAAAAACTTCAGGAGATGCACGAAGACATAAATGGAAACACATTAATAATAAAAGACTTTAATAAACCACAAAATAGATCAAATGGAAAAAGTATAAAGATAAAGAAGACTTGAACAATATAATCAATTATGGATATGTATCAACTTTTAAACCCTGATAGTAGAGAAGACACCTTCTTCTCAAATGGAATATTTACAAAAATAGATCATATATTAAGTAGCTATAAAATTCAGTAAGTTCGACTTCTGTTTTTTTGTTTTTGTTTTTGTTTTGGTCCAGTGTGTAAAGAGCTTGGAAGTCAATATTCCTGTCTTCACAACAAGGGAAAAAAACCTGAAAAAATGAAAATCAACAACTCTTCTTAGATTCCTCAGAAAACTGAGTTCACAGGGTGAACAACCACCCCTAAACTGGAGAGACAGATAGATAAAGAGAATCACAGTTTCCTGTGGGCAGCAACTACTGCTGGTGGGAATAATTCAAGGGTAATTGACTAATTGCTGGAAGCTCAGTGTGGACTAGCTTGAGAGATAAAAACTTCTGGAGGCTGAATCTTGGGGGTTGGGGGTGGGGTGGGAACATCTGTGTGTTTTACCTCCAGGATCCCCAAAAGAGTCCCACTATAAAGATTGGAGAAAAATTTCCTGTGCTTCTTGCATGTGAAGGGGGAAAGTAAATATTTTAAAGATACATACAGAGCACTCTGTTCTTCTTCACAAATGTCTATTTTACCAGAACCTACCCAATGTGGGAAACACCCAAATCCAGCCTCCTTAGTCTCAACGTGGGAAAGGGAAAAACCCAGCTCCAGCCCCTTCTAGCCCACCTGTCTCACCCCAGGAGGAGAAAAAACTGAGAAGCAGTTGTGAAGGTCGCTGCCCAGGGACACAGGCTCACTAAAAGACGGAGACCTAACCAACCCCCCCCATCTTACCACCACATAAATAGGACTGCCATATAATGATAACCAGAATACAGCTGAAAGGAACTGCTAGGCTCAGATCCTATTTAAAGAAGATTCTCTATGGAAACCGAGACAACAGGGGAGACTAAAACAAGGACAACAGGGGAAATTTTAGCCTCTGACACCTATAGCAACAGCAAAGTGTAAACACAACCTTATTCCTAGTCAGAGAAACATAAAACATCACACTAAAGGCCTATTTACTCAGCTCCTTTTTACTCGACATAATTTTGGCTTTCAACAAAAAATTTACAAGGTGTGCAAAAAGGCAAAAAAAAATTCTTAAGAGACAGAGGAAGCATCAAGACCAGACTCATATATGGCAGTGATGTTGGAAGTATCACACTGGGAATTTAAAACAACATGATTAATATGCTGAGTTCTAATGGAAAATGGACAATATGCAAGAACAGATGGATAATTAAGCAGAAAGATAAGAACTCTAAGAAAGACTCAAAAGCAAATGCTTGGAGCCATCCTGATCAAGATGGTGAAGTAAGACATTTTGGAGCTTCATATCCCCACAGAAGCTTTCAGCAACCAGCAAGAACTGGAAGAAACATCATTCTGAAAGCTCCAGAAAACCGTTAAAGGACTGTAGTAACAGATTGAGTTCTAAATCAAGAAAAAGACTACTTAAAAGTGGAAAGATTTCAAGGTGCTTAGCTGGCCTCTTCCCCATCTCCTCAACTGATCTTCATGACGCAGGCATATGCTTCCATTGCAAATATGAAGCAGGCTAGATAGGGAATCAATAGATGGATCTGGAACATGGCAAGAAGTCCACGTGGACATTGATACCCCCAAGATGGCTGCAGGAAGACCCTTGTGAAAAATCCCATTCAGACCGAGATTTCCCCCGGAGGCCAGGAGAAGCCCTGGATATTCTCCAGGGGCCTTATCATTGGGCCTTCCTGGGGGATTGATGGATGGGGTAATCAAAGCAGCAAACAGCTGGGACTCCTCCTGTGTCATTAGCAAAGGGGTGGAATAATTAATGGCTTAAAAAGCAAGCGTAAAGGTTGAATCTCTCTCTCTCTTGCCTTTGGACTCTTGATCTGGCCTTCTTTGCCCCTGCCTGGATCAATGCGCAAGTAAAACCTGGGCTTTATAATCTATAATGGGAAATTGTAGCCTATAAATCAGTCCTCTTTATCACTCTTCAGTCCCTTCCTCTCTATCTGGGACCTATGATCTGTTATTTTCTCCCCTTTCTCTTCTCACCATTCCTTAATAAATCACTGGCTTAACTAACCCGGTGTGCTCTTGAAATTCATTTCTTATAGCTTGGTCAAGAACCTAGACAAAATCCAGTTACAGATCCCTGGTTCTGTTTCCAGAGGAAGCAGAGTAACCCTTGGGCACATACTGGGAGCATGCATGTCTGGCCCAACCTGTCTGGTGGTGGCATGAGGGACTCATTGAATCAGAACTTACCCTGCATGGAGAAGGTGCACCACAGAACCCTCTTAAGAATGCTGTGGGAGAACAGTCAAGTTGTGCTGCCTGGGGATTGCTGTCTGTAGGACATGTAGTACAGTGCAGGAGACTGTGAGGGATGTATTTCCTAGGGAAGACAGGGCATTTGTATCCATGTGAACAGGGGGATTCCTAGGACCACACATGCATGCCCAAGACAAGAGGCATGCATATAAAAGGTCAGGGAACCCCCTATATTTTGGCTTAAAGCTATTCTCCAAATTCATTGTGTAGATAAGCCCTGAAGGAGAATAATCACACAGGTCAATCTGCAAAGTCTGGGAAAGGTGTTTTCTTTTTTTTTTTCCTTTTTATTTTCATTCATTCCTGGCATTCAAGGAAATGTGCCACAATGCTAGCTTAAGGGAACAAATGCTTTACAGTCTAATTTCCAGTAATAAAAAATAAAAATATATAAGTGTCCACGTTTCAATGAAAGATTATAAAAGATAAAAGAAACAGGAACTTTACCCAGGCAAAGAAGAAGATTAAAGTATTAGATATCACCAGTGAGTATCAGATCTGGGACATTCTAGACAAAGAGTTTTAAAAAATGGTCCTAAATATGCTCAAAGAGCTAAAGGGAAAAATGAATGAAGAACAAGGGAAATCAGGGAAATGACAGGTGAACACATAGAGAATATCAATAGAGAGGTGGAAATTATGAAAAGAAACCAAACAGAGCTGAAAAGCAGAGTAACAGAAATTAAGAATTCCATAGAGAGTTTCAACAATAGTTTGGAGCTTGCAGGAGGAATAATCATTGACGGTAAGACCATTGAACTCACCTAGTCTGAGGAGCAGTAAGTCTGAAGAATGAAAAAAGTGAACACAGCCTGAGGAACCTGTGGGGCATCATCAAGCATACCAACATATGCATTGTGGGAGTCTCAGAAGAAGAAAAAGAGAAAGAGCAGAGAGAATATTCAAAGAACTAATGTCTAAAAACTTCCCAAATTCAATGAAATACATGAATATACACAGCCAAGATGCTCAACAAACTCCAAGCAGGATAAACTCAAATAGATCCATGCTGTGGTGTATTATAATAAGACTGTTCAAATGTCAGGGACAAAGAGGGAATTCTGAAAGCTGTAAGAAAGAAGCAACATGTCATGTACAAAGAAGCCCCAATAAGATTAAGTGCCGATATCTTATTGGAAACCACGTTGGCAAGGAAACATTTAAAATGCTAAAAGCAAAAAATTGCTAACCAAGGATTCTGTATCGGAAAAAATTGTCTTTTAAAAATGAGGGAGGATAAACAAAACCTGAGGGACTTTGTCACCACTATACCAACCCAATAAAAAATGTTGTGAGGAATTCTGCAGGCTGAAAAGAAAGTACACTAGACAATTGACTGAATCCAAATGAAGAAATAAAGATCTCTGGTAAAGATAATGACGTGGGTATATAAATACAATTACTATTGTATTTTTGATGTGTGACTCCACTTTTTACTTCCTGCAGGATCTAAAAGGTAAATCCATAAAATGTAATGATAAATCAATGGTTCTGGACTCATAATATATAAATTTGTAATTTGTGACAACAACTACATAAAGGGGAAAGAGTTATAGGTACATAATTTATTTATGCTATTGAAGCCGTTAACTAGGCAACAAAGCAAATGAGACTGTTACAGATTTAAGATGTTAAATTAGGTCCAATGGTAACTACAAAGAAAATATCATTTGATATGTAAAGTCATAGAGACAGAAAGTAGAGTACACGTTGCTGGGAGGGGGTGGGCAGGCAGGTGCAATGGGGAGTTAAAGCAAAATGAGTGTGAAATTTTGGTTTGGGGTGAAGGTAAACTTCTAGTAATGGATGGTGGCAAGGGTACTGCAACATTGGGGATGTGATTAGTTCCGTGGAATGGTATGCTTGGGAGGGGAGGGTATGGGGATATTTATGTTGCATATGTGTTTCCACAATTAAAAAAGAAAGTAAGAACTGAAGAGGTAATGACAATTAAATGCAATGCATAATACTGGATGAGATCTACGAATTGAGGAGAAGAGGCTCAAAAAGACATTATTAGGAAATAAAAAATTGGAATCAGGAATGTAAGCTTTATAGCAATGTTAAATTTCTTAAACTTAACTGTACGCAATATGGCTATCCTTCTTCGTAGGAAATGTACGTGGAAGTGTTATGTATTCAAGGAGTATGATGTGTGCAACCTGCTCTTAAATGTTCAGAAGATAGATAGATAGATAGATAGATAGATAGATAGATAGATAGATAGATAGA